>CM050929.1:1200000-1800000 GCA_027742785.1 Vigna reflexopilosa | reverse complement strand
TGGCCCAACCTAGTTGAGGACATTGTTATCAGGGTTTAAGACCAACTACTTGGAGGTGGTAATAAAGGAGACTGGTCGGTCAAAATTCTTTTTTAATAATGACCAACCTAAGTTTCCCCTCTACTGGACTGAGCAATCTAGGAGGTTGACCTCGTGGACCAAATCTGCTATGACACTCATACAGAAAGAGGCGACCGGTCTGATCAACCAGCTACCCCTTCGCGTCCCCTCCCAAGACTTTATAAATCTCATTGAATCAGATGCTTTCTGTAGTAAAGTGTTCCGTAAGCTTTACATTATGTAATGTGTTATATTTGTTGTTTTTAACTTATCCAAATTTCGTGTTTTATTACATATCTCATGGCCTTGTATAATATTATTGATTTCAGTGCTTTCGCCATGTTGGCCACTTGACAAAAGGCTCAAGATAAGGATAGTGGGGAGGGTACTTTGCGTGCTCCAACCACTACCATTATTACTCCCTCTCGTACATTTCAAGATCTAAGGACCGTGTGTTCCTCTCCTCAGGTTCCACAACCCACTCCCCTCACGGTCGTCCCTCCGACCGCCCAAGAGAAAGGAAGGAGAAAATATTCCATGGGTTCTGCAACATCAGGATCCTATGGCAGTGGGTCTGTAGAGAATTAAGGCCATAAGTCTTGTCCAGAAAGCTTGTTAGTTGAAAAATATTCAATTGTCAGTTTCGTATGACCCTATAACAACGGGTGTGAGAACAACCGATGTCAAATGTATGCTATGACTTCATTTTTTTAAACCAAGACCTATGTTCACGAAAATTAAAAAAATGTCGCTGCGTCTTTTTATGCTTCGATAATGGAAACATAATAAATGCGTTAGAAAGTTTTTTTTACTAGTGATATGAATCCATGTATTAGAAACCAAAAACAACCAATACAATTGGTAGAAACTATTAAAAATACGCTTCGTGCCTATCGTTATGGTACAAATGGTATAGTACATATTTATATAAATTAGCTATGGAATATAAAAATTTTACGGATTTTTTGATTAGTGCACACACCTTTCCAAATAAACAAGGACCTTACCATGAAATAGGAAGAATTTAGGAATTTTTTGTTGGGTTAGTACACATATACTTTTCCTAATAAGACCCTTGGTTTTGGAAGCTATTATTACATCATTCAAACATAAATGAAAAAGCTAAGGTGCGACCATATTTGAACTACTAAGGATTACATATAAATGAAACTTTGACAAAAACATTTCATGTTTGTAAGGGGAATCCTATGTTTCTATATCAATTAAAAGAATCTTGTAAGAATAAACATGCGATAACATGGAGTAAGTAAATGCAAAAAAAGTGAGAAAAATGAGAGTGGTTGAACAATAGTTGAAATTATAAAAGAAACTATAACTTTAAATTATCATAAAAATTATGTACACATACTCACAAAAGCACGACTATTTCATCTAGTTACAAATACTAATTATTAAAATTGACAAATATTATCGATTTTGAACATTTATATTAAAAAATTAAATAACTTATATTTAAACTTTATAGTAGATAATAAGTATTTTATTTCAGGATTATAGAATGACACCCATCACAAATATAATTATTTTTAAATATAAAATAATATTATTGTTAGTTTTAAACTCAAATTTTAAAAAATAAATATTTTTACCATTTAAAACACAAAAATTTCCTAATTTTAATAATAAAAAAAGTATCTTGCATATGTTTTAATTCTAAGTCTAATAAATTCTAAATCACTTTTATTATTCATTCTAGATCATCAACTACTCCAAAATTATTTCTATTTTTTTCACTGTGAAATAACATAAGGGTATAGAAAGTGTCACTTTTTATATCAATGAAAGGTAAAATTGATATAGAATTTTTTTTTCATTTAGTCCATCACAAACACCCTTTCACAAGCTTGAACCTTCATCATATTCACACCTAATCCCAATCTCCATCATTAACCCTTGTTCTAGAATCCATTACCAACCACTAACAATCTCAAGCAACCTTTTGCACTCCACGCACCAACATCATCTTCAATTCACTCAACAACCACAAAGTGATAGGGAGCTATCTTTTCTACACACTCATTATTTCCATAACAACCATTCATCTCCTCCATGGAACACACAACAATACACCTTTATCACACAACTCTCTGGTTCTTCATAACACATTTCAGAACTCTTCATCACCACATGACAAAACAAAATCAACCATTACCTTCCAACAACAAACCTGCATAAAACAAAACCACTCTAGCCTTGCCAACACCCACACATGGCCATAACTAGCATCAACATCACCTTAGACTTTCACAGACACAAATTTAATCCTTTTCACAATTGATTCATCCATCTTCAATTTTTGGCACCCACATTCACTCATTCAAATTAGCCAAAAAAAAAATAGAGAGAAGAAAGAAAGAAACAATCATCCGACGAGTTGGAGTTTCAATCGGATGCATGATGCGATGGTGGCGGGGGAGCAGCCTTGTGTGACAAAACTTTATGTCTACAAAAGGTCACGTGCTTCTCGTTCGTACTAATGGTTCCGACTCTGGCTATTAGTGGAGGACGCAACAGGTGATGAGTCTAGGCGTGCATAGAACCTCACGCATTGGGGAAGAAAGAATAAATACACATGTTACCAGATGATGAAGGATAATGAGGCAAGAACGAGAAAGAAAAATAAGAAAAATGAAGATTAGGGATGTGAGAATCCTCAATTTACAAATAAGAAAAAAAACTATTTTTTATACTAGTTATAATTAAAATCGATATAAGAAGTTTTTTTATTTATTAAAAAAATATTATCCACTTTTTATATCGGCTATAATTAAAAAATATAGAAAATTTTCTTATTTATGACAAAAAAATCAACTACATTACTTTTTATATCTATTATAAATGTTTTTTTCCTTATTACAAAAATATTACTCCCTCCCCTTTATATACATGTTATAACTACTATTGATATACAAAGTATTATTTTATTTACATTTATGTGAGATGCCATTTTTTATATACTTATAAATTATAACTAATATAAATAATCACAAACTTATTTTACACTAGTTTTTTTTTTTTTTTACATGCATCATTGTTAATTCAAAATAACCATAGTTTAAAATAAACAATCCTTGGATACATCGGCTCGTGCACTATATATTATGTGGAGCGGACAAAAAAAAAAGTTAACTCACATTTGAAAGATGGGTTGGTCTGACCCACTTTTTGTAAACCTAATACAAAACTGGACAAAAGAGGATGAGATGACTCAGTTACCACCCTTATCTCATACCATGTTTTATTTCATCACTTTAATTTAACATAATTTCAAAAAACTAAAACAAAACCTTTCAAACATTAATTAAAAATATAAACTAAAAAAATTAGGTTAACCCAATCTTAGTATTTCGAACTTTGAAATACTTTTTGAACTTCTTTTTTGTTATTATTATTATCAGCCCTTTAGTTTTTAAAAATTTATTAATTTTTCATTTCATAACTGTTTAAAAAATTAAAATGAGTTATGCATAACATTTCTAAAATGGTCTAAAATAGGCCATGTATGTTTTTCATACAACAAATATGTCCTTAAAGTATAAAATATATACTTATAGAAAGTTTTATTTTAAAAAGATTATTTTACTTAATAAAGCATTATTTTTTTAGTAACCCCTTTTACTTCAGTCACTCCATTGACATAAAAAATATATTATTGATTATTACAATTTAAAAATAAAATTCTAAATACAGTTTAGTTAAGAACTTGGTTTTGTAAACTTTTTTAATATTAATTAAATAGCAATAGTCTTTTAACTCTTTTTTTTTAATTTCCACTTTGAAAAAGGGAAAAGACGAAACCAAACACAGAAATTATAAAGAAAAGTAAGGAAAAAAATATATTTTGTTTCAAAATATTATAATTTCTAAAGACGTCATTCCTGCAAATGCAACCATACACGACTTAACAGTAACACACAACATAAGCCATATCTGCGAAGAACAACACCATACGAGAAAGAATGAACGAGGATTAGGGATTTGTGATTGCAGTGCCTTCCAAAGAACCATTCAATTCTGAAAAATTTCTTCTTTTCGGATAAAAAATTGATACTTTTTTGAACAAAAGTTGTTATTGGTGTTGTGGGCATTTGAAACCAAACCAAAGATGAACCTTTTACTCCCTCAACAGCACCACCTTTCATTCTCCCAATGCCCCTTTTTCCACAACCCCATCAAAACCCTCCAATTTCTTCCCAATCCTCCCGCACGTGCGAGCACCGTAATCCGCATGGGTGGGGGTCCTCGCACGTACCCGGGTGGCGTGTCGAAGTGGGTGTGGAAACGGATGCAGGCGAAGAAGGCGAAGCAGCTACTGAAGGCGCGTCTGTCCAGGGAGCGGCAGATATACGAGATGAGGAAGCGGGCGGAGCTGAAGGCGGCGGTGTCGGAGCTGGAGCGGCCGTGGGAGGTGGTGGATAGGGCGGCGGCGGCGGCGCCCAATCTGTTCTCTGTTGGGGCTGATGAGCAGGTGAAGGTTCTTGCCGACAGGTTTCAGAGGCCTGGTGGGTTTGATATGTGGAGTGAGAAGGATGGGCCTGTGTTGTTTGAGACCCCTGATGAGTTGCCATCTGCTAGGTTTTTTCCCAAAGGGGTGGTGCACAGTGTGAAGCCTTATAGGAGGGTTGATGGGTATGGGCTGGTGAAGGAGGGGTATGATGAGGAAGGAGGGGGTTTGGTAAAGGGGACTGCTTTTGATGATAAGTTGAGTGAGAAGGAAAATGGGGGAAAGGAGATTGAGTTTGGTGGAAAGTTGAGTGAAAAGGGGAATTGGGGGAAGAAATTTGAGTTTGGTGAAGGTTTGAGTGAAATGGGAAATGGGAGGAAAGGGGTTGTGTATGGTGGGGATTTGAGTGGAAATGGGAATGGAAAAGGGGTTTTGTTGGAGGATGTTGATGGAGAAATTTCATCTTTTAATGTGAATTATGGGAGAAATGGAATTGAGGGCGAGGGTGAGGGTGATGTTGGTTCGAGAAGGAATGGGAATAGGAGGAGGCTTTTGTCTGATAATGTTGGTAGAAATGGAGTGCAGTCTCATGGGAGGAAGGGAGTGGAGGGTGATGGTAGATTGAGAAGAAATGGAAATGGAAGGAGGGTTTTGTCTGATAATGTTGGTAGGTCTAACAATGGAGGGCGATCTTCTCGTTTGAATTATGAGAGGAATGCAAATGGAAGGTTTGATGGTGGAGAGCATTCTCCTCCCTCTTCAAATTTTGGGAGGAATGAAACAAGTTTTGATGACAGGTTGAGGAGGAGGAGGGGTAATGGAAGGAGGGTTTTCTCCAAGGATGTTGATGGATCTAATGATTTGCATTCAGAGGGAGTTGGTTCTGTCAGGAAACAGAGAGGAGGCAATTCCATTAGAGGGAGAAGTGGAGGAAAGTTTGCTAACAGGACTTTAGAGTATGCTTCACCAAGAGGAAGAGGTAGTAGAGGTGCAAATTCTGAAGTTTATGACATGGGTTTGCAAGAAGATGGGAGTTATGGATTCCAGCAGAAGCATGAGGAACCTGACTCTACAAGTTGTTAGAGCCATGGATTCTTAGTCTAATTATTCTAGGGGTTCAACAAGTTTTGCTACCAATTACTGATGATTTGTCTAAAAGGGTGCATGTCATGTCCTTTTGAATTGTATGTCTGATCTGTACATGTGGCAAATCAAAAACTAGACTAGTCAAATGTCATTGTGTGAAAGTATATTTTGTATATATATTTCATTTGAATATCAAAAGATAACATTGAATTTCTAGTCAAAGTCTTTTTCTTTTTTTTCTATTTACTTGTTAACACAGATGCATTTATATATTTGTTTGAGAGTGTTTACAACTTAGAGCACTTTGAGAGTGTTCAGAAACCCTCCAATGAAGTTTACAAACCCTCCCAACTCAACCTCTGCATACCCTGAGAGTAATGCATAATATATCGTTAAATTTAGTTCAAGGAATCGTATATGAGAGTAATTCAATTCTTAATAGTCAAATTAATAAAACAATTTGTGCTAATTTTTATTTTAAACAGTTCAACTTTTTTATACAGTTCAATTTACTTCTGTTGAAATATTTTAAAAGGACTCTAAGTGTTAAGCAAGTCAGTTTACAGTAATTAGTTCTTCTATCAAAACATGACTTAAATATAAATATTTCACCAAGCTATATGCGTGATCTTAAAAGATGTTTTTCATGTTTTCCACTTGGTTCCTATTTCTAAGAAAATGAGTATGTATTTAGTTTTTATTATAGAAGATTTGGCATGATAAAGTTATGCAGTGTCAATGATCTGTTTGAACTGGTTTGATGCAAAAGTAAAAGGATCACAATGACAACTTTAGGTGAAAGAGTAAATAGTGTGAGCTATAAATAACATGCATGTGAGATGTTTAGATCACAACCAAGTAACTGCACATGGATGCCACGTAGTAGTAGTTTCTTGCTGTCAAATTTACTGAAGTGCTATAAAGTAGAGATTGTAAACATTATTCACCCTTTTACTCAGAATTACATATTTAACACAATGGTCACTTCATCACTTCCACCTTTTCCAACCATGTTTAAACTTGCCAAATCCAAACCTTCCATGCTTCCAACGTTTGCCAAATTTCCCATGCTTGAACTTTCCATGACCAAAATAACCACCATGTCCATAATGATGATGTCCATAATGATGATGTCCATGACTCAAATGGTGAGCACCATAAGCAAGAGCAGCTGCAGCAGCACCCCCTGCTAACAATCCTCCCATGCCTCCCATGCCAGCTCCACGTCCTACATATCAGAAGCCATATCAGAAGTCATAACAGAACTATTTATCAACAATAACAATAAAAAATTATCTCACTAAATAAGATAACAATTTTATGAACATAAGATCTCCTCCAATACTTTATCAGTCTCTTAGTGAAGTATGAACAGGATACTATTTTGTTAAACTTTGCTATACCATGTTAATCAAGATTGGCTCCTAAATACTTTTTACAGCCCTTACGGTAATTTGTAGTAATATATCATAATGTGCATGCAGAATAGTCCCTATTGAAAATCATATTTTTGATAGTTTTTTGTTCTTCAAAGTGTGTGCATACGGATTTTTGTGATATTGTTTTGTTAGCATCACTAATTCCTTAAGGTGTAATGCTAGCAGACTTACCTAGGTATGTCAGTAATGAGCTAGCCTAATTGGTTAAACCATTCTTATTTTGAAACCGATTTGGTAAAAGTACCTGCTTTACCAGGAAGAACACGCGATAAAATAACAACAAAGGGATACCACTATATTTCCCATTTCATAATTCACTTAGAGTATTTGTATTAGCTGCATGTTTGTTTAAGACCAAATTAGTCATTATAGCTTCACATATTTTGGACTGTATAATGCAGATTTTGTGATAAATGCAGTTTTTGGACACCAATACAAAAACATCTTATTAGACATTTTGAATTAGTTTCACAATAAATGATGTCCTTTTTCCTCAATTTTTGACTGAGTTTATAATCCCACATATTTAACTTATCTGCTGATTTATTTAAATGAACAACCGTTGGAAGTTCAAGTCAAAACCATTTGGATAAAAAATGATTTTGACATTTTTGTGTCCTTGGTTATTGTATTATGTTTTTCCATAACCATACAAAAATGACTCAAATCCCACATCGAGATATTCCGTATATTAGTAAAGAGCATTAGCTATAAAACAAATACTTGTGGCATTAAGAAACATACTTACCTGGATGGGGTCAATGAGTGATCAACAAGGCTCATGGCCTAGAACTGTGACCTTCATTGCACATAGAAGGGGTGCTGTTCTAAGGTCTGCCCTAGTGGCAGAGCCTACATCATAATTTGTGGCAGAGGGGGCTTGCGTTCGCGCAGCCCTTACTATTTAGTTTAACTATTTTCTATTTTTATTTTAAATCCAATTTCCTTCAGATTGAATTAGTTAGGCCTCTTCTATGGATGTTTTCTCTAGAAGTCTTTGATGTATGTTATTTTGGTATGTTTTTCATTTTTATTTTGATGATGTTTTTGTATTTGACTAAATATCTTCACAATAAAAAATGTCTATTTTCTACTGATTTGTTTATATGAATTAAGTCATAATTACAAAATTATGTTGATGACATTTGCTTTTTTTGGTCGTATTCTGTTTATGTCTAAAAACACGGTTCTTTCTAAAAGAACTTGTTTTGGTTTATGGGAAGCACGACCTGAATTAAGTAATCAACTACCTCCTGAGACTATTAAGTAATCAACTACTTGAATGACTACTGAGTAATTACTTCAAAATTTATAGATTTGGGATATCTTTATAGATTTTTCAATATAAATATGTATTTCTAGATAAATATGTATTTCTAGATTTGGAACGAATTCAAACATGATTCAAAAATAATAATCTTTCTTACAATTGTAATTATTCTTAATATTAATTTTGTCCATAATCTAATCGATCATTTAATCATTTAACCAACTGTTTTATATAAAACTGAAAGGATAGAATGATTGTTCGGTCTATGGCTAATTGATAGTCATACCACACACAAGCTTCCAAACTTGAGCATGTCTTCCTTCCATCAAGGAGATGTGAAGGAGTTTGTTGAAGGTAAAGGGGTGACATTGCATGTTATAGTGGGAGGGTTCGTCGTCCAGAAGTTGTTGCTTGCGTGGACAGTTACCATAGTGGTTACAAGGAAATGTAATTGTTGCTTGTGTGGACAGTTACCATAGTGGTTACAAGGAAATGTAACTCGTGTGAGTGGGACACTTGAATTCTCGAGATTCGTGCGGTTGTTTGAAACAAAAGGTTACATTTTGTGGATCGTCGTATCGTATTGGTTTCAACAGCTAAGATTCGCCTTAAAAAATCGTTTTTTCGACCATAAATAGTGAATGGAGTCGTCATTTTCACACTTATTATTTTTCTCGTTTCTTGCAACAAGTGTTTTGAGTTATTCTTCTATACTAAGGTAATAATGTCGATCGTAGAACTTTTTTCGTTTGAGAAGTCTGTAGGAAGGGGAGGTCGAAGGTACGCTGATAGTGTATTAGAGTCATCATCGTTGTTTGTCAGCTCTTCTATCCTAGGGTCAACCGAGCGGGACAAGGCCTTGGTTGACGGAGGAGAAATTGTACACAAATAATGAGGCTACTCCTATCGATGAGGGTATGGTGGCTGCCATGGAGATTGATGTTGTTGGGGAGTGGAAGGGTCTTGTGCGCCGCTGCCATTTATTCCTGGGTATGGTTGTGCTCCCATGAGGTCGAGAGTTACGTTTCTTACTTCAACATCAGTTTGTTCTTGGAGGATTTCAGAGACCATAATAACCTGGTGAGAAAGGTTGTGGATGCTAAGTGTTTTAAGCTTGCTGTTTGCAAATGAACCAAGCGGGCTTGTCACCGGAGGGAGGGTTATTTACTAGACTTCTTCTATGCGTACTCAACGATATTTCGCGACATGTCCATTCGGTTGCCGTTCTTTGAGTTTCAGATAGGGGTTTTGCGAGAGCTGAATGTGGCTCCTACCCCATTGTACCCGAACGAGTGGGCTTTTATGAAAGGGATCTTCGTTGTCTACAAGGCCTTGGACTTGGCCCTGATACTAGCATCTTTCTTATATGTTTTTCAAACTCAGCCGCACCCCAATAAGTTGTGGGTGTCTCTTATTTCGGAGAAAGGCGGGATGTTGTTCACCTTGTTCAGCATTTCTTATAAAGGCTTTATGACCAACTTCATAAAGGTCGCAATAAAAAAAAGGCCTGATCAATCAACTACCTCGCAAAGTCTCCTCCCGCGATCTCATCAATTACCTTGACTCATACACTTTATGTAGTAGAGTATTCAGTGAGCATTTTATTATATGCTATTTTAAAATTTTCGTTTTTAACTTATCTAAGTTTTGTGTTTTATTTAGATCTCACGACTGCTTACGAAAAGGAAAAATCAGACACCTTTGCTATTATGGTCGCGCGGTGCAAGGAACAACTCAAGCAGAACAGGGAGGGCATGTCACGTCCCCTGTGCCCACAACAACCACTTCTTCCCGGAAAGTCCAAGACCCAATACCTGTGCGTCCTTCACCCCGAGTGTCCTAACCTATGCCTGTCACAATTGTTCCCCCTACTTCCAAAGATAAGGGAAAATAAAGTCGTCCTGAGAAAAGTCTTCCTCCTTGCAAAAGAGGAGCAAGAAGAGTTCGCCTGAAGGGCCTCTCCTGACTAGGCCATTGTACATTCAGATCGCCCAACGAGCGAGCTAAAACTTGTTCATCAAGGAAAGACCTTTTTATAGGGAATGATCTTAGAAGAAGTCGTATATATGACCTTTGAACTTAACGTTCGAATCAAGATTTACATTGCATACTCTGAAAACTCCTAAGGGTATTGTCTCAGTCAAAGAGTTGTAGGCCGCTCAACAAGACCTGAAAGCAGCCTTGAAGACGAACAAATACTTGAATCATCAGTTTGAATATGTAAGAAAGACTAGCGAGAAAATTAAAAAAAAGACATCGAATTCCTTTATTGAACCTAAACCACAAATTTAACTTGTCTGTTGATTTATTTAAATGATCAACGTTAGAAGTTCAGATAAAACCATTTGGATAAAAAATATTAACAAAAATGTTACTGTATTCTGTTTTTTCATAACCATGTAAAAATGACTCAAAGTCCCACGTCGAGATATTCAGTATATTAGTAAAGAGCATCAGCTATAAAACAAATACTTGTGGCATTAAGAAACATACTTACCTGGATGGGATCAATGAGTGATCCATAAGGCTCATGGTCTAGAACTGTGACCTTCATTGCACATAGAAGGGGTGCTGTTCTAAGGTCTGCCCTAGTGGCAGAGCCTACATCATAATTTGTGGGAGAGGGGGCTTGCGTTCGCGCAGCCCCTATTATTTAGTTTAATTTTTTTTTCAACCTCTGGATTGCCATCTCTGGAATGTTTGGGCAGTAGTCTTTGATTCAAGTTTATTTTGGTAATTATAATTATTATTTTGATGTTTTCATGTTTTTGATGGAATATCTTCACAATAAAATAAAATGTCTTTTTTCTTCAAACCACATATTGAACTTTACTTTTCTGATGATTTGTTTTCAGTTACAAAAATTATGTTGTTGACATTTGTGTTTTCTTGGTCGTATTCTGTTTTTTATGACTAAATTGAAATCCAGAAGGATAGTGAAGAGGAATTTGCACAGAATGGTTTTTTAAGTCCCGCCTCGAAATATCCAAAAGAATAGTAAAGAGTATGAGCGATGAAACAAATGCTTGCGCATTCGGCAACATTTTTACTTGGACGGAATTGATTATAGGCTCATGGCCATGGCAGTGACCTTCATTGCACTTTGAAGGGGTTTTGTTTTAAGTTCTGTCTGAGGAACAGATAATCCGGGTGACAGAGTCAGAGTCTACGTCATAGTTTGTGATAAGGGATTGTGTTCATGAATGATTTGCTAATTTTTCATAAATGCTATAATTTTCTACTTAAATTAAGTTGTGAATGATTTGTGTTGGGTATATTATTCATACTTTCCAATTTGAAGTTTCCTTCCATGGGTTGTTTACTAAACCTTGGTATGATATGGTTTGTTGATATCTAAAATTTCATTGTGATAAATTCTGACAGAATAATGTGAAAGTAAATTCTAAGTATCTCAATACTATTGTCTATGGGAAGGGAAAAGTTACTATTTTCAAGACTTCAAACATATATAATCTCCATAGTATTGTTGAAGTGTACCTGCAGAATATGGAGGCATAGCTTGTGGATAACCATGAGGAGCAGGGTAAGCCGGTGGATAGTGTCCTGAATGAGGATAAGCATTAGGTGGATACCCTGCAGGAGGTGGATATGCTGGTGCTGGTGCTGGTGGATATGCAGGTGGATATTCTGAAGGATAGTGACCAGGATGAGGATACCCTCCTTGTGGTGGTGGATATGCTGGTGAAGGGTAGGCTGTTGGAGGGTACCCTCCTGGAGGAGGGTAACCTGGTCCTGCATATCCAGTTGGAGGGTAGGGAGGTGCACTTGGATACCCTATATGTGGAAATATACCTCTCTCACTTGACTCATCATCATCATCTTTTCTATTGCTCATGTTGATTCAACCTTACAACCAAGAAAAAGAAAAAGAATCTCAATTTATTGTTCATGCTGATCAATGAAAAACAGTTTTGCATTTACATCCAATCACAAACAGTTTATAATTTCAGAAATTTTTTTAATAAGATATTAAAAAGGAGTTTACACCAATCTTTTCAAGGATGAAATGAAGTTATTCCTTAATCTTCACATGATTCAGTAGATCCATGCTTCATGGACAAAAAAATCAATACTGGATTTTGTATAGTGTCCTTGCAGAACAAAAAATGATTCAGGATAAGTTCATAAATATCCTGAACAGGAGCAATGAAAAGATTATAGAACTAAGATCAATAACATAACTTTATTCTCTTTTGAAACAAGTACAACCAATATATCAATATCTAGCAATCCCTGAATGGATGATCAAGAACAAGGTTCATCACAGCATTCAGAATCTATCAGAATTTGATCAAATCCATGTTTCCTGCATCATGATCATGCCAAAGGATAAAGGAGAATCTGAGAAGAAAAATAAGAAGAAAAGCACTAAAATTGGCACAATCCAATAACCATGAAAAACCCTGTTGATCATGTTGTATAGCATATACAAAAATTTACCAAAGAAAAGAAGAAGAATCATGACATGTCAATCAAACCAGACTGAAAACAGAATTCATTTCCACACAGAATATTAAGCAGCAACCATGGAAAAGAAGAATATCATTGTTGCTTCATGCTTACTCAAAGGGAATTTGTGAGTGCTTTCTCCAAAATATTCTGAAGTTGGCGAAAGAATATAATTGCCTCCAAAAGAATAAGAATGAATAAATTGAAACTTTACCTGTTCTTATACCTATCATTCTCTTCATTTTGAGGAACACATGTACATTTACGCGTTTACGTTTTCTTGAAAACTGTTACAAAAACAATTTCCAGGTAAAAGAGCATGGAATAGTTTAATGATTTTTAATATTAAATTAAATCGATTAAAATATTTTTAAATTGTGTGTATACTAATTTTATCATCATTAAAAGAACTGTTTAACAATTATATTAATTTTGTAGGATATTTTTAATGTAATTATAAATTTTATAAATATATATTTACACCATGGGAAACTAAGCAGTTATAAATTTTGTTGCTCATGAATAAAATAACGAAAAACCAAAAACTGTTGTTTTGTTGATGTTCGTAGAACCCGCTGTCCTTTTCCTTTCATTAGTCAATGTTGGTGTGATTGTTAGGTATGCAGTTACATTAATTTTAGTAATTGCCAATAAATTTTTATAGTTTTAAAAAAAAAGGATAAATTACTTGCAAACAATCAAGCTTGTTAGACTGTAATCTTTATTTTATTTTAATTACTTTTTGAGATATTCAAACAAAATTGTTGATTTGAGTGAAAAAAAAAATATTCAAACAAAATTTCTAAAGAATACCCTCCTCTCATAAGACATGTGTGAAAATATAAATAAATATATATATATATATATATATATATATATATATATATATATATATTATCCTTTACACTACTTTGAATTTTAGTTAAAAACATTATAGTGGATAAAATATTCCTTAATGAATCTCACCTAAACTATGCCTACCATTCTACCAACCCTACCTTGTAAATTGCATGGACAACTACTCGTATACTTTTTATTGTATTTGAAACTAAAATATAGTTTTTTCTCCTGTTTCAGGCCTTTGTATCAGAAAATCACATGAAATCATGAATAATCCAAGTTGAGTCTTCTATGTAAGGGAAAAAGTTTGTGCCTTTTCTTTCCACAAAATTACTTTTCAACTGTAGTAGTACTTGATCATATAAAAATACACTTCAAATACATAATACAAAAACCCTAAACCTTAACCAATTAGGTATGATATGTGCACCATGAGAACTTCATTGGCAAGCATTCTAGTAGGAAGATGTGAGGTTTTGAACTGTAGTTGAACATGTAAAAGAACATGGACCCTGCAGACAAAAAAAAAAGTCCAAGCATGTTAAAATTTAAGGTGTCATGTGGGGTGCACAGTGTGTCTCATGAGTGTTCCTTTCCATTTATGTCTGACATGGATAAGGTTGTCCTTTTTGCTTCATAGTTGGAGAGCAAATCAACAAAGTAGTTAATCTTGAGAACTCATCATTCATATCTGTTTCTGGTACAATCTTCTAAAGATTTTTGCACCTTCAAGTTCTGCATGGATCTCTCTCTCAGTCCTTATTCCCATGGGGTTGCTTAACAACCACCCTTCACTGTCACACAACATAGCTGGGTTGGAAACATCTATGTGTTTCAGTGCTTCAACTTCATCAAACTGATTTCTCATGTCAAGTGCCACTTGAAGCACATCAGACTGTACAAATACCTGTCATAACACAGTAACAAACGAACGAGAATTCCAGTTAAAAGCTCCAGAATAAGTGTTGATATCAGTAAAAGAAATATTCAGAACCAAAACATGAATCTGATAACAAAATGAAATAAAGAACCTCAACATTTCTGTAGGTGTCCTAATTTTACACTATATGAAATGATCAAATTAAGAAATGATACATGCGCATAGTCAAAATGTCTTTCCAAAATCAATATAAATGTGAATACAAATTGAGTCAGAACTAGAGTATATGATTGTTTTAGGAATTCGGATTCTCTGCTGGTTTTTTGGTGTGTCTTTAAAATATACTAATGGACATTGATTTTGATGTTTTAAAATATATTAAAAAGAATTTTAATATACCAACGGCAGTGTATTTTTAATGTTCAACAGAAGATAACACCAAAAAATCCAACAGAGAATCTGGACTCTTGTTTTAGTATATATCAGTTGCTTCCACAATCTTTATGACAGTGACTACCCACAATCAATATAAAAGCACAAGAGGAGAGGGAAAGTGTATGTGAGAAAATTTTGTTTTACTCATTTCCTCTGACAGATGTAGAAAATGCCATTCCGTGCATTATTAACCCCATTAAGGTAAAACATCATTTACAAACTCTCAAGCGTGTTGCTGATAATTGTCTTCTAACTGGAAGATAATATATTATACATCACAAGTTAACTAATTTATCAAGTATTTTCGCAGATTTATATTTCTCAAAACCTAAGCTTTTTCATTTTTAGTTCCTTTAAAAATAATTAAAGAGTAACATACATATCTCAATTCAATAAATTGATAGCATGGTCCATCTTCAGTCTTTATTTATGGAGCAAGCTCTTGTACAACCAATGTAAAAAACATCTAACTTGTAGAAATTAAAATAAGACAGTATAGTATAAGAAGGAAATCTCACAGAATAATATTTACTAAAACTCTAGATGAATACTCATGAGTTTGCAATCATGCAGAAATATACCTGTCCCCCTGGCATTAAATTGTCCACTATAGCACCAACCAAAGGCTTCTGGAGAACTCTTCTTTTATGATGTCTTTTCTTGAAATGTGGGTCTGGACACTGCATGTGTAGGGTGAAATAACTTAACCACAAATGAAAGGCATTTTTATGTAAAACCCTTAAGTAATGACAATATAGCCAACAAGCTCTTAGCTCTGTGGCACCCTTTTCTTACATTGCAGTGCTAAACAGAAAACAACTCACCAGAATTGAGACTAAGACCAAGGGCCCAGGATATGATTCTACCAACTGCTTGAAAGAAATTGTGGCATTTGCAAACATGAAATGTCTGGCATTTTAGTGTAACAACAGTCATTACTACAGCATTGAAAAAGAAAAACATATGTAGAGTTTTAGGATAGTACATGTTATTGAGAGCCAGATCCTTTGCCCATGTCTCAGCACGCTTGACTATCTGCACAAGGAAGTATTGCATTTTCAGACAAGATATCCCCTATATTCAAAGCTTAATGAGCTCAACAGATAAGAAATAAAAACTGATTGAAAGAAGCAATTATCGAGGGCATTTAAAACCAAAAGTGATGGAAAGAAAAGGGTTCCATACCCTTTCCCGGATTTCCAATCCCAAAAAGTTTCTCTTTTTAGGAGTTCTTTTAGCCAACCACATTAGAAACCTGCCACTGCCTGACATTGTTTACAAATTATAACATCAGATATGCTGAATAGGTGTACTTAGTGAAATGATTCATTGATCATAGTCCAATAGATACTTCTTAATGGCATTTTTATGTCAAGGGTAAAAATTAATGAAAATGATTGTTATATCAATATGAAAAAGATATTTTGATTCAACAAACCAAAAGCCAATTGCAACCTCGGTATTATATCATGTAAGAAACTAGTTCCATCATTAGTAACTTCACTTCCACATACATGATATGTGCCAGTCCATAACAGACACACAACAAAAATGCATCAAATAAATTTATCATTGAAATTCAGGTTACCACATCCAATGTCCACCATGAGTGGCAACATTGGGTCTGCAAAGACCTGGTTCCAGTGTGGTACTTGTGCAGGAACCTATAAAGAAAAAGAGCACCTTCAGTGGAAAGCAAAAGGCTACTTCATTGCATGATGAATGATTCATTGAACCAATAGTCCAACTCTATGCCACAGAAGCTATTTAAGTGCTGTTTCTGTATCTGCCTCTGGATCTCCACAACAATACATCACAAGTTTAATTTTGGTACACTATCAATGCACAGATGTATATACTGTCAACTAATTACCAATCCTTGTAAATATGACGTTTAAAGTAATTATTACAGATGTCAGCAATCTTATCATGCATAATCATAGAGTAAAAGACCTTTACATTTTCAGCATTCTATTTACATTCTTAATTCCTATACGTCTTTGTATAACAACTTGAATAAACATGGCCAACAATGAATACATTGAAATCAAATGTTGTGACAAAAATTACACTTTAAATGAAACATACTTTTCTGAACATGCTCTACATCAGTTGGACTTCAATGGAAAACATGGATCTTTGTGAGTTTCATTTCTTATTTAACAAGTCTCCCTCCTAATTTATAATTTCCAATAAATTTTAACCCATAACATAATACGTGTGTTGAAGATTGTGTCACTTGCATTCCTAGTTATCTATATATGTAATATCATAGATTCATACACAACTTCTTACAAAAATAATAATAAAACATGAACATAGCTAAAATAATTGAATGCAGACATTGAATTTATAAAGAAACACATTACAGAGAAAGAAGCGCTTAGAGGATTAACATGTTGCCTGATCCTGAGGTGACCCAGATCCTGAAATTGGATTCACAACATAACATGGTTAAATAAATAAACAGCAAATCCAAGTAAAAAACTAATACACACACTAACAAACCCATAAATATAGTAGTTCCTCTTGTGTTATGTTATGCATCACACAGATTAATATTTTTTTAAACCACCATTATAGTCCCTAAAAGTGTCTAATACTGTCACCTTAGTTCCTGAAACTAATAAAATTCAAAATAAGTCTCACAAAGTACAATTCGTCAATCAGAGTGGACTAAAATTGAAGACATAAAATGATAGAAGTAACATATAATTAGGAACAAAAATGTCAACAACCGATTAAGTGTAGGGACCCAAATGATAGGGGAAATTTCAGTAACTTAGTTAAATTTTCTTACTTTTAAGGACTAAGGGTGCTTTAACAGAACTACTATTCTCTCTTTTCACTTTTGAATTACAACTATATCAATTTGTTTCTTGTTTTCAAATATTCCAATGTGAAACAAAATCATGGGTTTGAGAGAGGGAAAATCACGCTAAACCATTAAGTTGACGTATCAAAATAACAGTACCCCAAAAAATATGTATATGATTTATATAATGAGGAATACAAAAACGGTTACCAAGTTGTAAGAGAGATTGAGGTCAGCATATTCCAATGCCACCATTTCTGAGCTTCGTTGATGTGCCTGTTGGAGTGTGGATTGAGCTGAAGAGGACACGTGGCAGTTTGCGGAGAAAGAGATAGAAGAAGAAGAAGGAGGAGGAGGAGAAGCGAGAAAGGGTGAGAGACGTAACATTAGTTGCGAAGAACTCTGTAATTGCAACAACAAACGAAAGGAAGAAGAAGAAGAAGAATAAGCCATTTAACGTTGTTGTTGGTATTGTTGTTTTTTCTACTTTCACTTGTTCTGTTTTGTTTACCCCTTTTCGATTTTAGTTGATTTAAGGTTTTGGTTAGTTTTTTCTCTTTTCTTTTTAATAAATACGCAAATTTATCCCTAAAAAATTACTAGTTACTAAGTTCTTTATAAAATTTTCATATAGACAAGTGCTGGAAAAAATCATATAAGTTTTGTATGGATATTTGATACATAGATATAAACTTTCTTAAATTTATATAAAAGAATTACATGCAAATTGATTAACTACATAATTTTTTAAAACATTATTTTAATTAATAAACCCGTGTGTATTGTTTAATTTTTCCTTTAATGAATTAAGTACTTGTTATTTTACTAGTAATCTTACTTATCTTCACATCTTAAAAAATTAAAATAAATAATATTAGTGTTATTATAAAATGATAAGTAATTTTTACTTTTCACAATTTTTACCTTAAAAAATTAGTATAGATTATTTTTTTTCTTAGTTGCTTTGGTAATTGCTTTTACAAAGAATCATTAAACTCTTCAATCATGTAATTAAACAAACAATAATAAAATTGAAAATGGCTTGAGGGAAGGGTGGAGAAGAACTGAGTTCGTTTGGTGCTGGAAAGAGCAAGACACACACAAGGCATGGCGGTTAGGCAAAGAGCAGTATCTGCACTTCCAACCCTTTTACGCACTCTTCGGAAACAACCGTTAAAGCCTCACAGCCATGTCAACGCGTTACCCTCTCTTCGACGCGCTTTCTCTTTGTACGATCAGATCAACCTCATCGATCAAGTCCCCGAAGACCAGCTCCGATTTCAAGGGTTGGTACCAACCTATCTTCCCCTTTTGTTTTTTGTTCATGGAAAGTTTTAAATTTTAGTTTTTTTTTCATGGGGATTGAGGAAGAGAGTTGAATGTAAAATGGGTTTTCTGCAGTTGTCTCAAATAACCTGGTGATAAGATGTATAACTTGATGCAGGGAGTGAAATTGATTGTAATATTTTTGCTCCTTGTTTTTCATTCTCAAAATGGGGTGTTTTAGATTTTAGTTTCCTATTATTCTTCTTCTGTTAATTTTGGGTACGAGGAAGAGTATTGGATGTGAAATGGGTTTTCTTGAATATTCTCAAGTAACTGGACTTAGGGACTTAACTTGGGTGTAATTTCTGTTCATTTTTTCTTCATTCTGGTATGTGGGTGTTTAAAATTTTGAATTTTTAATATGGGGTTCGAGAAACAAAGGTGAAAGGGAAATGGGTTTTGTAGAATTTTCTCAAACAACATGGTGACATGATATGTAATTTGATGCATCGACTTAGCTTGGTTGCAATTTCTCTGTTCCTTTATGCCTTTCTGGGTTTTTTTCTTTTATTCTGAAAGTAGGGGTGTTTTAAATTTTCATTTTTTTCAGTATTGGGTTCAAGTAATAGACTTAATTGATTGTGAAATGGGCTTGTAGCATATGATTTTTGCAGGGACTTAACATGTCTGTAAATTGTTATTATTTTGTTTATTTCAATTTGTTTAGGTATAATGATACGGGGTTTACTGTAAATGGGGTTGAGTATGAAGGAAGCTTGCTTTGTGTTGGAAATTTGCTCATGTCTTGGAAACCTAAGAAGTTTTCAGAGATCACTGCTGATAGGTTTGTTTGTTCTATGTTCTATGTTCCCTGTCTCTTCTTCCTTATCTTTGTTAGCAACACTTTTATTCAAATAAGCATTTATGCATTGTCCTGTTCCTCTAAACCCCTATATATGAATGAAGCTGTTGTATTTTATCGTTTCTTGTACAGTTTGTGTTTGTCCTGAAATTGATCCGTTACGCCTAAAGTTGAAGAAAGAATGGAGTGTTAACTGTGCTGCCTTATTGATTCAAATCCAAGGTTTCCAATTTACCTTTGAAGTTTGAAGAAAAATAGAAGAAAAAAACTGAACTTACATTAACTCATAATAATATTTCTGAATGTATGTATACAAGCTTAACTTAACTATAAGCAGAAAATAACGAAGCAACAAAGCTTATAAACCGAAAGTCAATCTGTCTAGTAGTGTTTTCTTTATCAGTTTTGAAACCTGTAAATGGAAATTCCACTAAAAGCTAGAAATTGTTGCCTCACAAAATGGCGTTTTGAAATGGTTGCAACATGAATGAATCGTGTGCACGAACATGCTATAAGAACTTAGATAGTGACCACTGTCTTACTGTAATGAAATTGATCTAGTATGCTGGCAGATGACTACCAGAAGAAACCTTAAACCTTGCGATGCTACACCAGTGCACTGGAAGCCTCACAATGAGAGCTTAACCCAGAACACCAGTCTTAAATGAAAAGGAAGAATTGTGAAATACTTCTATGGACAAAGGAATAAGCAAATCACTAGTACTATCGCGCAAAAAAGTAGCCACAAGTGTGGAACATACATAAAATGAAACTTAAAACAACTTTTAGAACTGAACTTGAGAACCAGGCAAAAGCACCATTGGCAAAACTATGACTTGCATAGGTTAGCTTGAGATAAAGCTGCCAAAATCAGGAATGAATGAAGAACTTGGAAGGCAAAAACCTGTGTCAAAATGTATACAACACCAAGTGACATGACATCTCAAGCTCTAGCATGTGAACAGCTGGGAAGTAAACTGATGGTATGGTAGTTTGCGCATGGGTAACAAACACTTCTGATTCTTTGTGGTTCTTTATTTTCTCTATTTTGTATTTTCTTGCTTTTCTCTCATGCATTCCTTTTCTTCCCAATGTATTTGTAGGACCCATTGTTTTCTTTAATCTTTTGATTAGTACTTTTAAATTGCATTACTTGGATTCCTTTGTAGAGGGAGGGTATTTATAATGTGTTTATTATCCTTCTTGAATCGTTATTTTGTATATCCTCAGAATTGAGCACACGAGAAATGGATAATAACATCTGATAATTGGCAATTACTAATTCTACTTCCAGTTTAAAGGATGTGTGCATCGTAGTGTAATAGTTATGTTATGAAACATGCAGAGAAGCGACAAGAAGTAAATGCAATATAACTTTCTAGTTTCATCTCTGTTTAGGGGAAATAGCATTATGTTATCTTGCTCTAATATATTATCTTGTCTCTTCTTACAGCTTGTCACTCTTCCAAGTTATTCGTCCTATTCCAGGTAGGATTTTTTAGTTTTGAAATCCATTTTGTTTTTGCTTAACACTCTGTTTCTCCCAAATTTTAGTGAAGTTCTACTTTTCCTTTTATATTTACCTTTTGGGATTAGGTAGGATACTTCATAATCTTTTATTCCCTGAATGAATAATTAATGAATGCATGCTTTAATTTCTAAATCACTTTAGAAGTGGTTGACATACTTAAAACAGGCGGGTCCTATACATGCAATACATTGAAGTTAGTTTCATTGCATATATATGTATGTTATTTGTTGTAGTTTGTTAAGTTAGGACCTTAAAGTGGATACATATCTCTCTCAAATAATGCAAATTAGTAGAAGTAATATCATTTCAATTTGTTGTGTCCTATCTTTTGCAGTGTCCTATCTCTATTTCTCTTTTCTTATCTTTGATATATTGTTCCATATACAGCTAATTACTTTTAGTTAATTTCAACACATTGCCTTTTCTTAATATATTATTAATTGAATGCTGTGATTGCCTATTTAATTGCTTTTGATCTATATTAACTGACTCTTGAAAACATTATTTGCCAGAGATTTTGATTCTTGGCTGTGGAAGGAACATTCAACATGTAGATCCTGAACTGAGACGGTTTATTCGATCTGCTGGCATGAAATTAGAAGCTGTAGACTCGGTATCTATATGATTTATTTAGTTTGAGACTTGTGCTTGATTTTATTAGTTCATCTTACATTGCTGGTTTGGTACTCATTATTATGTTTTATTAAGTAATCTAAGTAAACTAGCACTTAGGAGGTCCTTGTAAGTTGTGGGTATAGAGGGAGGCATCAGAACTATTAAACTTGTTTCTAAGATTTAGAAAGAAATGGATTTAAGAGGATAGACCAAGAATAGAAAAAATGAGACGAGCTTCTCTGAAAGTTAATTTGACTTCTGTGTAAAATAAAAAAATGAAAATTTAGAGAAGGTATATGAAAGAGCTTCTACAAATTAGTTGATGCATAAGCTAATTTTTAACTTATGGAAAAACTCATTTCAATTTTTTCTTGTCTATCTCTTTCAGAAGTTTTTAAATGGGTAGTCCAACAGTTCATAATTCTAGCATGATGGTACAAATGATTAGTGGAAAGTTTAATTTTGACCTGCTGTTATAAAACTAATTTACATTATCATTCAACCTTATGTTGTCATATCACTGAAAGAATTTGGTAGAAACTTCCAGTGTGAAACAAAGTTTATAGTAACCAATGTATCAAATAAGTCCTGGGAAATATATGTTGGCAAGGTTAACCTTTTAAATGGAGATAATCTTTTATAATTTTCATTTTATTTGATCAATGGTGATAGATAATTTGCATATATGTGTAATTATTACTGAATAATGAAATTAATATATGGTATTAATACTTTAAGACTTATCCATGCTATTATTCTCATCCAGACATTTCCAAATGGTGTAAGAAAGATGCCAACCAAAATTGCTACTTTAACTGGTTCTTTGAATTTGAATGTTACATGATTTGTTTATTATTCATCAGAGTTTAGTTCTATTATGCAGTATCAGTATAAAAAGCTTTTAACACTTCCAACTTACTAGAAGTTACCACCCTATTTATGACAACTATTTTACCATGCATGGCAATCCATAACTTGATGACTGCAAAAATCTATATACTGAGTTAATGCTAATTAAATGCTTTTGACTATTTACACAGAGAAATGCAGCATCAACTTACAACATACTGAATGAAGAAGGTCGAATTGTGGCTGCTGCACTTCTTCCACATGGAGTTTCTGCATGAAGCCTGGACCTCTTCACATCCATTCCATTCAGGATCTTAACCAATACTTTGAGACATGCTTTGATTTTTCACGTTTACAAAGTTTTGACATAGCAATAGCACAACGTGAATCAAACTCAACATAGTCCTTTGATGTCTGCTAAGGCTTTCAAGTGTAATAAGGAGAATTGAAATGTATAGACTGCAGCAAATCCCTGCAACTTTGGACTCTAGTTACTTACTGGTTGTTTGTCTTGAATGCTATCTTTTCTTCTTCTTTAAGTGAGTTAAAGAAAAAGATTTTCAAACAAGATTTTTGAAAACAAATTTCGAAATGAGACTTTTAAAACAAAATTTTCAGAACCCAAAGAATGTATTACAGAATTATCTTTCCGGAACGAATAAAATGCATTTCGAAACAATTTTTCTAGAATTCCTGTAATAAACTTTCAAGAATGTAAATAATGTCTTCCGGGACAAATTTTTCGAAACAACACTGCATGGAATATGTTTCGGAAAGAACTTTTCGTGTCTGTGAAGCTCGTGATTACTAATTGCATCCAATACTATAAGTAAAAAGATTAAAATATACTTTCTTGTTGTATCATGTTACTGTTGTTGTCGTCATGAAGGGTAAAATAGTTATTGTCTCTCCTGTTTCACTTTTTCTGAGGAAGAAGGGAGAAAGGGGTAAAATAGTGGTTTTGTTTGGAGCTTATTTTAGAAAGTTCAATTAGGAAAATGTATATTGAAAATCTTATTACTAACGGATCTTTAAAAATGCTTTTGAGTGCGAAATTTTATTTATAAAGTATAAAAATTTGAGGATCAAATTAATAAAATTTTAAAAAATATTTTTATTTTTATATTAATTTTTGTTTATGTAAAGCCGTTTCTTGTTTTTAAATTCTATTTTAAAATGTATCTCGCATGTTTTCCGATAACTTAAATATTTTTTGGTTTTTATTTATGTTAATTTTGTTTAACATGAGACTCGTTTTTTTAATTTTTAATGACATATCAATTTTTGTAATTTATGTTCAATTTGATCTATTTCTATGATGTTGTTTAAATTGTTAATAGTAGACTGTACATGTTGACAATGTTTGAATAAGCTGTTGGATTGTTGTTTATGTGATCGTCCTACACAGTGAGAATTGTTTACGATTGTTTAGGCTGTCATTGAACTATGCTCTCAACCACCATTAGAGTTACCACCGAAGTAACTTCATTTCGCCACCATCATGATGCATCAGATTCCACCATCATCGTAAGTGCAGCATTAGGAGGAACCACAAACCACCTCGCGCCACCTACATCTTCGTGTTATCTCCTCCCTTGCATTTTGAACCACCATAAGCCTTCAATGAAAAATGCAAATCCATCCTCTCGAAGCCCTTAATCGCAAACCGTACCTAGCACAAATCTAAAATTGAAACATCATGAGATGAAAATAGCAATGAATCACCAACAAACGCGACAACAATGCAAGCAACCATTCAACCACTATTGAACACAAACCCCCAAATCGTGAGTTTCACAAGATGAACCACCTCATGAACGCAACTCACCACGAGCATTGAACCATGATGTCAACAACCATTGGAGCCACCACCAAAGTAGCTTCATTTCTCAACCACCATGACACATCAAATTCCACTACCATCGCCAGTGCAACACCAGCAAGGAGGAACCATGAACCAACTCACGCCACCAGCGTCTTCATGCTACCTCCTCTACACTTTGAATCATCGCTAACATTCAATGCAAAATGCGAATCTATCTTCTCGAAACCTGTATACCTAGTACATATTCAAAATCGAACAACCACAAGATAAAAACAGCGACAAACAAATAAAACGTTACAACAATGCAAGCAACAATTCAACCACCATTGAACCCTAAATCACAAACCCTCAAATCACGAGCTTCAAAGGATGAACCACCTCATGAATGCAACTCAACATGAACCATCAACCATCACAGTAACGTCAATGTCGTGCCACCGCAAATCTAAAAACTTGGATGAATAAAAAACGCATATGCACCACACACACGAAAAACACTTGCATCAGAAGTAGATTAAGCATTTTGTGACTTAGACGAACCAGATTTGTATCCTTGTCATGGTCTCGTCACCCGTGTAAACAACTTTCATTGACAGGATGTAAACAATAATTCATTTAAACACAGTCAACATGTATGATCTGCTGTTAACAATTTAAACAACATGATGAAAAATGACTAAATTAACCATAAATTATGAAATTTGAAAAAACATTAAATATTAAAAAAAAAAAAATTATATTTTAAGTTAGATTGATGAAAATAGAAAGCAAATGAGTCTTTAAGTTTCTGGAAAATATTTAATATGCTTTAGAAATACTATTCTAGAAATTCCGTTTAGAAAACTTTTGTTTCAAAATATATTTCATACATTCTTGAAAGCTTGTTCCAGAAATCTCATTAGAAATTACATAGGTGCAGCTAGAAAGTACGTTTGATTGTATATAAAAAAAGCCTAAGGCATTATCCTGTCCTCGTTTTATGAAATTAATATTGTAAATTATAACCAATAAATATTTAACAACTAATTGGTTATTTAAATTTGTGAGTAGATATTTGTTTTTTCTTTTAATAAGTCAGATTTGTCACTGACCCGATCTTTAGGAGATAAAGCTAAAATCATGTTTGGTGCGAGAAAGTGAGACTTTTCATTTTTCTGGTTTTTCACTAGGCTATATTGTATTCTTTTCTAGAGTTCAATAACAGATTTCTAAGTATTAAA
The DNA here is from genome assembly GCA_027742785.1 of Vigna reflexopilosa. Taxonomy (NCBI): domain Eukaryota; kingdom Viridiplantae; phylum Streptophyta; class Magnoliopsida; order Fabales; family Fabaceae; genus Vigna; species Vigna reflexopilosa. Next base: position 1,774,072 of record CM050929.1, on the reverse strand, counting down.
TTTCACAGAACATCTTCTTGTTGTGTTCACAAAATTTGGATTAATTTATCAAATTAAGGATATCATTTTTTTATGATTAGATATATTTTTTGTTTCTAAATTATTTAAAAGAATTGTGTTTAATTATTAAAATAAACTATATACTTATTTTATTTTAATATTGCATAAAAATAATGTAAAATATAATATATGTTGACTTTATGAAATGCAAGGACAAAATATAATTCATTTAACTAAAAAATAAAATACAATTTTATAGAACATTTTGAAGATAAACAACTTATTTAGTTTTATTTTTTTATGCTATTTATAAACTTTGTTCTTGATTTAACAGTACTATATTATTGTTTTATTTATTTATAGGTCAAGAGAAACTACAAAATTTTCTACTTTTTCTAAATAATTCTTTAAAAATAGTATCATTTTGTAATTAACGGAGTAAACAAAATATATTATAAAACACAGAAATGAAGAAAAGGAAATATAAAGATAGCCACGCTATCTGAAAAGATCATCGTGTTCAAAGGTTTCGAAACGCCATGTCCACTCTGCAACTTCACTCCGCTCCCACTTCTTCCTCTTCGTTCGCTCCGATCACCACTTCTCGCTTCTTCCAAACCTCTCGCGTCTCGCTCCGAAACGCCGTCGTAAGTGAACCTGCTTCCGATTCTCTCGTTTTCTTCGCTCTATTTATGGAACTGTTTAACGGAACGCGCGTTTCTTCAGCGCTGCAAGGCGATAGAAGCAGTGCAATTGGAGAACGGGAGGCCGAGCGCCAGCGAGTTCGTCGTCAGCGGAAACGCGATTCCGAGCTACGTCGTGGCGCCGAACGCGCGGATTCGTGATTTGGTTCACCGGAGCGACACGCGTCTGAGAATATTCTCCGGCACCGCCAATCCCGCGCTTTCTCAGGTCGTTCTTTTTCTTGAGCGATTCGTTTTGTTTTTGGACATCTGGAGTAGGAAAACTAGAGTTCGAATATGTAGGAAATGAAATGATGAAGAGAAATTAGAGTTCATGTAGGAGACTTTAATGTCGATCGATAGGTACTTTTAGTGTTGATAAGCTATCAGAATAAAGCTTTGTTTGGATAACTTTTTCACGAAAACTTATGAGATAGTAAATTTAAGAATATAAAATGAATTAAACTTCTTTCATAAGTTGATACCTCAACTTTTAGATAAGTTAGACGAAAGAACTTTTGTAAAATTCAAAATACAGAAGTTGTTTGAACATTTAGGAGAAACTCAATTCGTCTTGTCTCTATTTTCTTTTCTTATAAGTGTTTATGTATAAGTTTATTCAAATGAAGTGTAAGAGTAATTAGAATTAGAGTTATACTTCGGTAGTCCATGTGATAAAAGTTTTCAATAAAAGAGAATAGGTTACCGCGGTGTCACGTCAAAGATCATAAGGAATTGTATACAAGTTTGTTTGGGAAGTGAATAAATCAATTGTTTAGGAGTAAACATGTGTTTGTTTAGTAGTTGACTTTATGTGAACACTTTACGAGACAATAAAACCATGATTTGTCTGCTTGGTTTTATGACATGAGGAAAAATGTTACTTTCATTACCTGTGTTCTGAACTTGATACCAATGAAACATGAAGAGATTAGTAAATAATAACTTGATTTAGTCCCAGGCCTGCCAAATTGGGCAATAGATAGCGGTATTGCATGCCCACATATTTAATACATAATTTTGTCTCGAACAAAATTGCCTGTGAAGGAGAATACCTGCAGCGAACCACAAAAATAGGTATTGGATGACTGAGACGGAGATGGAAATAGAATAGATACCAGTCAATATTACTTGAATAAATAAGATGGCAGAAAAACAATGAATTCAACCTACACTATTGTGCTTTTCATTGATGTATATATAGGAGTTACATAATAAGGCAAGACCCTTACCTTAAACACTACCCCTAAAGCTGGGTACGTACAAAAGAAATAATAATAGAATAACATTACATTTTAACAATAGATAGGTTTCATATCATTCCATTTTATGTTAGACTGTTAAACTGTTCCTGCCAATGTCATTTCGTTATCCTTTGTTCTGTTCACTTTTGTCAATCTAAAGTTAGCTGAAGTTTTTTGTACAGTCATTGAGTCATGTATTCACATATCAATAAATTGATGTCTTTTTTGTGTAGTAGTTGTAGTACTCAAATTGTTACATTGACACTGTATTGAAATGAAAATACAAAAATAAACTTCAGTTGGGTATGGAATTTTTTGCACAAACTAGTTAGTAATTTTGTTTTAACATTTTAAGAGTAATCTTCTCTGTAATTCTGATTAACATTGTATTTCATTGAAATGAATTCTCTAGCTTAGAGTAAGTAATTTTTTTTTTTCATTTGCTATATTTTTTTTTATGATTACGGAGAGATCACCTTGTTTTATGTTTCTAAGATTTAGTTGTTGTCGCATTTTGATTACAAAACCGTTTCCTCGTTTTTAATGTGCATCCAGATTTTAAAGATTTGTACAATAAACGTTGGAAACAACCTTTTGTTTTGTTTTTTGTTGCTTCTTGTGCTAATAATTAAAATAGGAATTTTAAAAATAAAGTGACAATTTCGTTATTAAAAAGTGAGAACACAAAATGAAAAATAAAAACACAAGTAAATGTGCCATAAACAAGCACCAATCTATTTTTTCCATTTTCTTTTGTTCTCTATTTATTTATTTTATTTTATGTAAGATGGAAACAATCGGTGTGGTTAGAAATGAATGCATGTAGTTTTATGTATTAATTTGAAGTCTTATGTTACACACATGTTATTCTTTAATAATTTACTGAAAATGTTTGATTTCCATGAATTTAAGTAGGAAATTGCGTGCTACCTGGGTCTGGAGCTTGGAAAAATTAAGATAAAGCGTTTTGCTGATGGCGAGATATATGTTCAGCTCCAAGAGAGTGTCAGGGGGTGTGATGTGTTTCTTGTGCAGCCCACATGTCCTCCTGCAAATGAGAATCTTATGGAACTTCTCATAATGATTGACGCTTGTAGGAGAGCTTCAGCAAAAAATATAACTGCTGTCATTCCATATTTTGGATATGCCAGAGCTGATAGAAAGGTCTGTTTATCAGCTTACATATGTGTAATACATTTATTGTTTGTGATGAAATTTGTCCTTCTTATTCCATCATACCCCAGGCATGTTTGAAATTATGCTTTTTGTTACTTGCACAAATTCTGATGTAACTATTCTTAAACCATCATATGCCAGTTTTCTAAAGACATATGGTACACTTATGATAGAATAGACCATTATTAAATCATCTAGAAAAACGAATTATTGCATAAGGCTCATATCTGAAGCTGCTTAAACTTTAAATATGACCCGTTTTATTAGTTATTGCAATTTGTGGCAATTCTAATATTGACAACTACTTCATCCCTTTGCATTGATTTATTTGTCTCAATTAGTAATGAGCCCAAAGAAGAGAACATTTCTTATATTGATAACTTTTATGTTTACCATCATTCACCAACTCTGCCAAAAACTTAAACTGTTGGTTGAAATGCATTTTTTGGTATAGATTATTTGGTTGTAAATAATTGCTTTGCTTTTTTCAAAGCATTTGTTGGAAAGAGAGAAACAGAGAAGGTATATGACGAGTGTTTAGACCACAAAAGATGTATTCAATTTATAGGGAAGAAAACATAATTGTAGAATGTTATAATTATAGAAATAAGGTGTTGATCCAATATAATTAAGAATATCTATATTATATTATAATATATATATATATATATATATATATTAGGAACATTTTTATGTATTTGTGTATCATATCTTTGTTGTTTGAGGATATCAAATCACCTCTATTTATTGTATTTTTTCATTTTCGTCATGTGCTGTCTCAAATATACACAGTTTCAACTCAAAGCTTCCTTCTTTCTTAGAGTTCAACAAATTTTCAGTTACATTTTTCTGGATATGTAGAATCAATCTAATTAATCATATCATAAATTAATTCTAATTTCATCAGTTGCTATATCTATCGGATTTTACAAGATTCTACCAGTCCCTCTCAAGATGGAGCATATATGCTCTAATCTTGTTACATATGTAGTTCATTGGAGGACCACTTGGTGAATATATTTACTAGTTGATGTTAGAATTATCAATGTAAAAATATAGAATCAATCTAATTAATCATATCATAAATTAATTCTAATTTCACTAATTACTAATCTATTGGATTCTACAAAATTCTAACAATCCCTCTCAACCTAGAGCATATATGCTCTAAGCTTGTGACATATATAGTTAATTGGAGGACCACTTAGTGAGTGTATATGCTAGTTGATGTTAGAATTGATAGAGGTTGTAAATATTTTCTCAAACATGAGTTTCTCTTTAATAAAGTGACAATCAATTTAAATGTGTTTTGTTCTTTCATGTAGTATTGGATTTGAGGCAATATGCATGGTGCCTGATTATCACATTTAAGGGATAATTGTTTAACCTCCTAAAAATTTGTTTCTAAAGCTAATATTTGAGCCATATAAGCTCATAATTTGCTACAACCATAACTTGATACTTTGCCTCTGTACTAGATTTGACTATAACATTTTGTTTCTTGCTTCCAAGAGTTAAGGTTATCTTCAACAAGTATACAAAAACTAGAGGTGCAACATATACAATTAGTTATGTGCAATCAGTAGGTAAGTGACGAAAGAGTGGTCAACCTCAGACTAAGTCATCCCAAACTGTTGAATCACCATACTTTCTAGAGATCCCACATCGACTCTTGTATAGAATGCAAGAATCAATTCTTATATATTGCATCGAGAATCAATTCTTCATTTCACTGAAAATTGATTCTCTGCTGCGATTTTCATATTAAAGAATTGATTCTTTCGTAGGGGTTCTGTCAATTTACATGAGGTGAGCTGGTTTTCTCCTCACTCGAGCAAGGACACTCTTTCTTCTTAATCTCGTAAATCCCTGCTCTCATTTTTCTTTAAATCGTCGCCTACAACAGTACATCATTTAAAATAAACACACACTAAGATATTTATACCTATTAGCAGTGGACCCACATGGAAAGCACAAATTAGGGTTGCTTTTTTGTTAGTCTGTTGATACCATGTTGCAAAGAGAGAAAAACCAAGAAGACATATGACGAATTCAATGTATTTTGATCACAGTGGAGCTATTCAATTGTTAAAGAAGAAAACAAAATTATAGATTCAAATTATTGGGGAGAAAACATAATAACAAAATACTAAGTTACCCTATTTTGGGCTAATAACATAAATATATAATCAATTACAATATCTATAGGAGTCTACGGGATTACATTTTTAGAAACTTGGCAAAAGTAAGTAGTTATTTCCTTAAAATAAGCTGAACCTAACATGGCAAAATGGGTCATGAATTACTTAATATCTAATACTTTCCTTTGAGAGTTGATGAGATAAAATATGCAAAATATACACCAGCAATTGTTTTTTAAGAAAAAACGAACAAAATTTATGAAAATGCTCCGAGAGCCATATCATGAGTATACGTATCAAACATGCTTTTAACATGAAGATATTAGTCATTTGGTGTATCTGTGCATTTTAGTTTGGTTTTATTTGTATAGTGCTATAGAAAAATTGTTACAATGGAGGTTCACCATTAACTGAAAATATCAAACTTCCAAATTCAATTTTGGTATAAGATGCTCTTCATCTACTGTTTCAGACTCAAGGGCGTGAATCCATTGCTGCAAAGCTTGTAGCAAATTTAATTACAGAAGCGGGTGCAAATCGTGTACTTGCTTGTGATCTTCATTCTGGGCAGTCCATGGGTTATTTTGATATTCCAGTTGATCATGTATATGGACAGGTAACGAGCTATTATGTCATTACCATATAATGGCTTCGAAGAATAACTTTTTTTAATCTATTAAACTCAAACAAACATTCCTTGGATATTCTGTATATTTGATCGTAAGTTCAATATTTGTTTTATTGGTGCATCTCAATTCTGGACTGAAATAATACCCTTCTGGTGGCATACCAATTTTATTGTTTATAATTATATGATAATTTAAGTTTGTCATAAAGAAACTTGAAATCTTGGTTTTTTTAGATGTATAGAAATCTTCTGATTTTTTTTTTCTCCGCTCAATCAAACATGGAGTCTGGTGATTTGCATCACTTTGTTCTCTTGTTAATAAACCTTTGAGCCATCCCTTAGTATCTTCTAGTTATTTGCTGTTCTTCGTAAATTTTGGTATGCAGACCCTTTCATGCATTTTATTGTGCCATGTGTTGTGCTGGGGGAGGTTAAATTAAACAAATTGTTATCCTAATGCCAATGTCTAAAGTAATATGTTTGTGATCAGTGGCAATAATGAGAAGTATTTTGTCTGTGCTGCTTTTCAGTTTGTCCATGAAATACATGTTTAACTGCAAAATGTACGTTGAAGTCTTTGCTTGGATGGTTAGAAAGTGGGTTTCTGAATGGTTGGGTTCTAAATTGATGTTTTTGGAGGATTTCATGTAGTACTGTGTTAGACTATTCTAGGGAAAAATGTATAGTATTCAAATTGGTACCTGTCATTTTCTGCAAAATTTGAGATCTAATGATATGTTCACTTTGTATTGGATTTTAATAATCATGGATTAACCTGAAGTTTTTACCTTGAAACTGTTAATGTAATTGAGTCATTGGTTAATCATATGTTCTTTTGTCCACTGCCAGCCTGTCATACTTGATTACCTTGCCAGCAAAACTATTTGTTCAGACGATTTGGTAGTTGTCTCACCAGATGTTGGTGGTGTTGCCAGAGCACGTGCTTTTGCCAAAAAATTATCTGATGCTCCCTTAGCTATTGTTGATAAAAGGCGTCATGGGCATAATGTTGCAGAGGTATGATTCTTTGTAAGTTGGAGTTTAGATATCTTTACTAAAAGGGTTCAGATTCAATGACTCAAAATAAGGCTCTTGGTAGCTTGAAATATACAGAATTCAGATAATTCAAATTTAGTTATGATACACAAATTTAGAATTTTTAGCATGACTTAAGATTAAAAAAAGGAGAAAATATATTTTTGGAGGGCTTGAAAGACCCGACCCCTCTTATGATCTTCTATTTATAATGATAGAAATATGATATAATGAGAAGATGAAAAATCAAAAGACTGCACTAGACTAGACACTTAGGTGCGAAACTAGGTACAACTCATAGGTACAACATGAAGTAGTTCCCAAAACATTACTTCTTACCAAGCTTTTAATACTTATTCTAACAGCATGAAATAAGAGTCTTGGTTGTTTTCCACTTGTAAAATGATTTATATCTTTGTTATTTTTCAGCTCATGTTAAATTGTCTCATATGTAAGACCAACTATTTAAAATCTGATCCTAGACAATATATAATTAGTTTGGCCAATGTTTGAACTAAATGACATAATAGTTATATAAAATAATTCATTTCTTACACCCACGCACACAAACATATAACTCTAGATATTTTGAATTGCACCATCCTTGTAAATTTCAAGTATGAGAAAAATATGTGCATACTTCATATACAACATCCTTTTCATCATCAAGGTTTCTACCAATTGATATGTTTCCACAAATAATTTAAATTTATTTTATTTTTATTCACAATTATTGGAAATGTAAAACTCCTGTTAAGTCCTAATCAATGAACCTACAAATCCCATCGAATTGTAGCTGATTCAATTCAGGTAATGTAGACATTCCTTTATTTTCACTCTGAAGCATTTTCAGTTTGTATATGAATTTTTTGGAAAAATTTGGCACAATTTGTTGTCATTCTTTGTCACATCGGATGAATAGATTTAGCAATACAATAAGAACAAAGCCTTATCCCACTTGGTGAGATTAGACATTGGCTCGGTTAGAGTCTAAAACTTTAGGAAAGGATAAATTTAGCAACAATGCAATTTCAATTTTTTATTTTTCTGACAAAACAACCTAGTGGTAGTGTATTATTTCTGTTGGAAGTCCCACATCGACTAGAGATAAGGTCAAATCAGTGTATATAAGTGGGTGCAAACCTCATCTTACAACCCGGTTTTGTGGGGTTGAGTTAGGCTTAAAGTCCACTTCTAACATGGTATCAGAACCATCGTTAAAAGCCTATCCTAGCGATATTTGTTGTTTGTTGGGCATATTGTTCCACTCGCTATCACACCACCCATTAATGTCTAGTCCCATGCTCGAGATGTATATATCTCGGCGTGAGGGGGTGTGTTGGAAGTCCCACATCGACTTCAGATAAGGCCAAATCAGTGTATATAAGTGGATGCAAACCTCACCTTACAAGCCGGTTTTGTAGGGTTGAGTTAGCCTTAAAGTCCACTTCTATCAATTTCCTAGTTCTTCATATGAGTGGTAAAATTAGTTGAAAAGGTGGCTGAAAGTGGAAAAACTAGGGTAAGAGTAACTAGTTAAACTAGTTAATCAATTAGCTAGTAATTGTCAAATGACAAATAAAAACGTGATTAAATCGATAATCTAAAAAGTATAGTTATAAACTTGGTTTGCATTTCCCTCACAAACGTCATCTGTGATCTGGTAACCACTGCTTGGAAGTTTTATACATATATATACCAATTTGTAGACAGTTAGTTTTTAATAACCTGAATCAAGTCCGGTTCTTGGGTTTGTCATGGGTTTCCCAGATTGAGCATTTTGGGACAGTTCAATCCAGTCAACTTGTGGCAAGATCCAAATCAGTGACCAGACAAGTTTGAGTTTTAAAACAACGCCTAAGACCTTTGATGGGTGGCCACTGACCAATATTATTCCCTTACAATTGATGATAAATCATAGTTTATAAACTATTGTTCTAAACTAAAGCACCTTCTAGGATTTGTCTTGTGATTGGTTGAATCTCATCTTGCAGGTGATGAATTTGATAGGTGATGTAAGGGGAAAGGTAGCAGTTATGGTAGATGACATGATTGATACTGCTGGTAAGTCAGTAAAACTCTTTATTTGCTGGTGCCGATGATGATAGTTTGTCTCTGATCCTTATAATCACTTTGATTTGTTCCCAATACTTGTGCAATTTCTTTTTTCCTCCCTCCTATTTATGTGTTTTTTCAAGTAAAATGGATTAATTTTCTTATTTTCGGTGGCAAATGGTGTGAACTTCTGTTGTCTAGTACCCAAAGTAACTATAGACATCGACAAAATCTTCATTTTAGCTTCAATAAAGATAATTTTTAGTTTGAGAATAGTAAAGCTGGATGTCTTCTGGTATTGATTTTCAATATGTTTTATGCAGATACAGTTTCTTTTTACTTTGTTTTGTTGTTTTTTTCTTCTTTTAGTTTTAGTACACAAATGAAGAAATATAGTGGGTATTCTTGGTTATATTAACATTATTTTCGGCTTCCTAATATGTTCTTTATATCTTTGAGTTAAAAACAAAGGTTTCCCTCTGCTATCTTTCTCTCATTAAAGAAGTTGGTGAAGACAAGGAAGGAATTACTGTTGTTTTGAACACTTTGTAATTATTGCTGTTTTGAACATTTTGGTGGTAGATATATGAACATAACCTTTTTCCTAAAAGGATAGGAATTGATGTATGTGTTTAGCCTGCTAATTTGGAAACTATTTTGAATTATTCTCTATAAAAAATAGTTCAAGCAGAAAGAACGTAACGATGAGATTTTTTTTATTTGCATAGTTAAGTGAAGTTAGTCCTTACCTTCTGATAATTACTTGGTATGCTTTACTTTGGACAATGAATGAAATATGATTGAATTTAGAGTTCAGAGCTGTCTTGTTGGAGGACATTATTTAAAGTAGACGTTAGTAACTTTTGATGTTGCATTGGGCTGCCATAGTGGTGCATATGTGAAATTCATGAATTTGTGACTTAGGAATTAATAAAAAACTTGAATTGAATTGTCATTTTAATTAGTTATTTACTGTATTATGAATTGTTTGAGCCCTTATTTGTACTTCCCGTTGTCTTGGTAGTAGTTTTTTTGGTGAAAATAAATGCTTGCAGAGAATTGTGGAGGTAACTTCAGTCATTGAGTACTTGAATTTTTATACTCTAAGTTAATCTTGTGAATTTAGTACAGATTTACAAAACATTGAAATCCTATTCAGAATGTTGAATCTGTGCTACCTCTCTTCTAAAATGGCATTATCATGGTTGGAGTTAAAGTGAGAGAATCCAAATTCAGTTGTATTTGATGTTGTGACATCCTTTTTTCTTTGTCATTCCGTGACATTGGCATCAATGCTTCTATCTTCACATTTAATTAAATTATAACATGATATATTTTCTAGGTCTGTTCCTTGTCCAGAGTTTTAAGTGTAATAGGCTTTAGCTTGAGCGGGCGTGTTAGACATGAAATGCTATTACTAGCTCTGTATCTAGCAGCATAAACTTCAAAGAGTTAGCTCCTTGGTAGCATACGTGCCAGTCTATTCTTTTGTGGTGATTATCTTTAGCTGAAATTTTGTGTAGGGATAGCTTACACTTCTAAGTGTTTTGTTTATTTATGTATTCTTTTTATTCAGCAGTATGACTTGTTTGTCTTATCAATTGTTCTCAATAAAATTTGGCTGTCTTGTAGGGACTATTGCCAAAGGGGCAGCTCTGTTGCATCAAGAAGGGGCAAGGGAAGTCTATGCATGCACCACGCATGCTGTTTTCAGGTATAATGACTGCTATATAAATCAGTTATTTACTTAAGGTTTGTTGCAAAACACTTCTATGGTGACATTTTGTGGTGAATCTGCAACAAGGGTCAATTATCAACAGATTGTTTTCCTTCAGGTTTTGATTGAGTTTTTGGTTTCATTATTTTGGCAAATACATGGGAAAAGAAACCAGTGGACGCAAGCTGTTTTAAAAATCCCCTACATACAAAAAAACCTATGTACTAATGGAAATGTGATTAGAGTTGTAGAAAAAGAAGTTTCTTCTATTAACCCAAAAGAATACAATCTGAGTTTCCCCTTATAGGATAAAATCTCCCAGTCAATCCTTTTCTTATGAGGCAACATTCCTTACTTTTCCAATTTTCCCAGCCCAACTTACAAACTATTTATTCTATTATGGGGGTACCTATCATGTACTACTTTTTTTGCTGTTTCTGTTTCGTCTTATGCAATTTGCATTGTGTATTTCCTTTGAATTTGAAAGCCAGGAAGTATTACACCGTTGGTTTCTCATTTGATGATTAACTGATCTAAGCAGCCTAGAAGTCTTTTAAGTATGTGGGTACTTCTTGGGTGGAGGTGACAACCTCAATCAGCTTTCTTCTTGTTCGACGTGGCCTATATTTTATCATAAAAAAATGGATGGTAGAAACAGGGATTACTTGTTCTCCTGAGGAAGTTGCAATACTCATTCAACCTTCCTAATGATTTTTCTTTATATTTTGTTCCTATACACACCTTTTCTTTTCCTTTAGCATAAGTGGGTGTCTGGCTAGATTTGAAAACTGTAAAAGCCTTTTTGCCTCTTATATGGTGTGGGAGCCTCACTTTTCTCGTGGATAGAAAATTATTTGTATTTATAGAGATAGAAAAGATTTCCAACGTTGGTTCTCCTCATTTCCTGTGGCCTGTCATTAATGGATATATGAAGTATGTATTGCAATGATGGTTATTAGCATAAATGTACAATTATCCCTTGATGTAAGGCTATTTTACTCATGATTTATGCATCGTTCTTGTCTTTGCAGTCCTCCTGCTATAGAGAGGTTATCAAGCGGTTTGTTTCAAGAAGTTATCATAACTAACACAATTCCAGTGGCAGAACAAAACTATTTCCCCCAATTAACTGTCCTGTCGGTGGCAAACCTTCTGGGCGAGACTGTATGGCGAGTTCATGATGATTGCTCAGTGAGTAGTATATTTCTGTAAAATAAGTTTAGTTGGTTATTTCTTATTCATGATAGAGAAAACGAGACCATCCTCAATACTCATGCACATGCATCCTTGCGTACGTATAGTATATTTTTTCATATAAATTAATAAAAAAATCATTGTTTTATAGCTTTGGCTCTTCTCCTGTTCATCACTAGATTGTATTGATAATCGCATGTCGGTGGTTAGATTTGATTTCTAATAATAGTTTAGTATGGTAGCCTTTTCACTTTTGTCAAACAAAATTTCGGTTAAGCTAGAAGTTTTAATTTTGTATGGGATGAAATGGTGCCAAAATTAGATTTATGTTGCAATTTTTTCCTTTTTTCGTTTATCTTCCTTGTCAGGGTGGAATTGAACCTTATTCAAGTTTGGGCATTGATTGAACAATTTGTATCATTGGTAAGCACGTTCCAGCTTATGACACTGCGGTAACAAGCGGCAAAATTGTAAAGTTCTATTATAGTGAAAGCTTTATGTTTAAGGATACCCTTATAGAGAGCTGTTTCTGGAGATTTTTGTACGTACAGAATATGTTATAGGTATTGGAAATCCACACTGGAAGTCGCATGGCGTCTTTGTTTTTCGTTTTAGTACAGATTTTTAAGTAAAATGGTGAATTTTACTCGACGATTGGTATTGAATTGTGTGGCTATGTTCTCAGACATTCCATTCCTTGTCCTTGTGTGGTCATAGATTCATATCAAACCAGCTCAAGCATATGCTATATATATATTGCATGATTTGAAGTATCCTTAAAAATAGTTTTAACCTTATTTAATTGATTTTTAAAATGAAAAATAATAATGCAAAAAATTAAAGTGATCATGATTATTCAAAGGGAAAACTTCTATGGACTCATGTTGGTTGCACACACTCGTTTCTCGGAATTGAGTGAACTCCGAAATTATTGTTTTATTTATTTTTCTCTGAACGGAAGTGGGCATCAGCCACAACAGAATGCTATCTTTATACAGTGCTCAGTAAAATGTAAAGGTTTATTGTTAACTACTTTTTTTAGTGGAATAGTTAATTGTTTGATATAATTGTCAGTTCAAATGTTTTTTTTTTTCTCTTGCTTGGATCGAGTTTTTTTCATCTTCTTAAATTAGTGTAAGTTGTTTTTTTAGTTCCCGTAATTTATAAATATTCACTTCTAGTTCTCATCATAAATGTCGTTATAAATCCTTTGTTTACACGGCCAACATCGTATAACTCAATGTCACGTATTCACTTTACTAAGTGGAATATACACACGTTTTATTTGCATGCAAACATTTTTTTTCTAAGATAGAATCTTAATTAATTTAGAGAAAGGATTCATCAGGGCACAGCATCGTGAGGAGAGTAATGGAGTCAGTGTTCATTATGCAAGGGGTCTAGTTGTACGTCAGCTTCAATCGTGGCATTTTCATCTCATGATTTACACTATGGATGAAGCTATTGGAGATGTTCTGATTGGAAATTTGTGTTTTTATTTTTATTTTTATATATTAAAAGTAATTGAATTTGTCTCTGATTTTGTAGAAATCCAAATCGTGCACAATTTTTAAACGGGTAGATGAGGAGGACGTAGAAGAGGAATGTGGTGATGAGACTAAGCAACAACTAGAAGTGGCAAAGAAAGAAGTTTTCCACGTGCGGAATAAACTATTTGCAGAGAGAAGAAAGGGTTTGATTTTGCTTTGTGTTGTAGTACTGTGTTGGGCAATAATAATATGGTTCTGTAATGTGCAGCCCAAATCACTTTGATGCTCATTCTTCACTGTTGGAGTGGACTTTTAAAGCAATTTTTTTTACAGTGTGATTTTTGTTATGTAAGAACACTTCGTTTTTTAATTTAACCAAATTGATCCTTTTGATTTTACCATAATTGGATCAATTGGTGAAACATAATAAACTCATAAAATGACATTTTATTTTGACCATGAAAAACCGTTTACATAGCTTTGATTCACATCTTAACACCAAACTCTTATCATATGGTCAAGAACTACTACGAAGAAAAGGAAACATTTTATTCGGAGGTGAAAGAAAAGCTAAGACGCTATTCCTTTCATCTCCTTAAGCACATCATAAACATTTTTGTAGGACTGAAGAACCTTCTTCCAAGAGGGTCTGCTGCTAATATCATCCCACCAACGACTAACATTCTTCCTTTCTCTAACCATAAACCCTCTTTCCATTTCATTCACCAAATAAGAAGTAAACTGAAGATGGTTAAGATCAGCAAGACTGAAGAAATCCCCTGCTAAGTACTTTGTCTCGTATAGCCTCTTTTCATAGATGTCAAGCACTTTTCCAAGCTTTTCCTCATTCTCTTTGATGGCCTTTGGGTCCATTGCTTCACCATTTAGTTCAGAAGCAAAGTACATTTTTATCAAGTTGTAGATCGGTGGAGTATAGTTATGCCCTTCAACTTCAAGCCATTGTTCCACAAGCCCTCTCTCTTCCATTGTCTTTCCCAACAAATTCGTCCCTTGATTTTTGTACTTTTCTGCATAATACCTCAGTATTGCCCGTGATTCTGCACAATCACTTATGTTACATTAAATCTATGTATAAACAAAGAAAAAAATGATTATAAGTAACGATACAATAACATATTTTTATATTTGAGACATGATATAAAGATAAAATAATTATGTAAATTTTTGTATTTTGTCAATAAAAAAAGAAAATAAAAAATAAAAAAGAATAATTTCATATGAATATAAAAAAGACTATAATACGTTAATAATATCTTTTTAATAACTTTTTAATAATAGGTTATGTATCATATAAACATTGTGAGAAAATTGTCAAAAAAAAATTGTTAAAAAAACATTTTTATATGTGTCAAATGAATGGAATTGTCATCATGACATGTCAAAGTATTGATTTTTTATAAAAGATTTATGTGAGTCAAAATATTTTTTTTTTTATGTCAAATGAATGTAAAAATGTGTCAGAGTAACATTACTGGTAGACAAAATTCGAAAAAGGGTAAAGGGACAAACCATAAAGAACATAATCCCCATCTTGAACAACAGGCATCAGTCCAAAGGGCTGCAAAGAAGAAGAAACAAGCAATGAGATCTGACATATAGAATGCCTAAAATTCCATAAAGAAAGAAAGAAAAAGAACCTGCAACTTGAGATATTGGGGCTGTGTGTGTTCTCCCTTAAAGCCATCAACATGCACAGTTTCAAACTCAACTTCCTTCTCAATCAGACACACTATCACTCCCTTAGTGCTTCCATAGTCTGGGCCATACACCTTCACCACCATTCTTATTTGCAGATTTCATTCAGGAATGAACGTTAATTAGCTTCTCTTCTCTTATATACTACCAACCTTAACAAAAGGACAATGAAGCTTCATGACTGGTTAAGGAAAACGGATCACTATATTCAATACTTCTTCAAGTGCTCAAAATATTAATTCATACCAAAGTTAATATAATAAAAACAAAAACGGTAGTAAAACACTACACAATATTTTTAATTACGACCACATCGAAGAGATAAGGCTTAATAAATATAATAAATATTTAAGAGATATAATAAATAATAGTATTAAAGCACAATTTAATGTCTTAATGACAAGAGGTGAGAAGGTGTCAATTTATCTATTCAATTTTAATTTTTTAAAGTAAAAATTCATTTTAATCCTAATATTCATATTTAAAGAGTGAAAATTTTCATTTCTCTAATTCTCATCAAAGTAGTATATTTGTACACTAAAAAAAAATTATTATAATTTAGTCACTAATTTCTTTATAGCAAAAATCTTGATAGTTAATTTTAGTGGTCAATTTAGAATCTAATTGATTATTAATTATAAATTTTTATTCATAATAATGACTATTTTAGAGACTAACTATTTTTAGTTTATAAAATTAGTATTTAAATTAATCATTATAGTGACTAATTATTTATTGTCTCTAAAAATGATTGTTGTCTCTAAATTCATACTCATTCATTTACTATTTCAAATATTAATTTAAAAAATTGTTTACAAAAATAAAAAATTACAACAAAAATACATGATATGGTAAAGTATTTAATGCAAAAAGAATAAACGTTTCCTTTCATAAATATTAAATATCAAGATAAAATTTATTATTATATAAATATTTTTAATATGTGTGAATAATTTTTATTAGCTCTTTTTTTTTTCATAACTAGATATATGTTTATTAATAATAAGTTGGATAATAAAATGAAACTATCACTAGAGTACAGGTAGCAAAAATAATTATATTCCTATAATACAGAAACTATCACTACAATAAAATTCCTATAATATAATACAGAAATTATAATTTGATTATAAATTTAATAATTATATTCTAGAGTTGGTTTAAAAATAATTTTATAAATATTTAATAAAAATGTGAATTTTAATAAAAATATTAGTATACCATTTATATAAAAATTAAATTTGATTTTCATTTGAAGAAAGACAAAATTATTTAATTTAAAAAAAATTAAAACAAATAAAAATATAAAAACTAAGAACATTTACAAAAAAATTAAAAAAGGAATAAAACAAAAAAAACTATAAAAGGACACAAAATATATATTTAATGTTGTTAATATAATATTAACAAAAAAATAATCAAATTATATAAAATTTTCAAAACATTAAGACTTAATTGAAAAAGAAATTTGAAAGATCACTTCAAAATATCTTGACAAAAATTAAGATCAATTGATTATTTAAGTAAATAAATTAAACACTATCATTTCTTTTATTGCATTATTTAAATATAATATACCATTAAATATAATTATATTATTTTACAAATATAACGTATGATACTAATAATTTTATTAAATAGCATTAAATAATTATTTAATATTTTCCGATTTAATATTCCAAACTGATAATTACATATTATACATTCAATTCATAAAACGTAACTAGTGTATGAAATATTTTTTGAAACTTTTAACCATATATTAATTAATAAAATAATGTTTTTAATAAAATTACTGGAAAATACGTGCAAACAAATTATTTCATACTTTTAGGGAATAAATATTTAAACTACCTTTTAAGATATAATTTTATATATTATAATATAATATAAAATAAAATAAGATAAAATAATATATTTATTTTAATAAAACTGTGAAAACAATCCAAACCTAATTATAAAAATTTGTTTATTTTAATTTTAAAAAAATTATGTTCTGATTAAACTAAATTAAGTGTATATAATTTCGTTCAAATATATATTTAATAAAAAAATCAAACTAACTCTTACCAAAATCCTCCTAAAATGAATAATAATTTCACTTTTATGTTTTACTCATGACAGTCATATTAGTATTAGAATACCTTATATAAAACATAATAAATTAAGGTAAATAATTTATTGAAAATGGTCAATCTGTATATAAAAACGAAGACCTTTAAAATTAACTAAAAATGAAATTAAAACTCTCTAAAATATTTTTTTTTATCAATTTTCTAAGGGAGTTGCCTATCCCTAAGGAAATTATTGAAAAATAACCTATAGAGAATAGTGATATAAATACATTAATATAAGAGAATTATGCCTTAGGAGAACTTATAGCTCAATCAAATATAAATAAAAATTATATGAATTTATTAATAAGGAAAGTAAGAAAATCTTCTAATAAATCAATAATAGGATATGAACAAAAGTAAATATTAAGCCATTTACATAATTTCATAATATATCTAGTTCAATATCCTTTAGCAATTCTATTAAGAATACTTTATAGCAAAATTAATCACAAAGATTAAAAGAAATATAGATATCTAAAATACAAACAATTTTTCTGACAAGTGTATACTCGATCCAATAAGGAAGATAAATGTTCTAGTACTTACAACACATGAAGAAAGAAAGATGTATATTTCAAAGTCTTCAAATGAAGAAAAAAGACAAGATAATCTTAAGAGGATACCAACATAGAAAGATTATTGGCACTAATAAGGTAAATTTGAAACCTTCTTTATTTAGTAATGTTCTTTTGTATATAGTCTTAAAACACAACCTATTTATAAACAATTGTGACAATGATTGTGATGTTGTTTTTAATAAAGATCAATGTATAATAAACAACAATGATGAGACTAAACTATTTAATGCTAATTGAAAGTGTAATTTTTATAAAATTGATATGGATATTAACTCAAATAGTATATTGTTTTTTTGTGACCATAAAAGAATATTATTGCTAATGGCACAGGAAATGTGCCTATGCAAGCTTAAGATTTCTTGCAATGCTAAGTCTAAAAAGTCTCATAATAGGCTTACTAGACATGTCATTTAAAGACAATTTTCTCTATTAAAGACAAGCAAGTCAAAAACTCTATCAAAAGTATAAATGTGGTATCTAAACAAAGACCTCTTGAACTAATACATTTGTATCTTTTTGGATCAATCAAGACTAAGTCTTTAAGTGGTCTAGTTATTATTGATGATTATACTATATGGAGTTGGGTAAAAGTATTTATCTTTCAAAGTATTTTGTATATTTTTTAAATAAGTTCAAAATTAAAAAGGGTTTATCAATTGTTTTTGTTAAAAGTGATCACAATGGAGAGTTTGAAAATGAAGATTTATGAAACCTATTTGAAAATTTTGACATTAATCATAACTTTTCTTCTCAAAGGACATAACAACAAAATGGTCTTGTTGAAAAGAAAAATCGTGTTTTACAAGACATGGCTAGAACAATGCTTAATGCTAACTTCACATTGAAATAATTTTGAAAAAAAGTAATTAATACATGTTATTTACAAAATTAAACTTACATAAGACCATTGATCAAGAAGACTTATTATGAATTGTGAAAAAAATAAAAGATTCAACATTTATTTATTTTTTAATCCATTTGGAGTATAATGGTTTATTATAAACATAAAGGAGAATTTGGGACAAATTGATTATAAAGCTGAAAAAAGGAATCTTATTTGGATACTTTGAAGCATCAAATGCAAATAAAGTATAAAACTCTAGAACATCTATTATTGAGGAAGATGTATATGTAAGATTCAATGATCATAAGGCTGATAAGAAATTATTGTTAAGACAAGATCGTCTAAAGAGATTAGACTATCTAGCAACTCGAGTTTTGACGCTTAACATACAATACTTAACAAAATATCGTTTAATGAGTATAACGTCTAAGAGAAGTGCCTATTAGAACATATTTATTAAAAGCAAGCAAGATATAAAATGACGTGTCAATTATAAAAAGTTAAACAATAATTGATAAAAGCATGTTTAGAGAAAGCAGTAATAAACGATGTATGTTTTATCAATTGAGATACTAGTTTCAAAAGCACAGACTCATGTTAAACACTCATATGACTAATCATGCTTAAACACTCTCTTAACGTAAGAACATTAAATGCATGAACATACTGTACTTCTGTCTACTTTGTTTTTTTTTTCTCTTTATCTGTGCAGATAATGAAAATACCAAGATTTATTCAAAAACACTACACATGAATCAGAAAGATGTCGAGAAATAAGAATATTTATGAAATGTTTCCTTAAAGCTTTATGTCCTATCATAGTCATACAAGCTCTCACTACTAAAGTAATGTTACTCTTCCCAAGATGAAAAATAGTACAATCTTCATACCAGAAGCCACTTACTCTCAAGAGGTCAACTCTCTCTAAGTAACAGTCATCTCTCGAAGAAGGCTATTTAAGGAGGACTTGCAGAAGAGAAAAAACAAGAACATATATACAAGAAGAAATCATTGAATTCTTACTCTACTGCTTTCCAAGTTGACATCGTCTTAAGCTTTCATATAAGAGGAAGAATTTTACAAGTTCTTAGATTTCATTGTATTGAATTTATCCTCTTTGTGAGAGTTAATTGAATTTTTACTTGTACTCAAAACACTGATTGTGATATTCAGAAGTGAATTAAAATACTTGTGTGTTTTAATTCAGTTGAGCTAAACGATCTAAACAATTGTCTACAATTGATACCAGCAGTGGTTAAACTCGGTCTAGTCAGGTTGACTAGGGAACCATAAGTGGTTGATAATACTTGTATACACTCGTTGTAATCTTTTTAAAAATGAGTGGAACCCCTTAAGAGGTCTCAAGGAGACTGGACATAACATAGGTTGAGTGAACTAGTATAAAAATACTTGTGTTATTGTTTCTCCTATTTAAAACATTTTCCTAAACGCTTATTTGAAAACACAAACGTCTAACAACTACTGCCATTTATCTAACACTTTCAACCATTTTTAAATATTGTTTTTGCGAAAAGAATTTGAAACACTATTCAAACCCCTCGCACTCCCTTATAGTGTTTCCCTATATTTTACACATGCTGTTATTTTTCATTTGGTGTAGGGCATACCATAAATTCCAAAATGAATACAATTTTCCACTTACAAAATACAGACCATAAATTATGAGCACAAAGAATCTATACAAAGCTACAAATCATGGGAATATACAAAAGTTAGTCAATCCTCTTTTGATTTTAATTTCCATAAATGGACAACCTTATTATTTGGGTTCCTTTCCATTCCAAAATCAACTGACATTAAAAATAATATAGATGATAAAAGTAAGTCATACTTAATAAGTCTTAAGTAGCTTCATAATTCATAAATGTTCATGATAAAACAGTTAATAAATTCATAAATATTTAGTACAACAAAAGGAAAATTTTCATATTAAAAATAGGAGAATAATAATCTCCTTAATCTGTTTGTGATGGCTAATTCATGATTGAAGAAGACTCATGTTAAGAAAACAAAGGACAATAACATTGATGATCTTTCTTTTAATGATTAATATGAAGGAGAATAAAGCAAGTTCAAGTTTGGATGCTACTACGAATATATCATACATCCATTAGGGGAATACGAAGATGCTAGTAGTGATAGTGTTGCTACTTAAGGATGATTTGTAGTTCCTCCAATTGCTTATAATAATGAAGGTCTTGGAAGAGGGAACGTTAACAAAAACTTAAGTGTCAAAAGATGTTTTTGTAAACATCTAGTAAAATGTTTGCTTCAGGGCAAAAACCATAAGGGGGAGAGGGAGTGAATTGATTTACTTAATAAAAAATGTGTCTTTAAATTTTTTTCCTCTTTTATAAATTGGTTCTAAAAATAAAATCGATTCTTTATAATTAACAACAATAAAGATAAAGAGTATAGGGAAAAAGAAAATTTGTACAAATGTTTTATATTGGTTTGGATCAAAAGACCTTACGTCCAATTATTAATATCTCTAAAGAGGGATTAACTAAACACTAAAAATAACCAAAAACTTACGATCACAAATAATAAAGTTAAGGTTAGAAAGCATCTCCTTTGACACATAAAGGTGAATAACACCTCTTTTGACACACAATAGATGAATAACACCTCCTTTGACAGACAAAGGATGAATAACACCTCATTTGACACACAAAAGATGAAAAAACTTTCTAGCAACAACAACACTCAATCACAAGATACTCATAGTGAAAGTTCTCTATTGAAAAGCTTTTTACCTGAACAAAATGTCAAGAAACTAGATTCCTTACTAATGTAATATAGAAATAACCTATTATCAATCCGCAGATCCTTTATTAAATTTTAAAGTGTAAAATTAGGTCCTTTATTTTTATTTACTAACTATTAGGGAAATTAAAAAAATGAAATCTAAAATGAAAGAATTGAACTATTAAATGCTAATTAAAATGTATGATTATTACTAAACTAATCCTATATGAGAAAAAAAAGGAAAAAAATTGAAGAATCTATATTAAGCTAAAGGAACCTAAACTAAAATGATGAATTAAGGCAAATGAAATGATCTAAACCAATGAACATTGCTATACTCTACATACAAACAAAACCTAGAACTAGAAATGCAATGACTAACTATATAAAAGAGACAAGAAACTAAATCTGGGAATCCAAAACTAAAGAATCCTAAATGCTAAATGAATATGAATCTAAATGTATGTAACTCAAGAATTGATCCACGGATATAATCTGGAAAATAAAAGGATAATGCAATGAATTGAAAACTCAGCTTTTTTATTATTATTTTACAATAAGACATTAGGTTTATGTTGTTGATTTTTTTTTATATAATTTTTAACTAACTATTTACTACTCTTTTATATAGACATTAATTCTAGCAATCAATCCTAGATTTTATATATATATATATATATATATATATATATTAATAATTTTGTTAATTTAATATATGAAATTCAACTTGTTGCTCCAACATACTATTATTCTATAATAAAATCTTAATTTTATGTTGTTATATACTAGTTCTTTAAAAACCATTTGTTATAGGATTAATATTT
Organism: Vigna reflexopilosa; assembly: GCA_027742785.1. Classification (NCBI taxonomy): domain Eukaryota; kingdom Viridiplantae; phylum Streptophyta; class Magnoliopsida; order Fabales; family Fabaceae; genus Vigna; species Vigna reflexopilosa. The sequence continues at coordinate 1,751,861 of CM050929.1, read as the reverse complement.
TCTATTTTCATAATGAATGAATTATTTATTGTTAATCAATTTCGGTGGTTAAACTATCTAGTGTAATATTTGTGTTCCAGCGTTAATAACTATAAGAAAAGACTCACTACAAATAATATAAATAAGTATAATCTTAATTATAATCCATTAGGTATTATTTTATTACCTCACTATTAATTTTAAGTTTTAAAATAACATTTAGAAGTCAAAGTATTTCATTTGTTAATTATATAGATTTTATGATTATATATGATTAAGGATGACAATAAATAGGATAAGACGAATTTTATTATTACATTTTTATTCCTAAAGTAAAAATTTATATTCATTTTCACTTTATACCTTTCCATTATGTTTTGTATTGACTTTCACATGGAAGGTTAATTTTCTTGTAATTTCATAGATGATTATGAGGCTATGGGCAAGTAGTGAATTATTCTTTTATTTTATTCAAACAAAGTCAATTTTTTTTACTCTTTTTTTGTTTTGATTTCTATCTTAGAATTATCTTAGAATGGTTGTTGATAATTTAGTATTTTAGTTTTTAGTTTAGTTTTGATTTCTATGTTTTGTTTATGTAAAAGAATAAATCTTTACATATAGACGCTTGGAGTATGAATAGTGTAATATAGAACACATAATTTGTAGATTCTTGAATAAGAAAAGTATTAATAAGTTCTCACTTGTAAATGCGTGGGACAATAGAGGAACTAGATGAATTGATTTAAGTTAATTCAATCTTGTACACTAATTAGCTTAATTACAAGAATAAAAGAATAAATTAAAACTTCAATCAATGATGTTTGGAATGTGTAAGTATAACTATAATCTCTAACATAAACACTTGGAAATAAAGAGTTTTAGCAAATTAAATGAAACTAATGATCATCATCAATTTATTTTATTCTTAGCAATAATAATTATAAAAATTTAACATTTTATGATTTAGTTCCACTGATTTTAACGACAATTTTAGAAAAATAATACAATTGCTACCAAATTTTAAAATAATAGCTAAACTAATTACTTTTTTAAATTGCTTAAATTGTATATTGTTATATAATGACACGGTTAGTTATTAAGAGAGTAACTTGATTTGAAATTAATTATTACACATATTTTAAGGGAAGAATATGAAATTTTTGGACGCATTTCCTTTATTTAAATAGAGGGAAAATATAAATAAATATTTATTTTAGAAATTTAAGTCAAATTATAATTTATTAAATATCAAATTTAAAGAATTTTTTTTTATAAAGTACTCAAAATAAGAATAATTCATATATTAAGAATCCAAAATTGATTCAGTCCATATTATTATTTTTATATAAGTACCTTTCAATGGCAAAATTGCTTCTTTAAGTAAAATTATCTCAATGCTAAATCATTTCATATATTTGATTAAAATATTTTCCATATATTTCACCAATGATGTTCTTAAGTCCAGTTAGCATGAGAGGTTTTCTTGTTAATTCTTGTTGTAAAGAAATAAATTAAAGGCTTTATTACTCAATTTTGAATAAATTTTACCTTTTATTTTTATACTAAATTTAGTTAATTTCTATAGATATTATTTTAATATTTTCTCTAAACATATTATTCTTAAATATCTTTTAGCTCTTATATATAACAAAATTATCAACAGTAAGAGTCTACTTATTAAAGGCTTAAATTTGATTATAAGACTGCTTCACTCCATTTATATATTCAAATTGATTTACTCTATCCAACACAATTCTCTTTTAAACAAAACAAATCAACCCAAATTCCAAACCCTAGAGATAAAATTTCAATTCCATTGTACAATATGGCCAATATAAAGTGCACTTCCTCAGCAGTTTACTAGTCATAATGAACCTACACATCTTAAACATTGCCATTTCATGATCTCATCATTCACTCACTATTTGTAGATCTTCTTTCTCTTCTCTCCCACTTCACTCTTTCATGCTCAAACTGGTGCCTGTGCTTCACCATTATATATATATATATTCAATGAAGGGTCACTTGAAGAATCCTTTTTTTCTGTGGATAAGTACCACAAGATGGGGCTAGGAACCCCTTTATAGGTATATCCTTGCTGGTTTTATCCTCTCCAATATCTTAATCAATGTCCATGAAGTTCTATAATTGTTCCCTACTTTGTGCATGTTGTATTGCTAAACTGTTTAGGCTTTGTGATCTTCCAGAATACTCCTTTATTAGCTTAAAGAAGAAGGAATCTTCTCTCTCAAGTAACCTTGATGGTTCATCATACTCTGCGATTCTCCCTGTAACATAAGATTGATGCATTAAGCAACTCCCTTATCAGTTTAACATATCAAATTTCTAGTTCCATTGTCATGTTTGATTTTAATTATTAGCATTAATTAAGTTTTTAATCCCTAAAACAACTTATGCATAAGTTAAGTTTAGCTTATGTAGAAGCTCATTTCATCTTTTCTTCTTGTGTTTCTTTCACAAAATTGCTTATGGAAAAATTTGTTGAAGCAAGGCAGAATGTGATAAATGCACATACCATCACTGAGCACCAAAACCAAATCGCTATCAATAACTGTGTGGATTCTGTGAGCTATTGTGACAACAGTTCTATCTTTAAACTCTTGACTTATGATGTTCTGTAACACCCCATCAGTTGCAGAATCTACCGAGGCTGTTGCTTCATCCAGCACTAGTATGCTGCTTCTTTTCAGCAGGGCTCTTCCAAGGCAAAATAGTTGCCTTTGGCCAACACTCCAGTTATCACCATTTTCAACCACTGATAAAAAGCATTCAAGTCAGTTTTTGTAAAGATTACTAGTACCACAAACCAGCATTATAAAACTATGAAAGTTCAAAGATAAAGAGTTCAACCTGGGGACTCCAACTTCTCTTCCTTGGCCCTCACTAGGTGGCCCAGTTGACATTTGTCTAGAGCCTGAAAATGAAAAAGTCACTGGTAAATGATGATAATATTTATGAAAACTTTGAAACTTCATTTTGGCCTTGTGTGAAAAAGAATCTACATTTTTTAGCTTCCATTTTCATGTTCTAGATCAAACTGTTTGATTAAATTATTTACCTCCCACACTTCAATGTCAGAGTATTGCTGAAGAGGGTCCAGGTTTCCTCTGACAGTGCCTTCAAACAAGGCAGGGTCTTGTGGGATAATGCTAAGCCTTGACCTTAAGTCATGGAGACCTATCTTGCATATATCAACATTGTCAATGATGATGCTTCCTTCTCTTGGTTCAACAATCCTGAAAATGGCTTGTATGAGGGTTGATTTTCCACTCCCAGTACGCCCAACAACACCAACTTTCTTCCTCCCAGGAAATGTGCAAGTGATGTTTTTCAACACAGATGGAAGATGTTCAGCATAACGTATCTGTCACACATTTTATTGCATAGTAGAATATAAGTATTCAAGAAATCATGGACATAAAAGAAAAATATAGTTGCAAGAAGTATATTGAGGAAACAGTCTATGAATCTATATGCCTTCTGCACTATTATTCAATCAGATATTGTCAGGTATTGGAAAGTTGTTGACATTTTCATTGATTATCTTATTAATTATATCTATAATGCATATGTGTTTATCATATAATAACATATCTCTTATGATCTTTGGTGTGTTGATGGTATAAAACTTCTTGAAGACAATGAACAGAAATTAAACCGTAATGTTACCATATGCATGTAGGCTTATACATATTATAACATATTCCTTATATGTGTTAAACATGTTTTAAATCGTTGCTATCTAACCTGTAAATTTTTGAAACATATTGTTCCAGTTTCTGGCCAGTTGCTTGGTGGCCTGCTGTCTTCAATCACAAGAGGTGCTTCACTTTTTATATTTGTGTACTGAATAAGTCTTTCAACTGATATCATCTTGTTTTCTGCATTGCATATGTTCCATATAACTGAAGCTTGTAGCACATTCAGATTGATCCCATATGTTACTGCCAGTCCTGCAATACCTGTAACAAATCCAATGCAGAAAAATGTAATTCTTAATTCTTGAAAAGTGATTTATCTGATGACCTATTTGTGTGTTCCAATGAAACATGGATGTTTGTGTAGTGATTGACAATGTTAAGTTTCCAAATAAAAAATTAGTACTTACTTGGGTTGATTATTCCTTCAGGGAGGCTCACAAGCATGACCAGTGAGAAGGCAAAAACAAAATTTGACAGTAAATTCAATCTGAAAGAAAGCCATTCCATTGCAGAAACATTATGAAACCATGGTCTTGAGAAGCCATCCACAAGGACAAGATTGGTGTATATGAAACGGCCCTCTTGATCAAAAGCTCTTATTGATGCTGCTCCTGCCAATGATTCTGAAAAATGGTGGAGAATTGGAGTGATCTGTATCTGTGCTAAGCGAGCCAGTTCTCTAGCTGTAGGGGTGTAATATCTCTGAAATAAAAAGCATTCAACTTCTGTTAGGATTGGACACTGAGAAAAAGAGATTAACTTCATAATCATTTTCTGCTATTAGTTTAAGATGAGTACCATCACTTCCTTATTCTGTTTCAAATGTTTGATTTAAAATTCAAATATATGTTTCACATAGTTTGTAACATCCAATTCCAATGTCTTAGTTTTAACTTTGTTGCATCATTGATTGATATGAATTTCAATGTGTACTTGATAAACTTGAGAAATCATATTATATCAAGAAGGAAAAAGAATCACATACTTGATACCATATGCAGACTGCAGTAACTGGAATGAAGATGACAAATACTTGCCATGCCACCTGACACATCACGGCAATGGTTCCTAGAATCTGTATTATTGAGAAAGCACACCATCCCACTTTGTTTGCCATTTCCAAGTCTAGCACACTTTGATCTGTGGAAGCCTGAAATAAAAGTTTTCAAGTGTTGATATCATTGAGAAAAGAACACTTAAAAGAAGATCAATAGAGACATCCAACTGTTTAAAGTATATAACAGTACACAATAAGATAGCCAAGGATGAACTTGTGCAGAACTTTTTTGTCACTCTAATGCCAAAACATTAGTCCATTCCATTGTATTAAGAATCAAGAAATACTATTGTGGTAGTAATGATAAGCATAAACATAATAGTTATGAAATCTTACTTACCCTATTCAAGATTCTTCCAGCTGGGGTAGAATCAAAAAAGGACATGGGGGCACGGAGCACACTATGCAACATCTTTGTGAAAAGTGTCTGTGATGTCCAAAGTCCAGCATTTAACACCATCATGGCTCGCAGCAGAACACAGAATGAACCAGCAACTGAGAGTGCCATATAAATAAGTAGTATGAAATTCATGTCAAATATAGGCTTGGCATCACTACTTGTGGGGCAAACCCAAGCCATCCAATAGTTACTGGCAATCTGAAGTATTTGGAATGAAGATTGTGCCAAGATAATGAGAGGAACAAACATTCCTCCTTTGACAGTGGTCAAATAAGTCCAGTAAACTTCTTTTGCTATGCTTCCTGTTTCTCTTTCCTCTTCTTGCACCAACTTTCCATCATTTCCTTTGTCCTCTGGAGGATTGTCTTGCACTTTGTCATGCTGAAGACTTGACTTGGAGTTGAAGTTGGATTCACCTTCCTCAGCTATTGAATTGAAACTTGTTCTACTTGAGTTTTCAGCAACAACAATTGACTCCAGAGCTTTGCTGTGAGCACCAACTAAAACTTCAAATCCTATATTTTGCTTTAAAAGATCTTCAAATTTTCCAGCTTGTGCTATCCTTCCATTTTGCATCACCTAGATTTCATTTGGGTCACCATTTGTTATACACTAAGCAACACTGGCAATATGGTGCAAACTTACCTTATAAATTCACTTTGTATGGTTGGATTAAATTTAAATTAGTTGATCATCAAACACTTGGCTCTCTTAAACAGCATGTGTAGTTGATAAGATTTTAATGTCTTTTACTAGCATAATTTGATATGTTCTTTAGTGATTAGAAGAAACAAAAAAACAAAAACGTTCACACTGCATTTACCAGAATGAGGTCTGCTGCTGGGAGAAACTCAACTTGGTGTGTAACAAAAATTATAGTTTTCTCTTTGAGAATCCCCATAAGGCACTCCTGCATAAAACATGTGGAACAAATAGTAAAGCAATTGTTTCTCACACCGTGAAGTGTTTGCATATTTTTTAAGTCTCAAGAAAATGTGACTAACCTTGAAGAGGTGAGTACCAGTATGAGCATCAACAGCACTGAAAGGGTCATCAAAAAGGTATATGTCAGCATCCTGGTAAACTGCTCTAGCAATCTGTATCCTTTGCTTCTGTCCCCCACTCATGTTAATCCCTCTTTCTCCTATTTCTGTCATGTCACCACATGAGAATAGCTCAAAGTCCTTTTTCAATGCACATGCCCCAACAGTTTTGTCATACTTATCAGCATTGTACTCTTTTCCAAAGGTGATGTTGTCCCTTATGTTTCCAGTCAGTATCCATGCAGATTGTGGAACATAAGCTTTTGTTCCACTGATCTTAACATTCCCAGACTGTTTATATATTTCTCCCAAAATGCCTGATAGCAGACTAGACTTTCCTGAACCTACAGATCCACAAACTGCCACCTTCATTCCCCTCTTAACTTTCAACTCTATTTCATCAATGGTTGGAGTTGTTGAATCAGGATCCCAGCTGAATCTCCCTCTCTCAATAACTACATCAAATTCTGTTCTCTCCTTTGCAACATTTTCAATGACATCATGCTGGATTTCTTCCTCACGAAGGAAGGAAGCGATCCTATCAACAGAAACTTTTCCTTGAGCAATGACATTGAGCAAATCAGGCAAGCTGAATATAGGATCCTGCAGCATTCTGAACGTGGCAAATGCAGACAAGACCCTTCCTGCTGTCAGTTCAATCCCCATGAACATGCATGCCCAAAAAGTTATCACAGAGATGAATGTAGGTGATCCCCAAAAGATAAAAGCAGAAAAAGCTGCTTGCCTCAAGGACTTTGTTAGCCAATTATACTCTACATTCCTGAGTGCTTCTATCCTTTGAGAAAATTGAGTGTCCCATGCTTGAAGCTTCAGAGTCCTCATGTTTCTGAGAACTTCTGAAGTGGCTTTCATCCTGTTGTCCTTGGCATCCATGATCTTGGCTTGGTATCTTTTCTGTATCTTTGTTAGAGGTATGTTCAAAGTCATCACTCCCAATGTAGCAGCTAGTGCAGCCAATGAACCTAGTCCTAGATTTGTATGCAGAATGAACACTGCTAAGGAAATTTGTATTGGCAGCATCCAAATGACATTTACATACCAAACAAAATCTGTGATTCTCTGCACATCTACACTCATGTAGTTCATTATCTCACCACCTGTGTGACTTTGGCGCGATCTACTCGACAGATGCAGACCCTTCTGATATATATGAGATATCAACGCAGCTCTGAGGCGAAGGCCTAATTGCCTGGCTCCAAAAATCCATTGCCTCTGAGCTATGGTCTCAACCATTTTGGCACAGAGAAAAGCCAGTGACAGAAGGTATCCACTCTTCAAGCCACGAGTTTCCTTCTCTCCCAAGAAATCCACAAAGTCTGTTATCAAGTAAGGACCAACATAAGATGCTGAAGCATTTACCACTGCAAACAATGCATTCATTGCTGCTTTCTTCCTAGCGAACAGGTAGATTGCCTTGTAGATAGAAGGGTTTGCAGTGCCATCTTCCTCCTTGACTTTTCTAAGGCTCTCATCAAAGGAACAGGTCAGAAACTCAGCAGAGTCTTTGATGTCAACATCAGGAATGTCACTCTGTTCAAGGGGTTTCTTATACCCTATTGCAAACAAGGGATTAAGCCATGAGAAATTAATGAGTTGAAGAAGCGAGGCTTTTCCATATGGAGATTCCCTTAGACACTCTGAATGTTTCTCAGTTTTCTCTCCAAGAAGTGGTTCAGCTGCACCATTTGTGGCAAGCATCACAGTGCCTGTCTTCCCACTTGTGGAAATAACCAGAAGGCATGTTGAAGCAAGCAAGCCAAGGAAATCTGCATATTCTCTGATGCTAATCTGACCACTGTTGGTGACACTGAAATGGACATGAAGGCCTGTGCTTATAATACACACAATGAAACTGCAAAGCCACCAAGCCCTCAGAATCCAAGGGAAATGTGTGCTTGATTTTGATATCTTGCATATTGCTACAAGACTAGTTACCCATGATAACACTTGAACTATCTCTGATGTGAAGGCCTGAAGTTTTGAGGTGCATTGAGTCTCTTGATTCAGCATCAGTAGCAGCAGTGATGCATGAACAACCAGCAACAGTGAGTTGCAGGCAATGCTGATTTTGTAAGCAAAACCATGTTTGATTTCTGGTGGATGCATCAATTTTGTGGCACCATCTGGAACTTTGGTTTGCTTTCTGATCAGGCTCACATATTTTCTCAGGAGTTGGACTAACAAGATCACAAAGAACCCAAGTTCCACAGGTAAAATCACATGCTCTAACAAGCATGGCGATTCTAATGGCTGCCATGAAGTCCAAAACTGACTTTTTAGCTCTGCCAAAGACAACAAATTCATTCATGTCAGTTTCATGAAGATACATTCCATTTAGTTCCAACAAAAGTTTACGTTAAATGTGATAAGGTTGTCTCATTGTTCAGGTATTATAGTTTCAAATTAGCTATTTCATTCATTCATGCATGCAAGACTTGGTTTTAGGAGTAACAATGAAATGGGGTAGGAATTTAACCATCTCATCCTCATCTCCCTCTTCAACTGATATAATTTTTTTTTTCTCATTCTCGTTCCATGGAGCAACACTATACTCATATTATGCTCATGGTCTCTTTATTATTCCAAATATTAATTGAATAATTTAAAAATAATAGAAATCACAACAAATAAAATAATATATTATTAACTATTCAATGTAAAAAACATACCTATTTTTTTCTTCTCAAATTCAAATATCAAGAAACAAATTATAATTAATCAAAAATATTAAATGGCAATTGAATAAAAATAAAAAAATGAAAGAATTGAAAAATGACCAAGTGTAATTACACGAAACTAATAAAAAAATTAATTAAAAATATTTTAATAATTCAAGACTTCCGACATAAAAGTGATGAGAGACGTTAAGACGAGAATTTATATATATATATATATATATATATATATATATATATATATATATATATATATATATATATATATATATATATAATTTATTTAGCTATTACATCATGAAGTTTTTTAACTGCGATAAATCATTAATTTAGCTGAGAATGTTTTGGTGAATAATGTTTGTTGTTAAGCACTTATAAAGACAATTAAAAATAAAAATAAAATAGAATAATTTTTTTTAGTTAGTGTTTATTAAATTTATAATTTTATAAACTTAATTATAGTATCGTTCCACAATTGTATAGGTTATAAAAATAACATCTAGATAATAAAACAAAATAGCCATTATTCAATAATCATTCACTTTTCATTGAATAAAAAAATAGAAAAAAAAAATCAATTTTAGTTCTTAAACATATAAGATACTGTTAATTTAGTACTTGAAATGTTGAAAGTGTCAAAGATCCATCAATTATGTCTTCTTAAGTTTTATACAACTAATTTATTATTAAAACATAATTTTAAAGACTAATGAACACTAAATAACAAAGACTATTATGTCATTATTAAATTATAACATTCAAGGTTGAATCTATAATTTCCACACATCCACATACAAATTCAGGTTTTTTCTTTTTTTCTAAAGACTAAATAATAGTATCCCATATTTAACAATAAAATTAATAATTTATCTCTACATTCATTCTTTCTTTACACATTTAATTTTTGATATATATTTTATTTAATGATTTATTTTTATTTTTCTTTCACGTAATTCCCAAAGTTATTCTCTTTCCCTCCTCACAATGTCTTTCATAACTTTCAAATCTTTTCCCTCATTTCATTTGTTATTCCTATTTAAAGAAAGCAACATAAAAATAAATAAATATACAATAAGAATCTATTAAACTTAAAGTAATATATAAAACGATTAACTATTCCTACTCCCTACCTAAGTTGTTTTTATAATTAAAAATAGAAGAGAACAATATTATTATATATAATTTCTGAATCAATACTTTGAATATTTCATTCAAACAACTTTATGATATTGGTTTTTATGTGATTCTGATTTAGGAGTATGATTTTTAATATTAATTTAAGTAGTTTGTGAACAAGTTGAAAGCAACATACGAAACCCAAAACTTCATGCATTAATCAAGTAACGAGACAGCTTTGGAATCACTGTACTGCACCGTTGTCACTGTAGTTTTCAAAACAAAATTTGTCTTCTCGAAATCATAAATGTTTCTATGATAAGTTACTTATTTCATCTTAGCATTTGTGCCATGTTCTTATTCTAAACATTTTATAGAATTATTTTTTGTTTAATAGCTTTTCTGATTATAATGATATTTTTAATTTTTTTTGGTTATTTATATTTTGAGTATCTATTAGTTTTGAAACAGTAGAAAGATGTAAACATTGGAATATAAAAATGTTCAAGACTAAAACTTTAAGGAGAGATGGGTACAAGAAAAAGAGAAGAAGTGACTAAAATAAAATAGGTGAAAAATAAAATAAAATCTTAAAAGAAAGATAAATAAAAAGGCAATTAAAGTAAAAAACAAAGCTATTGATCAATTCACTTTTCTTAAATTCACTTTTTCTTTTAAGATAACGATACTTTAATAATATTTTTTTGACAATATTTTAATATTATTCATGTGTCATTTTGTGATTGGTTCATGTTGATGTTTATGATTATTATTATTAATTATGAAGTAATTTTGGATCAATCATAAATGATGTTAAAATGTTATAAAAAAATGTTATAAAAGTATTATTATCTTTTTCTTATATGATACCAAATAAATCTATCTGCTTCTATTTTTACTTACTTCTTTTAAACAAATGATATAAAAATTATAATGCATATTTATAAAGATTTAATTATTATTTTTTGAATGAGTTGAATGAGTTAGTGTTTTTCAATTCAATATTATTTATCCAAAACTAACTTTTTAAAACATTAAAATTCATTTAAAAAATCAACTTCACATAATGGAAATTTTAAGTTACTACCTTGAAAATTCTAATCTTTTGAGTAGAAACTTCACAAGATACCCATTGGAATTCTAACCCATAGTTTGAAAGATCAAGAAAGATAAGTTTAGGTTTTGTTGTCTTTTCCATTTGAAGAAGAAAAAATTGGAAATTTATTTTTGGAAGAATACAAGAGTGACATATGGAGTATTATATTGATGGAAAATGGTTTGTGCACATAGAACAATGAATCCACCACAAAAAACTAAAAGACAATGTAGTTTCCGACACCCACAAAAGTCATGTCATGTGGTATTTGTCATTTCAATCTTACACCAATCACTTTCTAATATGTGGAACCTACTAGGAAAGCACTATGTGGAATTGTTTGGTTTAATAATTCACATATCAACATGTATATTATTATACAAGTGTTACACTTCACTTTGGATACGTAATAAAACTAATTATTTATCATGTTATTTATTTTAGTCACAATAATTAAAGCCTCTAATCTAAGTTTAAGTTTGATCTTTCACATTATCAATGTGTACTTGAGTGTGTTAGAAAATTTTAGGAAGTATGTGTTTAATTTAATGATTGGATTGTCCTTTCATATCTCCTGTAGACAAGATTAAAGCAATAATTTTAAGGATTTTATTAAAATAAGTTTAAATATCTATACAAAGACATTTGAAGTCTTTATGGATATTTAATATGAACTAAAATAAAAAATTGAAAAAGTTAAAATATTTTTTATGAAATATAGTTTAAGTTATATTTTAGATAATAATCTTAGACTAACATATTGAAGATTAAACATCAATTAAAAACGAAAATAAATTATTACATATAAGATAAAATTTTCTTTATAAATTAAATTGATTTTATACAGTTATATTAATGTAAAAGTTCCCTTTCTCACATTAAGAAAAGAAATTTTAAGTGTATGAAATGATTAAAGGAGAATATGCACGGAAAGAAAAAGTAGAAAAGAAAAACTTATGGTTGAGATTTTATTTTCTTATAGAAAAGAAAGAAAATGGATATGAAAATATAAAAAATATATAAAAAAAAAGAACTATAATGAACAATTATAAAGTAACAAGTTATGTGAACTTTTAAAATGATTATCATATTTTAAAAATTGCATAATTTTAAATCTATTAATTACTAACGTGAACTTAATCTTTCACCATTGTAAAAAACTAACTTATATGAATAATACAAATATTACATTTCTATTACTTAATATCACTCAATAAAGAATATATAATATCAGTTTATTATATATATATATATATATATATATATATATATATATATATATATATATATATAACATAAACCAGTTAAAATTGTTGATAGAATGTATTTATAGAAAAACAAACTATATATATCATATATCACAACTAGTAATTGTTTTTCCTTTTATTTTAATTATTAAATTTTAAAATCTCTTACAACTGAAAAAAAAAACATGGGATAGAACAACAGAGGGGTCTCATTAAAGAAGTGAAGAACAAAAGGACAAATAGAATAAAACATGAAGTAAATCAATGCTCACACATAATCTTAATTAATTAGTACTGTAAACGAGACTAATCTCCAGTTTTGCAATCAATCAAAAGAAAATTTTCACCCTCCAATGATCTTATTTAACACTGCAAATAAGTTTCAGTTTTATGGATGAGAAATTCAATGCTATATATACTTGAACTTCTGCTCTTTTAGTATAGTAACTGATGGTGGGCTGAAAATTTCATGACAGAAAAACATTTCATGACAGAAAAAAGTTTCAGTTTTCTTTGATGTATTTCATGCATATAACAGAAGGAAAAACTGCATAAAACTTGTCAGAATGGTTAGAAGTAACTTACTTGTGGCAGCAAATATGTTGTAGAAGTTCTCCAAAGCCATGCTTGCTTCTGAACTTGAAGCTCAAATTCTGCTGTTTGTTCTGCAGAAAAGAGTCACATAATCATTATTTGGCTTTGGATTCAACACCTTATATCTTATGATAATAGTAATAATAATAACTACAACAATATATGTATACATATAGCCACTAACATGTGATGAGTTTAGAGCTTCTGAGAGCAGAGAAAACAAGCATGAGAAAAGTGGAGAGAGTCACATATACAGAGAAAGAGAGAGAGAAGGGGAGATTTTATAAGAGTTGCAATAGAGAAAAGGTAAAAAGCTAGCTTTGTGCAGAAAATGTTTTTGTTTATTTTATGGTCAATTTTCTTGGTGAGAAAGAAAATTGGACTACTATTATGTCACGTGAGAGTCTGCAAAATTCGATTTTGGCATGTTATGTTGGATCAATGTATGGTTTTTTGTGGTCTCAGGATTCCAATTTCGATAGAAAAAAGCTGCCATTAACAAAAGAAAACAATCTGCGATGGACCCATGAGTGCTGATAAAGCAAATCCAGTTGAAGGGAATATTGAGTGTTGCAAAGTTCAATTAATGCACTTCATTCATATATATATATATATATATATATATATATATATATATATATATTGTGTGTGTGTCTCATCATTCCACAGTACAGGATGATTTTTTTGGTCAATATTTCCCACATTACAAGAAAAGTGAACAACTCAGGCATGTCATATAGACTTAGAAAGCCTTGGAATGGGTCCAAAACATGAAAGATTATACAAAGAGTTTTGGAACTGACTTATGTGGACACAGATGGTTTGATGTTGATATTCTTTAATAACTACACAAAAAGTTGAAAAATTTCTGAGAAAAATTCAAATGGGACACCAGATGATGCAACAGTTTTTTACTTGGAAATTCACACAAAACCCTAATTACAATAGTAGAAAAAAAAAACCTCAATTGCTGAATAAATTTCTCATTTTGGGGTAAAAGAAGAGAGAGATATATCCCACATTTTGGTTAAATATTTGAGAATTATGCAAGTTTTCTATGGGTATTCAACTATAAATTCTTACCTCGCAGCAAAAACAAGAAGAAGAACAAAATGTTCTTGCTCGTAATTGGTTGAAAACCTAAAATTTCTTCAACCATGTCTCAGATTACGTATGTAAGTACAATTAATTAATTGTACGAATGTTCCGCACATTTTATGAAGGGAGAATTGTGAAGGAAATCAATGATTTTAGCATACCTAGATGTCAACATCAGGAGCATAATGTTGGGATTTGTGGTTGGAAGAATGATTGATAAAAGGAAATTTTTGAGATTGGATTGAAGAACAAAATTGTTTGAGAGGTTCTGAATTAATCCCTCAAAACCACACCAAACTGCAATTTCATTTGATATTGATGCTTCGTTTGCCACCATGACGTTTATAATGGAGATAGAAAGCATACACTGTAAATACAGAATTAAAGAGCAGTTGAATTTGGATCACAATTTACCTAGATATAAAAAATTATATTTATATATATATATATATATATATATATATATGTCTGTAATATTTAGTTCATTTAATTTGAAATTACTATTTTTTTAATACTTTATAATATGTCCAACCATTAATAATGAATTAATTGTATTGAACGAGAATATTGGATGTGATTTAATTTTGCATTATTTATCTAAAGAGTGTAACATCTCATTTAAATAGTGTAATATCACAAGTTCAATAAAATAGAATCGTTAATAAATAAAAAACATAAAATCTCATTACAGGTGTATAAATATAACTAAGACAAGTTTTATATATTATAACGGATTTTACATACGAATTTAGAGAAATGAGTTACACACGGATTTTATATACAAATTTTTATCTATTGGTAATCTATATGTAACTAAATCACGTTGTGGAGGGAAAGTTTCCTAAAGACTGAATTTGTGTGTAATGAGCTCTATGTAACTAAAAGTGAATCTTTCCTACTGATGTTACATACTGGAAAAGATTTTATTAGAGAAAAAAAAAAGGATAATGAGGTATTCGTGTAACAAAACCCTCTTCCCCCCACTTTACTCAACTTTCATTGCCTCTTCTCTCTCAGTGAAGAACCATCTCCTTCGGCCTTCTCGTTCGAAGCACTGTTGTTTGCTGACGAAGCATTGGTGTTTGGCCTTCTCGTTCGACCTTCTCGTTCGGCCTTCTCGTTTATTTCCCCCATTTTGTCCTCAGCTTCAACTGTGTGATTCGGTGCATTAGGGTGACAAAGTTCATTGTTGTGGTTAGTTAAAGTGATGCCTTCGACAATCCCTTTATCTAGTAAGTAATCGTTCTCTTCCTTCATTTCATTTAATTGGACCCTAAAAACGTAAAACACAGGAACCTTAATTTGTGTTTTTTCTTAATTGAGGCTTTTGTGGTTCAACAAGTTATGTTGCATTCTTCCCAAAGTTCGATTGAGGCATTGTGTTGCGGTTTAAGAAGGTTGAAAGTGGTATTAAGGGCTGAGAAAGACAACACTTCATCTTGTGAAGGCGCATAGTGAAGGAACTAGAGGTCAATGAGTTGTTTTGCCATTCAATTTTCTTTGATGCAGAAAAGGTGTTCTATTTTGTTTTTTTTGGTTGGTTTGCTATAAAGTATGTTCTTTGGTATTTGAATGGTAGTGCTACAATTTTTTGAGCTTTGCAATGTGATAGAAATTTGGATTTTTGTTGCCATTATATGATAGGAAAAATGTTTATGGCTTGCATTCCCACATTGTATTACAACTTTTTAATCCAAAAACTAATTATAATTTTGGTTCTCTAAAACAACCAAAAGAAAACATATATACTAAGGTAACTATACAGAAATGACGTCTCCTTTTGCTCACACTCACCAGATGATCATCGCCCAAAGAACGAGTCACACCCGAACATCCAAACAAAGAAAACACATAAAGAGGGTGAGCTAATGTAAAAGAAAATCTAACATCGAATATTAAAATTTTATCACACATCACATTTCACACAAAGTAAACCAATCATCCTAATCATGCCATGGACCTAGACCTGACCATCCAGATATAGTATGAATGTCGAGCTATGGCGGGTCATGCACTTATGGTGGCATCTACTATTCTACAAACCAATTGCCAATGGATTTCACCCTACCACACATACAAGGTTAGTTTGTTCTGTGTCTTAGGCCATATTGGAACACCTAGACTAGGACTTCTTGCTACTCTCACCACATGTATCACTCCTCTCTAGTTCAGAATGAATGACCATTAAACTGTCAAGATAACTCCAAAGACTAACCTTCATACATTCATACAAATAACACTTGATTCAACCACTTAGAATTTCTCCTCGGAAATTCTTATTCAATCACACTTTGATACATACACCAACCTCATCCAAAACCCATTAATATCATTCCATCAAACATACTAAAACGTGTCATAAGACGCCCATTAATGCTTAAAAGAAACTATAAAAGCCAAAGAAGAACAAAACAGAAAGTGCAAACCATGAACATTGGCACTGAGCGACACCTCCCCACCATTGAGCATCATTCCTCTCACATTTTTGGTGCCTGAGCGCCACTCCCCTACAGTTGGGCACCAAACCTCTAGCAATTTTGGCACTCAGGCCCCGTTGACTGTCATTGAGCGCCACACCAGAACACTACAAACCCCTAATTTTTAGCCTTGGTTGCCCTTTATACCTATCCAATTGGTTAATATGATATCTTAGACATTAAAAATGTTTTAGAAACAAGTCTTTAGCTTAAAATGGATACCCTACACCAACTTGCCTACTCTAACTTACCTAAACTCATTCCTACCTTTTCTCATGCAAAGATTATCATCCTAAGGGTCCAAACCGGTCATAAATGATCTAACAATAAACCCCAAACTCTCTGCTTCAGTATAGACCTACTACATCAGAATCTCACTAGCCAAAACTTCTAAGAATGAACTTAAAACCTTTCAAAACCACCCTATTAACTCATACCTATTGCCATATCAAATTTCTATTAACTCAAGGTGCCAACAAGTTTCAAATGACCCTACAATATGTCCTAGATTGTTGTTGCTCCCCTTAGGCCCTTACTTCTAAAATTCACCTATCAAAACCTCCACTTTTGACCAAAATGACTTATAACACAGCCCAATCCACTTCTTCTCAAAATTATAACCAATTTGACAACACTAAACTTCTCAACAACAATATTCTTGACAATAATCATGTCCAACAAAATCATCACAGTCCACCAACATCATTCAACCAATTATATTCATTAAAACACACTCAAGCAAAACAATCAACATGCATTCATCTCACATACTATCAAATATCAATTCATATTTCATATTTCAATTAAAAGAAAAATACCAACTTCCCTTACCTTTACAATAATGCTACAACAACTCTATACAACATACTACTCTTGTTTCAGCTCAAGGAACTCTAAAAATGCTTACAAATCACAGAATCATTATCAGAGCAAGTCCTTAGGACCTCTAATCAACGAATAGCTAGAAAAGGAAATCAAATGACACATGCAAAGAAACTCCTATGTAAAGCCTTAAATTATGAATTAAAGAAAGAAGGTATAAAAACATACTTGCTTTACAAGAAAGACTTATCAGAAGACAATGCAGAATGTACTTTGTGTCTTCTAGGCACCTCTTAATTTGTCAAACAGGGAATCAAAAATCTTAGAGAGAAAGGAAAGGGAACTAAGACAAAAAGTTCTAAAAAGATGGTAAGTGTGCTAAATAATGAGACATGTTTATAAAATTCTATTTATATTATTAAATAATTTTAATATTAAAATACTCAATGTCATTATTTTAAAACACATGTAAATTTTAATATTTTATTTTCTAGGTTTTTACTATTATCATAGACATTTGATATTTTGGAAACAAAAATCATGATTCCTAGGAATTACGAACCAATTTAGCTAGGATCTATTTTGTTGATAAAAAATATTAATTTTTTCAAATTAGTTTTATTCAAGTAGCAAAAATGTTTTTTTTTTGTTAGTATTAAATCAATATTGATTCAGTAAAATAGTTATTATATTG
Source organism: Vigna reflexopilosa (assembly GCA_027742785.1). Taxonomy (NCBI): domain Eukaryota; kingdom Viridiplantae; phylum Streptophyta; class Magnoliopsida; order Fabales; family Fabaceae; genus Vigna; species Vigna reflexopilosa. The sequence continues at coordinate 1,733,817 of CM050929.1, read as the reverse complement.
AATGATTCAATAAAAGTATTGTGATATTTTTTTCAATATTTTATTTTTTCTGGAAACTTGATTTCACGGGAATGTGACTTTTTTAAAAGATAAATCAAACTTGAATTACTTTTCTAATATCAAAATATCGAGAAACTGAAAATTTTCTTTCTATTAATCGTTCTCTTAGTTAAACGTATTAGTTGTCAAATGTCACTAATAATGGGGACCAAAACCAAATTTCAGATGAAAACTCACAAATAAAAATATGGGACTAAAACTCCAAACCTAAAATTATATTTAAGTTTATCATTTACAAAACTCTAGCACAAGTTAATTGTTTAACTAGTAATATTTTAGACTTATTATAGTAGAGGACGGTTTTTAATTTTAAGATCAACAACAATAATTTAAATTTAAAAGAGAAAACAGACTTATCATTTACAACAACACTTAGGACTTGTTCACTTGAGTGGATTTGGGAAAGAGTAATTGAGAGGATTTGAAGATAATTTTTGTTGTTGTTTATTTGAATAGATTTGGAGGTAAATGAGAGTGAATTTGGAAGTAAATTTTTTTAATCTGTCACATAAATTAAATCCTAAACTAATTCTCACAAACTTTACTTTCAAATTCACTCTCATTTACCTCAAAATTCACTCAAATAAACAACAACAAAAATTACCTTCAAATCCTCTCAAATTCACTCAATTACTCTTCCTCAAATCCACTCAAGTGAACAAGGCCTTAGAGTTTTAAGTTAATTGGAGATATTTGTAGTGAATTTAGTTAAAATCAATCAACACCAAGAGAATTGTTGCAGAATATTCGTTTAACATTGTTTTGGTTGCATATATAGTTGTGTTCTGTTAGATCACTACAAAAAAAAATTACATTTACCTATAATATAAATAATAAGTAATAACAAAAGTCTCTGAATAATCAGTAATCTATCCACAAATTACTAACGACACCAAATTAATATGTAATTTTCGTATATGTAATTTTTGATGAATTCTTTATATGTAAAAAAATAAAAATACGTCGATAATTTTTCACTACTCATATTTTGTAGGAAATCTCGGAAAAAGTTCTTTTAATTATTTTTTTGACAATATTTTTACAATATATACATGATGGCTTATGATTGGTCCATTTTAAATATTTTTTTTAAAATAAATTCAAGTAGACTAATAAAGTGGTGACACGTGTTTTACTGACAAAAAGTTGTGAACAATTTTTTAATAATTTTTTAACAATAAAATACTAATCATTATTTTATTAGTCTATTTAAATTTATTTTTAAAAAAATATTTGAAATAAATCAATTACGAGTCATCAGTTGTAAAAAAATTGTTAAAAAAAACTTGTTAAAAAAACTTTTTCATATATAAAAAATTTGAGTTGAATTTTTGATAATTCCCAATTAATTTCGTCCCTATCCATATGAAATCAAACTAAAACATAATATTTCAAACATGGTGATAAAGAATGTATATAACTTCTGAGCAAATCTGAAAAGAATTACATAATGGACGAATGGGCAAACCTTAAGGATGGTGTGACTATGTTAGGTCCTTTTGAGGAGAAAACTGCCATGATTGAAGCAGGCTTTGTCCCCAACTACTTCTAAATTGAGTTAAGGGTGTGAAATGTCCTTAAAATACTGTAAGTGTAAAATTTAGCTAAAACTTTGAAAGTTATAAAGCAAAGTTAAGGATGTTCAAAATGCTTAAAGCAAGATATGCTCTTAGCTAAGCTAAGCATATATGTTCAAAACGAAGTTATATAAGAATTATAAAATCATAAAATTACAAAAATTATAAAATAATATATGATTATAATTAAAAAAAGGTGATGAGTAAGTCTTGATGCTCCAAAACAATCAAATTTTTCAACAAATATACTCGATAGTTTGTAATACAATAAGTATTGTATCTACAAAGATTTAGCATAATACACAAGGTTTTGAATTAGTTTGACTTGAACGAAACAGAGAAAAATGTGCATGAGAAGTGTGAAAATAGATTTGATACAAAAAAATAAAGTTGATTTAGAGTAACATATCACAAACATAGTTTTGATTAAAAAGGGTGACTTCAAGATAATAAAGATGTGATGAAGCTATGTTTCACCAATTTGTATCTCTCTTGTAATTATTCAATTATTATTTATAAAGATGCAATTAATCATGTGTTAGAAATTCTCTTTGAGTATAACTATAAATTCATTCTTGATACTTAAAGCTTAAGATCACCAAACTTCAGTATAATTCTTCAATGACTGCTTAAATAAATCACTTGCATTAAGATAACGACTCCATAGCCTTAAATCTATTCCTAACATCTAAAACTATAGAAGAATAATTAGTTCGACCACAACTTAGAATCAGTTCTTACTCAATCTCAAACCATGAAATAAGATAAGTGATAAGATCATTCAATAATAAATATAAATTAATTAACAAACATAAAGAAAAGAAAAAGAAATCTTTATATATAATTATTATATTATAATAATTATTAAAGGAATGTACATGGGAAGAGATCCAATAACCAGTTGCATATTATTTATCTTATCGGATCCTAATTTCAAAATTTGCTTCGAATAACTACAAAATTTTGAGTTTATTGTGAGATCAAGATTCATTTTACTCACAACTCGGTCATATCTGATTTTGATTCGAATATTGTAAGTTAGGTACACCTAATTGGATTCTGAATAATTTAAAATGATATAAGTTTATTGTTCATAATATCTAGTTTCAGACCATGCGAACTTAGTACAGCACTCTTATAGAAAATCTTATACTATGTGTTGTTTATAACAATACATAATTTCAGTGTAATCTAATAGTAAATAAAATATTTTTTAGTGATATAGTGTACAATGAAATTAAAACTTTAATATCAAAGGTAGTAGAACTTCTAACTGTAAATTATTAAGCCTTTATATAATCTAACAAAAAACTATTAAAATTATTATTCGATGTCCAATATGTATTGTTATCTAAACAAAATATTCATCAGTAAAAATGTACTTTAATTTCTTAAAATTTTCATATAAGTTAATTACTTAATTCAAAATTTCCAACGTATATAATTTATTGCCTACTTTTTGGAACGAATTTAATTAATTTATTTTTACATATAAGTTAACTACATTTTGAGCTTAAATATTTTCTGTAAAGACTGATAGTAGTTTAAAAATAGTAAAATTTAATTATTTTAATATTAAATAGTTTTAATATAAATAATTTTATTATTTTAAAACACATTATTTATTTAAAATGTTTTTCTAGAGTTATCTGCCTTCTCTTTAAAGGTTCTTCCTCCATGCTTGTTTGATTGAAGAATCGAGACCGTAGGATTAATCATTGTGGCAAGCTCTCCAATTTAAACCGATCAGTTTCCATGTTTGAGTAAGTTAAGTTTTCAACTCTTTTCCTTAGTCTTTTCTTATATATGTTACATGTGGGTCCTCTCAGCTTGTATGTGTCTTTTGAGTTTTCAATCTAAGTCTCTATTGATAAGTGGTTCTAATGATGTATCATGATTGTATTTCTGTTGTTCGTAGGAACAAATAGAGCTTCCTAAGCTTTTAGAGCTATTTTACGACCCCTAGAGTTGTTTGGTCGCCTTTCAAGTAAAAGGAGCTAGTTACTTTGATTTTTAATTTATAGGCAAGTTTTAATTGATGTTTGTATGATTGTATGACAATTAATTTGAGTAATTAGGTTGTCTGATGAATTTTGGCATGTTGAGTTAAATTGTAAGTGTTGGAGTTGGTCTTTGAATTACACATGTTTGATTTTGTACAATGATTGAATGATTTAGGTGCATTGAATTTTATTGTTGAGTTGTATATGAGTTGATAATTAATGGTTTGGTTGGTGAGTTGTTGAACTTTGGTTTGATAATAGGTTAGAGTAATGACTGGATTTTGGTCTAAAAATGGGGTTTTGAAAAGTGAAATTCTAAAGGGATTGTTCTTTGATTAAGTTTGATATTTGGAGTATGTTTTAGTGTAACTTATGACTTTGTTAGCCCCTGAGTTTGCTAAAATATGGTGTGCATTATTGAAATCTAATGTTAGTATTTTTTGGTAGTTGGTTTGATCTAATGGACCAAGTTCCTGACCAATTGAGCAAATTGATATTCAATATAAGGTATACACATGTTTTCAAATCAATTACAGTACCAAGAATACCAATTTGGTAATTTGGATAGCTCTTAAGTGCATCCAGATCAAGTTTCAAAGTTGTTGTCTTTTGGTATAGTGCTAAGTGGCCTTGTGTTGCATTGAGCACGACCAAGCCTGAGAGTCACTCGGTTCCACGACACAGATATCCCAATAGGGGCGCTAAACGTTGCAAAACTAGAGAGCCTTTGGGAGTGAATGACAGGAGGTCTTTGCCCTAGACTTTTAAGTCTTAGGAGTGAAAGATTAACCTCTTGAGTAGTAGGTTGATAAAGTCGTGTTTATGTCTATAGAGAGTATAAATGCTACTACTAGTGAACACCTTCAATGAAGTCTATATCAAAGCATGTATTCGAATAATTGACTCTAGAGTCAAATGATTATATGTTTATATGAGTTATAGAATGTTTTTAATGTTTAACTAATATGTGATGTATTAAATTGCTTATGAAGTTTTCTTTTGAATACTAGCTCACCCAATTGTCTCTTTAGTTGTCTTTGATATGTTGTTTGTTTATTTTGCGATGATTACTTTATTGGTATGAGCATATGTGGCTTAGATGTTGAAGCATCTTTGATGGAGGATGATGATGGTGTAAAGAGTCTTCTCGATAGTGTAGTGGGTACTTTTAGTTTTTTTTTTTTAAATATATTTATTATTATAGTTATTTTCTTCTATATAACTGTATTAATATTATATTTATAAGTGGTGACAAATCTGTTTTATTTTATTAATTTAATAATTCTTTATGTTATTAGTGACAAGCTTCTTAAAATTAGGATGTTAATTAATGTTTTTGTGAGAAAATATATTTTAGTAGAAATTTAGAAATTAGTTTTCATATATATTTTTTTTTTCATTATCAATGGCTTTAATCAGGTTAATTAGTTTTAATTTCAATATAAACATAATTTGATATAATGAAAATTTTTGTTACTATTTCTTTAGATTACGTTACTCATTTCATTGCTAACTATTTTTTCCTCTTCTTTTAAATAAATAAAATCATAAAGCAATTGAGCGAAGTCAATTTCCCTTCCAAAAATCACAACCATAGTTAGTTTATGATAATAAATTATTCAATATTTTTTTTGTTAAAGATACTGTTCATTCATAAGAAATGAATCTTATCTCTTAATCATGGATTAGTACAAGAAATTAAAGTATAAAGCTCACTCTTCTATTACTTATCATTCACCACAATAAAGAAAAAGTGAGTTCCAACTATGATTGTATCACAAAACTTTTGTTTTATAATTTCCTGTTATTTTATTATTTTTTTCTATTTCTTTTCAACTGATCTCTATTTACTCTATTTGAAGAATATTATAATATTATAAGTTTATATTGTTTGAGATAAATTTTATATAAATTTCATTAAATTAAGGAGAATTGATTGTTAGGTTATTTTAATTTAATATTGACTTATGTAATTTATAAATGAATTTAATGTAAAAATTTCTAATGCGATGATTATTAGATTTTAAATGTATTAAAGTGATATGAATTGTTTTAAAGGTATTAAAATTAATTTTCTTTCTTTTCACTTCTTTAACGGTTCTATAGTTTTTTAATAATTTTTTTAAAAGAAAGAAAATTATTGTCTCTTTTCTGGAAGTTATGTTATTTGACAGAAATTTTTTACTGAAATTTTTTACTGTTAACATATTTGAATACGTGAAGAGAATTGTTAAAAAGTATTTTACTATAGATTGAGGTAAGTTCTTGAATTTTTTTAACCATTGGTAGAGTCGGGTTCTAGAAGAGACGTGAGTTATAGATATTAGATATCCTCTTGACAAATTTAGATTTGAACATAATATTGTATTCATATGAAATGATTATTATGGAAAGATGTATGAATTATATTAATTTGAAATTATATATTTTATATATAGATATAGTTTTAGTCACCAGAGCGATTATAATTATTTGGGTTGATTAAGATTATTAATTTTAATATTTTTTTTTGGATTATCTAAAGATGAATTATTGTTTATAATTAATAATATAAGTGATTTGTTTTCCTTTATGTTGAATGTGTGTCTGTCTAAAATGTCATGATTGTTAGAAATGATACTATTTATTTTTCAAGAATATATTAATTGGTATCATTATATAAGGAAATGAATTTTTATTTTGGCAATACTCAATGAAAGTTTTTATAGAGTTTGTTTAAATGTGTAATTATGTCTAGCGTTTTTTTTTAGTAAATGTTTGATCAAGTTTAATGGTTTAAATTATGTGATTGATATGAAATGATCCAATTTTAACTAAATGTTATGGATTTAGACCTTGCATTAATAATGAATTAAAAACTCTCAATTATTACTAAGATCAATATAAAAGTTGACAACTCTCCTAATGATACTTGGAAATGATGTAATAAATTGACATTAAACTTGATAAGACTATCTATTGTTGAAAAATTTAAGCCATTTATATCCAAAACATAGAATTTTAAGGAATTCATGAAATTGATTAAGGATTTCTAGTAATATGATATTACTAACAAGTGAGTTTAGAAACAAAAAAAAGTTTGATTGGTCTCAACTAATTCATGATTGTATAACTAAAATATCTAATTTGCCAATAAAGTTGAAGTCCATGGGAATGAAAGTGAGTGAGTCCTTTTTAGTGCGGTTCATTTTGATCTCTCTTATTGCTAATTTGGCTAGTTTTAGGTGAACTTTTAAAGAAAAGTGAAACTTGCAAAAAATTAAGGTCATGTTGGTTTAGGAAAAGAAGAGATTAAAGAAAATGAATGACAACTTTGTTCATCTTATGACTCAAGATGGAACTAGTGGTGGTAAGAGCATGACACTTAGAAGGAGAAAGGCAAGACCCAGTTGAGGGTTAATGAAGGTAAAATCCATAAGGATAAGAAGTGCTACTTTTGTAATTAGAATGATCACTTTAAGAAAGATTGTCAAAAAAGGAAGAAATGGTTTGAAAAGAAAGGTATATTTTATATATCTTTGAATTTTGAATCAAATTTGGTGAAGTACCTAATAATACCTAGTGGTTTGATTCTGGAGCAACTATTCATGTGTCACATATTTTGTAGGGATTCCTTTCAATCCAAACCATAAGGAAAATGAAAAGTTTCTCTCTATGGACAACAAAATGAAAGGAAGGATAGAGGGCATTAAGACATGTAAATTAATCTTGAATATTGGATGTCATAAAATTTGGAAGGATCCTTTATGTACATGGATGTGCTAGAAATTTAGTTTTTGTTGCAAAGTTTGATAAATTAGGATTTTATTATAATATTTAACACAATGATTTTTCTTTATTTAAAGATATGTATTGTTACCGATATGGAACTTTAATAGATGATTTATATTGTTTCAATTTTGATGTAATGTTTTTGGAATCCTTATTTAATGCTGAATATGTTATTGGTAGTAAGAATAAAGTGCATTATAATAATTTTTCTCATTTGTGGTATCTAAGAAAAGAACAATGGTGTTAGTTAAAAATCACATTTTACCTATATTAGATTTTGATGATTGAGATATATGTTTGGATTGCATTAAAGGAAACAAACCAAATAAATATCTAAGAATTTTTCTACAAGAGGCAATGAACTTTTAGGATCAATACACACTTTTAGACCTTTTAAGATCCATCCTAGAGTGGTGAAAAGTATTTTATCATCTTTATAGATGATTTTTCGTGTTATTGTTAAGAGTATTGATGAGGATCTAGTCTCATTTAAACAAGCCATAGAAAGTGACAATTCAGAAAAGTAGTTGAATGCTATAAAATCATAATTGAAATCAATGGATGAAAATAAAGTATGCGGTCTAGTTGAATTGCCTAAAAGTAAAAAAAAAGGCCATTGTAGATGAGTCTTTAAGACCAAACATGACTCAAAAGGCAATACTGAAAGTTATAAGACTAGATTGATCGCCAAAAATTTGTCTCAAAAAGATGGCATTGACTATAAAGATAACTTCTTTCCTATTTCTGAGAAAGACTATTTGAGAATTCCTTTAATTTTGGTGGCTCATTATGATTTAGAGCTTCACCAAATACATGCAAAGGTTGCTTTATCAAATGGTTACTTAGAGGAAGAAAATTATATATGGACCAACTGAAGGCTTTGTTTTCACAAAAAGGAAAACATTGTGTGTAAATTAAAGAATTCAATATATGAATTAAAACAAACTTCTAGGCAATGGTATCTAAAGTTTAATGATATAATCACATCATATGATTTTGTAGAAAATATTGTTGATCGGTGTATCTATACGAAGGTCAGTAGGAGCAAGTTTGAAATTTTATTCTTATACGTTGATGATGTTCTGTTTGCTACTAATAATATTGCTATGTTACATGATGTAAAGAATTTTCTCTCTAATAACTTTAAAATAAAAGATATAGGTAAGTGTTGTTGTTGTTGCTAGGAAAGTCATTCATCCTTCGTGTAAGTTCTGTTATTTCTTAGCTATTAATTAATTCCTCTTTAGAGAGATTAACAACTGGATGTATGGTCTTTTAATCCGAACCAATATAAAATACTTGTGAAATCTCTCTCTTTCCTTATACTCTTTATCTTTATTGTTATTATTTAAGGAATCAATTTTTGTTATAAAACCAGTTTATAAAAAGGGAAATTTTTTAAAAGATGCAGTTTTATTTAACAAACCAATTCACCCGCTTCTTGAACATTCTAATGTGCGATTCTACCAATTGGTATTAGAGCTTGCTTTGATAGTTTTTCAAATATTTAGAAAATGGCGGGACAAAACCAAACCTTTGTTGAAGGTGCTTCTATTAACAGACCTCCACTTTTTACGAGTGACAATTATCGATTTTGGAAAATTAGAATGCAAATTGTATAAAGCCTATCAATAGAGGTGTGTGGGATGCTATTTTAAATGGACCATATCTACCTACTTTACTTGTAAATAATGCGAAGGAACCAAAGCCCTATGCTCAGTGGATGGTAGAGGAAAATGGAAGAGCTCAATATGATGGAAGAGCAAGAAACATAATTTCATCTACATTAACCCTTGATGAGTTTTACAGGATCTCTGTCTATAAAACCGCTCAAGATGTTGGGATGTCATAAAAGTGACACATGAAGGAACAAATGATGTAAAGTGTGCATGAAAGAACTCTTTCATACAAGAATATGAAATGTTCAGGATGCAACAAGGAGAAGCAATCTATCACGTGCAAAAGCGCTTCACTCATTTCATCAATCATCTCACAAGTTTGGGTAAAACTTTTGATACTGATCAAATTAACATAAAAATTTTGAATTCATTGACCAGATCTTGGTTACCTAAAGTGATTGCAATAACAGAGTCACAAAACCTTACCATTATGTCTCTATGGCGACACTCTTTGGTATGTTGAGAGAACATCAACTGGAACTTGGACGATTGAATGACGAAGAGGACCAAGGAAACAGAAAGAACTTGGCCTTTAAGTATGAAGTTGAGAGGGGCAAAAGTCCCAAGGAAGATGAAGACACAGATGATGAAAATTTGAGCCACATGATTAGAAAATTCAACAAGTTCATGAAATTCAAAGGTACAAAACAATTTAAAATTGACAAAAAGGAGAAACAAGGATCTTCTTCAAAGTACAAATGTTGTGGTTGTAGAAAAAAAAGGAACATAAATGCAGACTGTCTAAACATTTAAAAGGATGAAGAAAAAAAAGAAAACAAATTCTTCAAGAAGAAGAAAGCTTATATTCCTTGGGAGGAATAATGATTCAAGCTCCTCAAACTCATGTGATTCTGATAAGCAAACAAATCTCTGTTTAATGGCCAACAATGTATCGTTCGGAAGCCAAGTAAGTTTATCTAGTAATAATTATGATTATAATTATAATGAACTGCATGATGCATTTCAACAATTATTGCATGAATTACAAAAACTAGATATTGCTCATAGAAAATTGGAAAAAGATTTTAAAGAATTATAGTAAAATTTGAAAAAGATATTAAAGGAGAATAAGTTTTAAAAATAAAATTTTGTAAGTGTTGTTGTTGGAAAAATCATTCATTGTTCGTGATTATTTCTTAACGATTAGTTAATCCCTCTTTAAAGATATTACCAACTGAACGTAGGGTCTTATGATCCGGACCAATATAAAATACTTGTGCAATCTCTCTTTTCTTATATTATTTATCTTTATTGTTGTTAATTATAAAGAATCTATTTTTGTTACAAAACTAGTTTATAAAAAGAAATTTATTTTAAAGGTGCAGTTTTATTTAAAAGAAACAATTTTTTTAAATATTAGTAAGTTAAAACAGAATAAAAGAAAATTAATATAATTAAAAAACATTTTTGTTTCCTTAATTAACTATAATGTAAAAGTTAAAACTGCATAAAAGAAACCCTGGGGCACTGCAGGCCCAATAAGGGAACGGAAGCTGGAAATTTCGTCCTTCATTCCCATAATTTTCTTTTTGTATTCTTGTAATTTTTTTTTTGCATTTTATTATTTTTGGATTATATAATTTAAATTTTTTTGTATTTACAAATTATAGAAATAAAAAAATATTTTAAAATATAAAAAATCAAAAAATAACATTTCTATTTCACCTTAAAGTTATTTTCTTTTTCTAAAACCATGACTTCTAAATTTTCCATTCTGAAAATTAAAAATGACTTCTAAATTATATAATTTAAAATTAAAAATAACTTTTATATTATACAATTTATAAGTTATTTTTTCCAAAAATATGGCCTAAAAATTACATAATCTGCAAGTCACTTAGCTCCCAGATTATACCATCCACAAATATATTTGACTTCCAGATAATTAGGAAAGGATGAAGTAGGAAAAATCTTTTATGGAGGTGCAGCAAGAAATTTATAGAGGTACAGGAAGAAATTATCCGCAAAGCTCCATACATATCGGCCCAACACTACACTACAAATCCAATGGAATCTATGTTATTTTCACCTTCCTTTTCTCTAATACATACTCCATTTTCATTTTTAATTTTTAAATTGACTACACTATTCTTATTTATATAAAACCCTTTTTAACATTTCTAACTTTCTTTTTTCTTTTTCCTCTTCACATGCCACTTAATATTTGATATCTATGTTCATTGTAAGTGAGTTTCATGAATTTCATAGTAAATTTCCAAGGAGAAAAGACGAATGAAATTCCAGTAAATAATACCTAAATAAATGAGGTATTATTGTGATTTACTTTTGTTTTTGTAAGCACATTTCAATTGTGAAAAGATATGAAAAATAAACCTGACATGTAAATAATTAAGTACAGTTTAATTGGGTATAAAGAGAGGATAAATATATACTTTGTTTCCATTTTCATACCGTATCAATACATATCTCTTTTATATTTCCTTTCTGTTTAAATTATTAAAGTATATATATATATATATATATATATATATATATATATATATATATATATATATATATATATATATATATATATATATATAGTATTTCCTCTTCTAAATGACTTGTTTTACATATACAAAATCTGCATTCCCATTAATTGTGAATCTAAACCAACAACTCAAACCTTCGATTTATGTTTGTAGTCTGACATTTTAACATTTGTTGTACATTGAATACATGATAAACCTTTTTCTAATGACGAGAATATGTCTATTTTTTTTAAGGAAATTCAATAAAGAATTTGATATGAAGGCCACATTATCACATATCATAATCACTTAAATTTTACAAATGAGTTAAATTTATAACAAAATATTCATTCAAAACGTCAAGTTTTGTTATAAAATTAACAAATTTAAATATTGGATTTAACAAAAGTTTGTATGATTATAAATTTAATATAAAGTTATGGACGGATTTCAATAATATATTTACATTCCACTATTTTCTTATTTAACATATTAATATGGAATTGATTTCATAAATAATTTATATTAATCAGTACTATTTAAAGAAACATAAGTTCAAAGTCAACTTTCTATAGGGTTGGATGTGATTCCAAAAATAAATTAGTTATCTACTAATCATATTCTTATTGAATGCATAAAAAAAAGTGTTTCTTAGTTCAAAGGAATCAATATTGTCTTCTCATCAGATGTTGCATGAAGTCAAAGAAGGGTCTTAGTGTTTTATCATCTTAACTCAGTTGAGAAATGTGATAAGAGTTTGGATATCTCAATTGCGAGTGAGTTTGATGATGTGTTTCCTGAGCAAGTAGCAGGGTTGCCTCCTTAGTAGGAAGTAAAGTTTTCAATTGATTTGGTGTCAGAAAAAAGACTAATATCAATACGACCTAGTGAATCACATAATTGGATAAATTGAAAAAATATATAGAAGAGTTGTTGAAAAAATAGTTCATACGACCTAGTGAATCACTTTGGGGAGCACTGGTGTTGTTGGTGAAGAAAAAGAATGGTAATTCTAGGTAATGTGTGGATTACAAGAAGTTGAACAAGTTAACCGTTTGTCGTAATTTGAAACACGACGAGATCTCAACCAGCATATGAACGCCGACGAGACCTTAACCGAACTTCGAAGTGCGGTTAAAGGTTTCAAACTTAAATCTTATCTCGAATGTCAGCTTCTCAACTGTAGCACACAACGACACAACACCATCACCAAAACCCACGACCAATACCACGACCAAGATCATCAACTATCACCAGGACTACTATTGGAATGCACACCAGCACAAAGAAAACAAAAAACAAAAAAACAAAAAAGTAACAAATTGAGTAGCAAACTTGCAAATTAAATTTTGAAAATAAGGGGGTACAGGTATGTATACTGGAGTTCATTGAATTGGTTGGTGAAAAGGAAACCATCATTAACTCGTACACATGGGTATTTAGATAATTATAAAGGTGTAAGATGAACTTATGGAGGTGTAGGAGGAAGAACTCATAATTTTTTCCTGTTCTCTCATAAATAATTTTTTTTTTCTATTTTGTCTCTTTTGACAGTATAGTTTAAAAATTATTTTTTAATTTTATTGTGTAATTTATAATTTTTTAAATTATATAACGTGAAAATTACTTTTTGTCAAAATAATCCTATTAAAAAATTTAAAATTAAAAATAAATTTCAAATCTTATAATCTAGAAATTATTTTCTTTTTAAAAAATACTATTAAATTACAAAATTCATAAACTATTTAACTTTTGAATTACATAATCAAAAATTACTTTTAACTTCTAAATTATATAATTAAAAATTACTATTAATTTTAATTTATACTTTTGAAAATTATTTTTATATTAATTTTTTTATATACTATAATAATCATAACAACATATAATCTAGTTTTACTAATTATAACATTTTTCAAATTTATAAAATCCATTATATCATCCCCCATCAACTTTCATAAATTTTTCATCTCAAATTTCTTTTCGTAAATCCCAACAATTGAACTTTTTCTTTAAATCCATAAAAAGATTATAAAAATGCATGAAGAAAGTAGTCTAGAATACATATTCACCCCCAGTTTATCCTAGGTTATTGTGCCCACTACCTATTTGCGTTAATGTTTGGTTATTTGTGCTCATTTGTTTTACATGGTGGGTCTTAGTATCTCCCTTCTTCTTTTACATTTTGGATTCTCCCAACCACTACCTTCCCTATTATGACTTTTTATGTCTACGCTTCTCTTGTTTCGTCCAAAGAGGACTACTACGACCTATACATTGTATCTATTACTTCTATGTTTTGGATTTGTGTGTCGTTGCCTCTCTTTTTCCTTAGACATAAGAACTTCTCCCTTAATTTTGCTTTTCCCAACACTAAATATAAAAAAAAATGATGATGTTTAGGTTGTGAAGTCGAATTACCATTAACATCTTCACAATTTATTTTTTAGACGGTCCGGTTTTATCTTTAGGTCTTTTCGTATTTTTTGAATATCATCCGGTCGGGTACTTGTCAAAAGTTTTTCGACGCTCAAGTTAGTGTACAGTTCACTCAGTAAATCTAGAACAATAATAAATATATAGTAAATATGAATCACCTATCTCATACTTTGACCTGTATTTATAATTTTTACCATGAATTTATGATTAACAGAATCTTAATCACGGTCTAATCTCGATCTAATAGTTCTAATCATATCACCGTCTGTTATGATAATGTCTTTCTTAAACAATTTCTCGACCGTAGGATTCCATGCATTACAGATGTAATTAAAATCTCTATGAAACTAATTGTGACAACCTAATATCTCAGTATTCATTTGAAAGAGAAATCCTATTTGTTAACAGAATAAAATTCTTTTACACTCCAAGGAGAAAATAAATGTAAATAAAGAGAAAAGAAAAAAAAAATCATACAACATATAAAAATACGACGACGAATTTACTACTCATTTGGTTTCATTATCTACTCAGTCGGGAAACCACTGGATCCATGGTTGAAGGACATGCTTGCTGTGACATAAAAATAAACACATGTACTTTCTGACCAATCACTTCAAAAATCAAGAGGAATTAGTTACTACCAATAATACTGGCTTTTTAAGGGAGAAAACAAGATAGAATAAAATAAAAAAAGAAATGACATTTAAATCTGGTTATGATCTATTATACAATAAGATTTATTTTAAAAAAAATTTAAATTTTATTATTTTTTTAGTATTTTTCTATTTATTTTTTCAAAGATGTATATACCTTTTTATTTGAATATATAATTATATTTAAATTAGTTGATTTAATGAGTATCAATGAAATCAATTTTAATTTATTTTTAAATTTAATATTTTTTTTATTTCCTTCAAATGGTTACTTGATTTATAAATTAATTAAACAAAATACTCACCTACAAAATAGTACAATAATTATTTTTCTTTATAAAATTAAAGTTACATAAAAATAGGCAAAAAATAAAAAATAATAAGTAAATTTATTATAATATAAAGAATAATAAAAATAATAAACTAATAAATACTTATACACTAAAAGCATTTGAAATAAATTGTTTTAATATATGTCTTATATGTAAGATTGTTGGTCAAAGTAAAGTAATTAGATTATAGTCACAAACTTAATTATTCCTGTTTAGATTATTTAAATCTAATCAGTGTAATGAGCTAAAATTTCCATACCAATTATATGATTGATGAAGTTTGGAATAGAGGAGTTGGTGGTGTAACCATCAGAGAAAAACACATGCAATTAGCCTTTAACATGAAATTGTCACTTGAAATCACTTCACAACTTTTACATTTTTTCTAATGATAAAAGGATTAAAAGTTTTCTCTTCCCCAAACCCTAATCTCACATCCAATTTAGTTTGTACATGATATTTAGTTTTTTATATGTAGAATTTTAAGATTTAAAAAATGATTTTTTTAATTTTAATTAGATACTATATTTTTATTTTAAATTCTTAATTTAAATAAGTAATTTAAAAGTTTATTTATTTTTTTATTTAAATTATAAATTTATATAAATGATTTCAAAAAATTATTCAAATTATTTTATCTCATAACAAATCAAAATACCATTTTCTATAGTTAATTTTTTTAGAATTTTATTATTTTTAAATATATAGAAAAAAAATAAATTTTTTATTTATTTGTGCTATTTATAAGTTCATATTTAATTTTTTTAATAATAATGATAAATGTGAAAAAAACAAAAGAAATAAAACAAGAAAAGTGAAAAATTAATATAAGAATGATACATAAATAAAGAAAACGAGGAGGGAGGAGCTCAAAGATGTTTTAAAATTTTGGTAACGTGATTCCTCAGTTAAACACCTCCCTTTGAATTGAATGGTTGGTAAAATATTAGAATACCTTCTTTTTGAATTTTAGTTTATCAAGCATACACTAATAATCACCAAAACATATAATTTCTTCTTGAAATTCTTCTCGCATCACATATCAGCCATAGTCACCATTATATTTAAAATCCATGAAGCACCCACAATTCCAATTAAACATGAAATTTATCCATATGAACCATTTAAAAACATCAAAAATCATAAAATAACAGTAGGCAACACTCAACACTAAGTGTGGAGCTCAGCACCAACGTTCTCGCATTTAGTCTCACTTAGAGAACTAATATGAATTAAGTTCCATACTTACAGTGCTAATTGGCGCTTAACGGTGCCCTATCATCGCTCAGTGACAAACCATTCATATTTTGGTCCGTTCAGTGGTGAAGCTGACATTCAACACTATATTATAAATTAATATGCACTTTTCAAAATTGTAATCTGATTGTACTTAAGACCTATTCAATTGACCAAATTAGTATTATTAACTTAGTAATTGGTTCAAAACATGTTTAAAACTTTAGATTGAATACCAATTGCTCAAATAGTTAGAGAATCAATACATCAACTCATTGTAACTTGAACCAATGTAACTTGAACCAATTCAACAACATAATAATATAATAAATAACCAGATTTCAACAACAACAAAATCAAACCAAATCTTCAATTTCATAATCTCATATAACTAAAACAAGACTCATTCAAAAAGAATTCAATACCAGTTTAACAATTAAACACACCCAACCATTTAACACAACAACAAATCTTATTCTCATTCACCACCACAACAAATTGGCTTCTAATTCATCACTTCGCAGATCAATTTTACAAAAAAGTATTTTTAATTTACAATATCCAACTCACACACATTAAGACATTATAGCTTTCCTTACCTGATTAATAAGTTCAAGAGACTTAATATAGCTCCACCAATATAGAATACAACTCTTACAACAACATGAACACAATCAGGACACATATTTAAAATCACTGATCAAGAAAAAATCTATTACTCAAACATCACATGTAAGCAAGGATCACTCATATGTATGTAAAAACATAGAGACCAAAGAAATAAGTAGAAATCAACTTATTCTCTTACAAAAATTGATTAGCTAAAATTAAAAATTTTGTCTAAAAGAGTCCTCAAATGTTATGTGATCTTCAAATAAATGAAAATGGAGTCAACGATGATAAATAACTTTAAAAACATAATTCTAAAAAGATAATGTAATTTTAGATAATAAAATTTATTTATATAAATTCTATTTATGCTTAAACTTTTAAATCTTATTATTTAAAACACCTTATTACTTCTAAAGCGTTATTTTCTAAAGTATGTTATTTATATTATATATTTATGTTATGTTCGATTATGACATATAACAGACTATTCCATTAAAAATAATCAACTATTATATTACAATTGATTATTATGTTATATAATATAATAATATTAATATTACAATAATAACGAAAAACAAAAGTATTAAATAATAAAATAAATTTATATAATAAATAATATTAATAATAAAAATGTCATTAAATTTTTTAATTAGAATTAACTAATAATAATAAAACTAATTTATTTCTTTTCTAAATATATTATTTTAAAATATATTATATCAATGAAATCATTCACTAGTTTTTTTACTCTTTACTTTCTTTTTCTTAATTTAAATAATTTCATTTTCTTACTTTTTTTTTTCTTCGTGTCTTTACTCTTCTACTCCTTTCAATCTATTTTTTAATAAATAAAGTGTTGTGAAGTAGCTGTGTAAATTCTATATTAAAAAGTATGAGTTATGACAATTCTAAATCTTAAAATTGAGTAACCAAAATTTGAAGGGATTTTCCCATTACCTATTTACATTTTATCTCACCTTTTCTTTGTAAACTGTGAGTATATTCCTAAGATTCAGTAATAATTTAGATGAACTTTTCTCTGGTTTAAAATATACTTCAAAATATTAGCTTTTTTTCTTTAGTTCATCAATCTTAATGGTTTCTTTTGTTATTAAAGAGACGAAACATGGTAATTAACTCTCTTTTGTTATTAAAATTTGAGGAAGAAGAACGAAAACCATTGTGTGACCTTGAAGAAGAAGTGGGTTTTATTCTCACATCATAAGAGGAAAACTCAAATTACATAAACATGAGCAACTTTTACATACTTTTAAAAAATATAATATTTTCTTATTAAACCATTGGTTATTGTTTCTCCGTATAATTGTGTAGGGTTAATGATAAGTGTGAAAAATAATTATTTTTACACTTATAAATGATCTTAATCTTGTAATTATTCATGTTATTACTCAGTGAAAAGTTGTAATAGGAAGTAGATTTTTACGTAAAGTTTGGTTCAGGAAAAGATGCTTAAATTGGAATCTGTCAGCCAGTTCTCGCAGAGCGCAAGAAATTCGCAGGACTAGAAAATGAAATTCGCAGAGCGCATCAAGGCCTGTGCGCTGAGCGAATCAGGAAAATTAAAGAGCCAACAATTTGAAAATTTGCATAGCGCACAACTTATGCGCTGAGCGAATAACAGCAGTTTTAGAGCAGCAATTAAAAGAAATTCGCACAGCGCACAAACTCTGGGCGCTGAACGAATTAAGGAAGTTAAATGGCTCTTAAAAGACATTACAGGTGGAAAAAAAAGGAGGATCTTCTGACACACGAAAAATTAGAGAACTGCTCTGGAGAAGTTCAGAGAACATCAGGAGACCTCTCAAGACATCAAGACTGCACATTATGCAAGGAATTTCTGAAATGAGTACGTTTATGATGTCTAGGATAGGCTAAATTTCTGTTCGTTGGAATTGATTGTAATGGCTGACAATTGATGTAATCTTTCTTGTTCAATATAAGTTGTGTTCATATGTTTTTCTTGATTTACTTGTCATTATACAGAAGTATAATATATTTAATATATTCAAATTGTACTAGGAAGTAAATTTGAGTATGAACGTAAGAAAAACAACCTGAAGGAACGATACTAGGAATAGTTTCAATTCTTCTGGTCATTGGTAAACATCAGATCTTAATGTAAAGTTTATGTTTAATTATTTAAGGAATTAATAATTAAGCATAATTCTTTAGAACTTGTTTTTAGGGATTAAACCAAGATACTGTGATGTTAATGTTTGAACGCAAATTATATTGTTCAGATAAGTTACTGTAATGTTAGTCATGAACTAAATTCCAACGAAGCCTTCTTCCAACTTTAATTTCAAATTTTAATATTCTGTTAATTTATTTCTTTCAGTTCACTGAATCAAACTGTCATTTGTTGTTAAATTGATTTTGATAAATAATTTTTATTGAACAACTTAACTCAAATTCCCTTGGGAGAATGATACTAGACTTTATCACTGTATTACTTATAACGATTTGGTATACTTGCCAAAATGTTATCAGTTAAAAGACACACATTTCTGTCGTCGCCTTCTTTATTTTCTAACTTAAGTCAGTGACTTTGCGTGATAATAGTAATAATATTAATAGAGAGTAAGTACTCAGAATTCGTTATATAACCTTCCTGTCAAACATATATTTATAAATATTAAACTGAACTTACCCTTAGGCATGGTCTAACCTATAAACGGTTAATATTTTTATTACCAATCAATCAGTTGTAATTACCTCAACACCTATCTTAACTGATTGGTTAAAAGTTGTTAATTGTTTGTTTGTCTAATCCACTTATCCAATAACAATTACTTTAGGGTTGATCTAATTATGGTCCAACACCTATGAAGCTTTTTCATCTGCTTACCTTTAGCACCAACCTAATTATAAGTTCACCGGATTAAATACCATACCAGTTATATATATAATTAAAATTTATATATTATATTATTGAATTGGATTGAAAGTTCTATTTTTCTTATTTTAAATTAAATTTTAATTTAAATTAAATTATTTTATTAATTGTGTCGTTTCCGTGTCCATATCCGCTTAATATTGCCGTGGACAAGTGCCATTAAGAAAATGTATTAAAATTGTATGACTGATGGACTTTTGCTGATATGTGCCGTTAAATTTCTTATCAAACCCATTTTCTATGTATGTGCATGGATGAGCATAGGATTTATGAAATGGACAAAGAAAAACTTAAATAATAAAATATAAAATTTGAAAAAGTAAATATAGTTTGACTATCAAAAGAATTAAAAAATAATTATCTGTATTTTTTTTTCTTGTTAGTATCAATAATTCATTCTTCTTCTTTTATCAATTTTTTACTTAACGAGTAGTATATTTTTTAAAAAGACTTAACGTGATTATTTCTCTTAAATTAACGTTATTATTATTATTATTGTTATTATTTTCTTGGAATTGGACAATAAAGGTGTAAAAAGTGAGTAACTGTATTAGTAAATATCAATCCATCAATTAACAATATTAGCACTAATATAATGAGAGAGACTATACTAATTTTTTTTAAAAAAAAATATAGGAATCATACTGAATAAAAAGTAGATAAGAAAAATATTGAATTATTGTTAAATGTATAGACAAAAATACTATTGAATCCAAAAAGATAAAATTTCAAATTATTTATGCTTAGATTAAATTAGAATGTCAAGTTGGCATTATGGGAATTTAAATATATATGATTCATCCATTGTTACTTTATAATTTAAATATATATGATTCATCCATGTTACTTTAAAATACTTAAAAAAGTGTTTCTTAAAATTTTACAATAGTTATATAAGAGCTTTTGTCGATTTCTTTGTAGTTATGTGACCCTACTTAAGTAATTTGCTTAAAAAACTAGCTCAACCACTCAAACACATAGCAATTCCTTTTGCATTAATAACAAAGTTTTATTTTGATAATCTAAAGTTTAAATGAAATTTATTTAAGGGGTTTGCTAACTCATGTAACCTCTTAAAATGTACTAAATTTTAGTGGATAAAAATATTCTTATATATTATAAATTTTAAATTTTAAGGTTAAAGATATTTGAATAATTTCTGATTCTTTTTTATTTTTTTATTTTAAATTAAAAATAAAAAATTATTAAAATACTACTTTGTTTAAAATATATCTTTTTTAATGAATAGGGATTTTTTGTCAACTAAAATTTAATACACTTTTAAGAGTTTACATAAATTAAGAAACTCTTTTATTTAATATTTATTTATTTTAAATTCTTCCTAATTTGAATCTTGGAAAGTATTCTTCGAGTGCATATTTATTCCTACTTTAACAACTTAGAATTTTTTTTTTCGCAAAATAAAAATATATAAAATTTGAAATGGAATTTACTCTAAATCTTATGTTAGTTATTTCATATACATAATCAAATTCAATAAATATATATATAAAAGTGTAATTTTTTTCTTATATAAGGTTGAGTTAAATTAATCCGTTTCTTAAAGTGATATCATAGTAATTTAAAGTTTATCTAAGCAAATTTGTATTTGTTGGGTGATGAGAAATCTCTAACTAAAGGGCCAACTACTAGGGTTATGGCCAGAAGGATACTAGTGGGTCTCAACTAAGATCAGTAGATCCAACCTTAGCTTATGATATAAGTACAAAGTATAATAGGATATTTTGAACCTTATTTAGGTCAAGTAGGGTTTTAGGCTTGTATTTGAACCTTAAGTAGAGTAAAGTTAAAAAACTCAGTTAGGGTTTCAATTAGGCTCACACAAGTCCAATAGAAACCCTAGATCAATCATTGCTTAGAGAAAGATGTATGCTTCTTGCATTTTAAGAACATGATCAAATGTTGAAAGCATGAGTGGAGGATAGATTAACCCACTCTACACACTTATTTTGAAGGAAATTCAAACTTGAATTTTCCTTTTTTTTCTCCTCTCATTAATCTAACACTATGGTTTAAAATGACACCTCTCTCTTTATAAAAAAAAAATCATTTTTGAATGAGTAAAGACATGTACATTTTTCACCTCAACTTGTTTTTGAGTCTCTTAGATTAAGCCTCTCTAATTCAGCTATTCCTAGTTTTCTTTCTTAAGAGTTAGCCTCACATCTCTCTTAGAATTCACCACTTTAAATTTCAAACACATCTTTCCTTTAATTAAGCTTCTATAACCTTCCATCCGTTCATCTATTAAAGATACTTGAGTAAGGAACTTCATTATTGAATCTATCTGTTCATCCTTAGGAGACGACTATTTAACCATCCACATATATCTAATTTCACTTTCAAGATGAACATAGAATTTCTCAAATCAAATTATCATCCCTAGCTTGATGAAATAAATTGGTTAAACTTCCATTCACTGTTAAAAGAAAGCAAATTAATACATATAAATTTAAAGAGTCTTGATTAGTTTCACAATTTGCAAAGGTCCTTTTCATTATTATTATTCACGGGACCCATCTAATAAATATTTTTTCCCCTTAGAATTGTATGAAAGTATTTGCATGCCATTATGTAATTAAGGTACTTTTTTAACCTAATACTTTTGATTGGCCGACCCTAATACGCATGTCAAGGGTGTGTTTAATTGATTTAGGTAACTTTTAAATCATATGATTAAATCATGATTTGAAGCAATTCTTCAAAAGGTTCTTATTTTAATAAATATGGTGGTGCTTAGAGGAGTCATGTTCTTGCCCTAACATGACAATACCTTCAATTTAGTTAATGAAACTCTTCTATTGTTGGTGTTTTATAGTACGAAGGCAAAACCTCTATTTTAAGAGACTTCATCAAAATAGTTAGTAATATGGATAAACTTATATTAAAAATTGTAATAGAAATTACAAAAAAAATATTAATTTAATTAATCTATGTTATAAATTGGACCAAAATAAATATTAAGACTTTTTTAAATTATTTTTGTATAGCCCAAAGTTAGTGAAGACATTAAACAATCTTAAAACAAAAAAGTTCATTTCTGAAGTTTGGATTGCAGTGACTCAACCAAATTTCATTAATACGTATTCAATTATCATTATCTTTTTATTATATTGTTATTATTTCATTGTCTTATATCAATTATATATATATATATATATATATATATATATATATAAAGTATTACAGAATTTTTGTAAATGGTTTCTCTTTGATTTGCTTTGGAGCTCGACCCACATTTTTCAACAATAACCACTCGATCATCCAGTCTCTAGAGATTGTTCACTTCTTTCTAATTCCAAATCCTGATAAAAAAGTATTTTTTTTTTTAAAAAAACTAATGCAAATTAAATTAATATTAAAAATATATTTTACTTATAATTATCTTACTCGACATAAATTAAATAATTTTAAAATAAAAAGTCACTAGTATCTATTTGATTAACATTAAACTTCTTTAATTATAAAAAATCAATTTAATGCTAACAATAAATTAGTATCAACTTAATTGATGGTAAAATGGGTTTTCAAAAGTTAACGTTAATGAATTAGCATCTCTTTTACTTGAAGCAAATTCAACAATTTTGACTATAATTAACATAAACATCTCCTTATTAATCTTATCCTTTTAGTAATATTAAATATTTGTTTTCTTATAATGAGGATTTATTATCACTAATAACTGTATATATATTATTGTTTTCGTCCACCCATTGAAGTAGATACTCTTTTAATTTATAGTTATCGAGACGTTTCATCATACACTATATCTATAGAAATAGGAAATAGATTTTTCACTGCATGAGACGTGTTCTTCTTGACAAAATGGTACGAACAAACATCTGCCCCCACTAAACTAGAAAACAAAAGGCATAAAAAATGTAAATCCATGCAGTTTTTACAATTAGGGTTGGAATTTATTGGTATACAATAATATTATTTGACACATCTAAAATTTTTTACGTTGATATTAATTTTTTTTAAACAATACAAAAGTTTACATTTTATGATCATTTATTCATTAATATCAAATGAATGTAAAAATGTATCATGGTATCGTTATTCAACATTATATGAATAACTTTGTATTTTACGATTAAAAATCATAATAAGAAAATTTTGTGATTGCACATTTATAGCAGTGAATCGTACTTCTCTGAATTCTCACAGCAATTTGATAAAACCCTGATCATGGACAGTGATGAAGAAACTACACGAAACGAAGAAATGAATTGGTGTATGCCTTTTTCTGACGTAGCCCTAAAAGCATTATGAAAACCAACACAACAATAGACATCGAAATAAAGGACTTTTAATTACGCCCTCCAACCCACACCAAAAGTTTGGTGAGTCCAATAAATGAAAACAAACGAAAATAAATTTATTCCCTCCATTAATTGTCGCAATAAAAGTCGGTCATAAAACATGAAAAAAAGAAAACAAATTAAGAGTTCAAAAAGTAACTTATTATTGCTTAATTCAAAGGAAAATACCTAACTTCACGTTAATTAAAATACTTACTTAATTTTATGTATAAAAAAATAGATTTTTAAACTACCCATAATCATATTTATTAGAAATACACAAGGGTATTTTTGGTATTACAGAATTAAGCAAAGTTAATATAGGTGGGATATTAAACTTTAATTAATTAATTAGACTTTGCCTTTTTTTATATTTATGTTTTAAAAAAAATACTATAGTAAGACAAAATTCATATAAAATTTATTGAAAATACCACCTTTGTCCCAACATGATTCTATTTAAAGTTTCAATGACACGTATTGAGAATTACAATAGTATGATTTTTTTTAAAAATGAGTTCATTCAAATAGCCTCACTTTTTTGAACAAAAATATTAATTTGGTTGAGATGGAGAAAATAATTAATTTGAGAATAAACTATGAATAAAAATATTAATATTTTTCATTGAAAGCTGATATAATCAATTATATATATATATATATATATATATATATATATATATTAACATTGTTTAACACGAATTTAGCTACCTGGTATGAATGAATGATGACATCTGAATAGGATAATGTTTGAAAAATAAATGTAGGAAAGTGGTGAGAGGTTTTTCATTTGAAAACGCAACATTATTGGTTCTGCTTTTCCCATGTGATGATAAGTTGTGGGTTCGGTTTTCGTTGGTAAATTAAATGCATCAATTGTTCCAAAGGGAAACTGAGTTAGGTCTATAAATAAAGTTACTTGCAATGCTTCAAACCATAGAAAAACACTTTGTGATATCCTAACAAAACACACTTTTTCTTCGAACAACATTGGTTGTCTTGTTCTTAGAACAAAGCATGGCTTCAATGCCTGGAATCCTCACAGATTGGCCATGGAAGCCTCTCGGAAGCTTTAAGGTTGCACACATCATTCCTCATTACTTTTGATCTCTCTAGTTCTGTAAACAAACCCACATCGAGTTCATGTTTTCTGTTTCATTTTTTATGTTGTCTTTTTTGTTGTTTTTAATATCTTTTAAAACGTTAAAATCAGTATAAGTTAGTGGAAAAAAAATCCAAGTATCATGTTACATTGCTATCTATGTATCATTGTTTCTATGAAAGATAATGCAAGCATGAAAACGTTTTATTATGATTTTATCTTTGTTTTGAAGATTTTATAAAATGTCTTATGTTCTCTATTGTTTTACCTATGTTGTATATAAACCTTAGAGGAAATAATGTATTTTTTGGATGGTATCTTTTAATGTTTTGAATTTGAAGAGATTATAAGATATATGACAATACAATACAGGTTGGTTAGTGGAGATAATTTTATTTTTATATATAGTATTAGGGTTGGAGAATGGAGATTGAACTTCTAAATCTCCTATCTAAATATATTCTTAATATCTAATTCTTTAAGTTTATTATTAATTATTGTCGATAAAGAAAAAGTATTACTATAGGAAAAACCAAGAAAACACAGCCAATGTTTAACTTAGAATGTGTTCAAGTGACAATGGAGATGTAGAATTAAGTGGTTGAATGTTTAATACTAAGCATAAATATGAACTTCAAAACATTACATGTACTTTGTAAAGGTGGTGAATAATTGTTGGATTCCTTAAAATAATTAACTGGACAGTTAACTTGTCTCTCAATGTACTTTCTAGTCAGAGATTTTTTTATTATTATTTGCGGAAACTCATTTATTATATTTTAAGGATTGATTTCTTTTCATAAATTGTTTTTTTTTTCCTTCTAATTAAGATCCATGGTTGAAGGAAAGTTTTATGGGCAATCTTAAAAAATATATTTTTTTCTTAACAATCTGGGGTTTGGCTCTAGTCCCTTTTGCTCTCTTTAATTTATTTGATTTTTTTTTAAAAAAATAACTAACTATATATAAATTAAAAATTAAACTATAGAAATTTATACTTTATGTAAATTGATTTTATTGTATGGAGAAAATATTTTTTCCTTTTTGTTACGAAGTGAAAATGAGTGGATAGTTTATGGGTTTGGTTTTAAGTTTTCCTAACTTTTTACCTAAATTTCCTGAAACTTAATCATATATATTAAAAAAGTATAATTAGTAAAGAGAGTGTGAATTAGTTAGTTACTATTTTGACACTTTTGAATGCAAATGTGTTGCTAAAAAAGGAAAAAGATTTGGTACATACCCTTCATTAATTTGCATTATAATTAGTTAGCCACATCCAATTATTAACAATCCACATCACAACTTCAATACCAATAATAATGACAGTTGTTTATAATATAAAAGCTTAGTAATATGCAAATGTTCAATTATTCAGTGAGTTTATTTATTTTTTTATATTTCTACATATTTTAAAAAAATTCCTATGATATATATTTTTAGAAGTTTATATATATATATATATATATATATATATATATATATATATATAAACTCTACATAAATAGATATAATTACATTTATGAAATTTGCATTAATTTTTTTGCAGTATGTGGTGTTAGCTCCATGGGTGGTTCACAGCAGTTATTCTGTGTTGGTGAAGGATGAGAAAGAAAGGGATGTGAGCACTTTTCTGATATTACCATTTTTGCTTTGGCGAATGCTTCATAATCAGATATGGATCACTCTCTCTCGTTACAGAACAGCCAAAGGAAATGGTAGAATTCTCGATAAAGGACTTGAATTTGAACAAGTTGATAGAGAAAGAGAATGGTTAGTTTCATTAATTCTTCCACAATCTCACCCCTAATTTTAGTTTTTTATTTTATTTTTTTATTATTGATAGAAAAATATTTGAGATAAGAAAATTTATTGCATGTGAATTTATGTATCTATGTATGTTAAAATTATGAAAGTGTATATTATAATTAGTTATTAAAAGGAGAGTAGAATAATACCTATGTGAATTAGTAATTACATAAATGAGTTTAGTTTTTTTTTTATCAACTACTTTTGTAAATGGGTTGGAGTATGATAATATTTTTTTTATGATAAAAAACAATTGAAGTGTTTTATAAATAAAAGGTAGTTTATAAATAAATTAATTATAAAATTCTCTCGTATATTTCTTTGATCAATAAAAAATAAATGAATTAAAGAAAAATTAATACTTGGAGTGCTCTAATCTTTTATAAACATGTACAGGATACTGCCATGGCTTATATATTTCCTTTCACAAGAGATTATATGGTATTTTAAACTTTTTTAAATTTTTATTTAATTTTTTTATAAGCTACTTTAAATTTATAAACTTCTTTTTGAACCTAGGTTTTCAGTAGGGACCATTTATGAGAAATATTAAAGTCCAACTTCATATTTTATCAAACTTTAGCATTCATTAATTTTTCTTTTTGGATCATCTTCTAGATGTGATGAGTCATATATATAGTTATATCTTTGGAGAGCAAGGTGGTTCATCTTTTACAGTTCAAATGTCTTAATTTTGTTGAATGAGGGTAACGTATTTAAGTTCTTTTAAATGCTTTGTTACACGATTAAAATATGTAATATTATTATTTTAATATTTGTTACTCATATATATATATATATATATATATATATATATATATTGATTATTTCCAACAATACATTACTTGTTCACATGCTTCAAAGATATGGAAATTAATGAAACAAAAAAATAATGTTAATTATTTCAAAAACTCATAAATAATATCAATATTTCATTACAGATTTCATAACCTTTTCAGTATTTACATATTTAAAAATACTTTTGATTAATATATTTCAGAAAGAAAGGGAAGACAATTTTTTATTTATTTTAAATTTAATATAGTTATAGTATATTTATGGAAATAAATAAGAGCTAAAAAATCACATTTATTCTAATCTATTATGTATTTCTATATTAAATACCATAAATCATTTATTTAAAATGGAAATTTTGTCCTTAATTTCTCTTTTCTTCCTAAAGTATAATTCTGAAAAGATTATCTGATTTTCTCACAGTTCTCTTTTTCACAATTACCTTGTACTATAGTACTCTATATATCTTCCATAGTTCTTTGTGTTTTCTATTCATGACACGTTACACAATATTTTCAGAGATTCTTTTTGACTCTATGTATAGTAATCAAAAGATATTTTTTCTTAGAAAACACGTGGCCCTGTGCCCATGCAACACACATAAAAGCATTAGAAAATATGTGTTGAAATAATAACAAAAAAAACAGATAATTACATTACACTTTGATAACTTATTATTATTATAGGTTTCTTTTTATCAACAATAATTAAAAATAAAAAAATAGAATATTATAACTGTAAATAAAATGTCAGAAGATTATATATAAAAAATTTGAAACTTTAGATTCTTATTTTTTAACATTAATATTACAACAGTTGTTGAAAATGAGTTTAAATCTATAAATTTAATGTATTTAAATGGATATTTATCTCTTACGAAATTAGAATCAGATTTTTGTTGGTGTTGGATTTCTTTTGTAAAATCTCCTAAATAAATAAAAATAAAAGGCAAAAATTTTCTGTTAATTTGTTCTAAAATATTTATAAATCTTGTTATGAATAATAATTAATATTTTACACAAAATATTTTCACATAAAATTCTATAAACAATACTTACAAATTTTATAATTTTGTAAGAAATAATTATTTATGAAGAAATTATTTGTTAATTAAAAGTTTTATAAAACATAGTAAAACAAGTTTTTTTTTTTTTTTTTGCAAAATTCTATAACAAATGTAAGAGAAATTTCATAAAGTATGAAAAATTCTAGTAGAGTATGTCCACATATAAATAATTCTGTATTGTAATATAAAATAATTTTTGAAAAGTAAACTATGAAAAACATCATCTAAACTGTGTACATTGTTGAAATCTATACATAAAAACCATAAAACCATAGTTTATTTTACTGTAATTAAGGTTAAGATAGTGATGTTGTGATTGTATATTTCAGGGATGATCAAATATTGTTGAATGGATTACTATACTACTTGGCCTGCTACACATTATCTGGTGCATCACGTCTTCCATTATGGAGAACTGATGGAATGGTTATGGCAATGCTGATTCATGCAGGACCAGTCGAGTTTCTGTATTATTGGTTACACAGAGCACTTCATCACCATTTTCTCTATTCCAGATATCATTCTCATCACCATTCTTCCATTGTCACAGAACCTATAACTTGTGAGTCATTCATCTCATTAATTGTTCTTGCTTACAACATTCAATGCTGCCCAACAACCTTTTCCCGTTTCGATTCAGACATTTATTGCCAAATGTCAGTGCTGTCTGTGTTGTCAAATTCTTAGAGGTTTCGTTCACTTTCTGGTTTATCTCATATACAAAGTAATTCACTCACCTGTATCATACCTTTAGTAGGTCATGCATGTTCAAAGAATTTCAAAAATGATTTTTTTTTTATTATATTACTAAAAATAATAATCTTATTTTCACATATTTTTTAATAATAGTAAACAAAAAAGCATCCACTTTTCATCTTGAAACACTTGCTGGCATTTGTCATAACTTCATTTCTTTTGACAATGATATATGTAGTTTGATCTCTTAGGGTTTTCTCTTATTTACAGGTAGTTTATGTTGTTGTTTGGATATTTTATGTTTAACTTTTTAGATTTTTTTAACTAAGTATTTTGGTTTTATTTCCACGCCAGTAAGCAGAATTTTGATTTCAGCTTTTCTTTTATCACCTTCATAAATTATATTTTGGAGGCTGTTAATTGAATATATGTGAACAAATTGTAAGCTAAGTTTCTTCCTTGCATTTTAAGACAATTTATTTCAAAATATAATACTAATTATTATTTTTTTCATTATATATATATATATATATATATATAAATTTAAAAGAAAAATGATTTTTTGACAAACTTAAACTTTTTACATTCACTTGACACTACTTTTATTTACTTTTTACTTTTTTTTTCTTGAAAAAATATAAAAGTTTACACTTTTATAACTATTTTACCGTATGTTAAATAAATATAAAAGTATATTATGATATTATTACACAGTATAAAATGCTTCACTTTCCTCTTTCCTGATGACCAGGTGTAATATTTGATCATGCTAATTATGAGGGAGTAATTGAATTTGATGTCTAACTGGATGTTGTGTTCTTGCAGCTGTGATTCATCCATTTGCAGAACACATATCATATTTTCTTCTGTTTTCAATGCCCATGTTAACCCTAGTATTCACAAACACAGCTTCTGTGGGGGCCATGGTTGTGTATGTCACTTACATTGACTTCATGAATAACATGGGTCACTCCAACTTTGAGGTTGTCCCAAAATGGCTCTTTGCCATCTTTCCTCCTCTCAAGTATCTCATCTACACCTCATCGTAAGTACTTTTAATGTCATTTACATGAATTTTGACTTTTCTTTATCTAATCTAAATGTTGCAGTTACATATTTTTTTTTAAAGTTGGATAAGTATTTTGTTTAGTTGATTAGATTAAAGGGGGTTTTTGTTTTGTTTAACCAATTTATTTGAAATATATTATACTTCTTGTAGAGTGTAGAATTGGTAGGAAAATCTAATTAAACTGATAAATTATGACAATATTTGTTATAAATATTAATTACAAAAGTTGGAGTATCTCAAATATTCTATTTATAAATATATAATGTACTTTACGGATAAAAAAAATGATACATGTGTGTAAAAGAAGAGAAGAGCTAGAAGGAGGTATCAAACAAATTAAAGGGTGCTTATTTTTAATTAATATGAATTATTATGTATACACAAGTAATGAAAAATGCGTTTTCTATTTTTAACATTCATATAAAATATAATTCAGTTTTTTATTCTTTCACATTAATGAATTTGAACCTTAAAATTTAAACATGTACCTTAATAGCCTTTTTTATTTTCGAAAACAATATGAATATTGAAAGAAAAAAACTACATTCATATGTTTTAAAGTTTAAGACTAAACTTAATTATATAAAGTATGAAACCTTGATAACATTTTATTGAAAACACAAAGAATTGAAGTTTTTTTTTATTAGATATAGTTGTTTCTTAATAAATACGAGCAAAAGATTCTATTTTAACATAAAAAGTTAAATGCGTAATAAATCATAGATAATAATTTATTTTATTTTCTCTCGTTTTCATTTTCATCTAAAATACAATATTCACCATTTTTCATCTAAATGATCACTAATACTTATTGTTAAATTTGAAGATAATGTACACACTAATAACATATCAATTGTGTTTTCATTCATATTCTTTTCAACATTTATTTATTATTAGCTAAAGTTGATTAAATTTTTATATATATAAAAAAAAACATATATGAAATTGATCAAGTCTATTAAAAAATAGACCTACATTGTAAATCATAACTATAGTTTTCTAAATTACAAGAGTTTATATATACGTAAGAGAACAAATAACACATAACATTACAAACATTCTTCTTACCTGTTATATATAAACACACACACACACACATATATATATATATATATATATATATATATATATATATATATATATATATATATATATATATATATATATATATATATATATAAACATGTATGAAATGGATCTAGCTATTAAAAAAAACCTACATTGTTTTCATATGCAGACATAACATATTACAAACATAACATTCTTCATATGCAGAATCTTTAGTAACAAAGAAATGTTTTCTTTGTGTGATGTTTTGCAGGTTTCATTCTTTGCATCATACCCAGTTCAGAACAAACTACTCCTTGTTCATGCCACTTTACGACTGCATCTATGGCACCACTGATAAAGCTTCTGATACATTACACGAATCTGCATTAAAACGAGAAGAAGAAACAGCAGATGTTGTGCATCTTACGCATCTCACAACTCCTGAATCTATCTATCATGTCAGACTTGCATTTGCTTACTTGGCTTCTAAGCCTTACACGTCAAAATGGTACCTCAATTTGATGTGGCCTCTCACAGCTTGGTCGATGATCCTCACATGGATCTATGGTAGAACATTCATTGTTGAGGGAAATCGTTTTCACAAACTCAAGTTGCAAACTTGGTCAATTCCCAAGTACACTCTCCAAGTAAGTTTTCTCTATTTTCATTCTCTATACTTATTTGCTCTATTTTGCTATTAGAAAAAAATAATTTCTATCATTGTTTTTAATTCAAAGAAAAATAATTCATATATACTAAAATGATTTATCCATCCTAAATATATTTCTAGAAAGAGAATAAAAGTAATAAATGTATAGAATATCTTAAGAAATAGAATTTAAAATACTGTAAATTTATCTTTTTTTATATCAGTAAACAATTTTAATTAAACTAAACATTTGGGATCATCTAGTTAATATGAATGGTTTATGATATTATAAATTTTATAAATAATAATTCTTGGTATAATAGATTTTGAATTTGATATTATTTTAGAACATAAATTTTAAATTTAATTATATGATTTTATTTTAAAAGTAAATTGTAAATTTAATTTTATCTTACAAAACTAATTTATAAAATAATATTTTAGTTTAAAGATCTTCACGATATATGATAAGATAATATATATGAAAAGGAAATAAGTATACTTATTAATGAAGATGTACTTATATTTTACTCTAATTAAAAATTATTTATTATTTTTTTCTTATTATATTAATTGATTTCATAGGCATTTTGCTGTGTTGACAAACCCCAAAGTTGGCCCATGCTGTGGAAATTTATCATATTCAAACTTTGTCCCTAGATTTTGTGAGATGTTATGTCATAATGAATTTAGAGAATATTTATGGGAGTTTGCTAACACATATATAATTTGTTTTAGGTATATAAGTTCTCACATATCTATTTTGCAGACAAAAATAAATAAAACGTTTTTTTTTTCTTTTTTTGTTTTGAGAATATATGATCATAAAACCCATACTCTATGAAATTATTGTCTACATTGTTGACTTTTCAAATATTTATTTTTTATCATTATGTAAGGATAAGTGATTTCATTAAAGCTTTAGCATTATTGCATGTGGTCATCCTTCTTCTTCTTTTTTTTTTTACTTTTTGCAAAATGGTAGTTTGTTTGTTTATTATTAAATAAAATTGAATGTATAATTTTATTTTTGTGTAGTACTTCATGCAATCACAAAAAGTGGCTATCAACACAATGATAGAAGAAGCAATACTTGATGCAGACAGAAAAGGCATAAAAGTGTTGAGTTTAGGTCTAAGAAATCAAGAAGAAGAGCTTAACATCTATGGAGGATTATTTGTTAGCAGACATCCAAAGTTAAAAGTTAAGGTTGTCGATGGAAGCAGTCTTGTAGTTGCTCTTGTTCTTAACACCATTCCCAAAGGAACAACTCAAGTGTTACTTAGAGGAAAACTCACTAAGGTTGCTTATGCTCTTGTCTTCTCATTGTGTCAACAAAATATTCAGGTAATTTTTTTTAAATGTGTACTGTATATTTAAATCGTTTTCATGCTTTTGTAAAATGTTGTCTAAATCATTTGGAGACAATGATTTATTTTAAATTAGAAAAAAAAACTGTATTTTTTTTTTCAAATATAAACTTCAAAAATTTTATAAAGACTAAAAATATAAATTTTATCTTTATTTTATTAGAACCAATTTCTTACTATATATTCATCTAAAATGGCATGTATTTTTAACCCTTCTGTTATATTTCAGGTTGCTACATTGCATGAAGATGATTATGTGAGGCTTAAGAAGTCAATCAAAGGCTCTGAAACTAATTTGACCTTTTCCAAAAGTAGCACACAGAAGGTAAAATACATGGCAAAATTTTCATAGCTTCACTTTTAGAATTCACCCTAAAATTTTCTTAATTAGGATTTGGATTTTTTTATTTTAAGAAAATAGTCGAAAAAGAGGCGAATAATTTTTTTCCTGCATTCAATGATCAGAGGGAAAAAAAGAAGATAAAAAGTGAAAAAGAAAAGGAGTAAACTTATATTAAATTCTACTTAATTAATTACTAGGAAATTTTAGTAATTTCGTATTTTTTTTTATTATTATCTTCTTCTGCTTCCTCATTTATGAATAGGCAAAAAAATTTAAATAAAATTTGGTATAAAAAATGCTTAATATATTTAGAAAATGATTTTTGTTTCGAGAAAAAACAATTTCTTTCCTTTGGTAGAATTGAAATTAAAAGTATTTCTTAGAGTTTTTTGGAATTGAAATATAGTAATCTTTTTTTGTTTTCATCTTAATTTTTTTTTTCTTTTGATAGATTTGGTTGGTAGGAGATGAATTGACAGAAGAAGAACAACTAAAGGCACCCAAAGGAACATTATTCATTCCATACACACCATTTCCACCAAAGAAATATCGCAAGGATTGCTTCTACCATTCCACCCCAGCAATGTTAGCTCCTCCTTCACTTCAAAATATCCATTCTTGTGAGGTTAGTTCTAATAATCATCTTGTTCATTTGATTTATTTTACCCTAATTTGTTAAAAAAACTTATGTTTGATATAGTTCGATCAAGTATACTATGATTAAAGCTATTGTATGTTGTTCATTTCGATATTCCCCATAAAATTTATACACATATTTATTTTGTAAATACAATGTATATATACTTATTGGTATGTAAAAGATTAAAACAATTCAAGTATTTAATTTTTTTTTATCATCAATAACAAATTTAATTAATAAAGACAATTGAGTTACCTCAACCTAATATATATAAAAGGGTTGGAACACTTCAAGTATTTATTATACTATACTGATTTTTTTTTTATTGTTGTTGAAAAAATTATGAAATTATTATAATAAAAAGCTTATATTTGAATTGTAGGATTGGTTGGCAAGAAGGGTCATGAGTGCATGGCGCATAGCAGGAATAATACACTCTCTTGAAGGATGGAATGAACATGAATGTGGTCACACTATGAATGACATAGACAAAGTTTGGCATTCAACTCTTCAACATGGATTTCAACCTCTTCAAGTGCAAGTGCAAGTCAAAGTCAAAGAGTTAGCTCAATATTATTAATGAAGAACAAGAGAAACATTATAATCAATGTATTTTTCTCCTATGTTTAAACTCTTTGGTGGGTGATGATCCTATTTATGGATATCACCATGGTAAATAAGGGTGTTAAGTGTTACACTTGGACAAGCTAATACCATCTAGTTACATAAGTGTAACACATTATATATATATATATATATATATATATATATATATATATATATATATATATATATATTAGAAGTATTATATATAAGGAACAAAAGAGGTTTTACCCTACATTTCTAAGGAAAAGTCCTTTGAAAAATCAAAACTCTTAACTAAATAGTGCCTTTTTAATAACAAAACCCCCCACAAATCTCCAAAGGAAAAAACCAACCCATATTTATTTTTTAAATTTAACCCATGTGCAATAACTAAAATAATTTATATCTAATAAGAGATTCTTATTTATATAAGTATATACAAAAAAAAAACATGTTTCTTATCCTCTAAGTTTTTGCTTTTTTTTAATTACAATACATTTTAAAGAATATAAGTAATTCTTCAAAGTCCTAAAAATAATTTTGATGAAATTTTAGAGTTAGGTTCTATTGACAATAGAATGCTTTTTTTTTTATATATATACAACTATATTAATGAAAAAGCCTTGAATCATTTTTACACAAATAAACAAAAAGAAGGTTAAAACAAAAAGAGATAAACCAACAAGGGTTAACAAGAAAAGAGATTAAGAATTAGAAATATAAGCAAAGAATGTATTAAAATGAACGTACTTTTAAAGATACTATAAATCCATACATATATTACTAATTCGTATGAAATATACAAAAAGATAAACATTTAACAAAATATATGTACACTCTCCCATCACGTGAATTAGATTCTATGGATGATTTAACTTGAAAAAATAAAATAAATGTCAAAATATTGATAAAATCAATTTAAAATATATAAATAAGGGTAAATTTATATAATTTTATAAAATTGAATTCGATTTACTCTTTGCTTAATTAATAAATGCTAGCTTTTGTTTGTAAAGAAATAAACGTTTGAATGTGTTGATGGTAGAAGTTGAGAGTTTGAACTACTTAGCATGTTCAATGAATGCAAAGTAGCTGTGGTCCTCAGAGAGTTATAGAATGCATCGTCATTACGTAGCTCAAAAGCAAGTTCAAACAATTTGGCAATGAAAGAAACCCCATTGATGAGTTTCACGTACAGTTGATGGGGGGAGGTTAATTAAATTCATTTCATATATATTTCTTTTACATTCTTTTTCTTCAAAAAAAAAATACTATTTTTAAAAAAATACTATTTCATATATATCATGTCATTTCTTTTTACCAATTGCTTCTCCTCTATGCCTTAAATGATTTGTATGTCAATCATAAAAAGAGAAAATGAAAAAAAAAACATTTATTATTGATTATAAATAAAAATGTAACTACTATGTAAAAATAAGAAAGGCTATTTTATATGCTCAATGAAAAGCAAGAATCTTGTCACATGTTCATTACATTCTTTTAGTAATTATTTAATTTTTTTACATGTAAATTTAATTAACTATGGAAAAGTTTAACTTTTATTTTAATTCTCGTAAATTTAGTCTTTCTTAAAAGTTGTCTAGTAATTATTTAATTTATTTACATGTAACTTTAATTAATTCATTTACTCATGGAAAAGGTTGAACTTTATTTTAATTCTGTTAAATAAGTAAGTTTTTATTTTTTTTCTCTTACTAAAAAAATATTTATAAATTGTTTTTTTTTAATAAGATCATTATCTTTTGAGGTTATAAGGTAATAATATTTTAACTGCGATCCCCATAAAATAATTTTATTTTCATTCTCTTAAGTGTAAAACATTGTCTCTGTTATTTACCTTGGTAGATAAATAATATTTGTTGTAGAATTTTAAAAAAAAAAATCAATAACGTACAGGGAGGGATGATAGTAAATCAAGAAATCGCATAAAAATCATCTTCCTTTAGTATTCTTCGAAGGATATCAGAAAATCATTATTAGAATACTTTTGAATGAAAAATGATATGATAAATATATAACATTGAGGACAATGTTACTTGTATGGATTTATTACTATGTTGAGATTACTCTTAATTCCTTTATTTCTCAACTATCTTAATTCCTTTATTTCTATAATTATTCAGACTATGGTGATTGTTATTTTTAAATATTTTTTTTATTCGTTCTATCTTGTCTTCATTAGATCAATTACTTGTGAAAGATATTCCAACATTCAAGTAAATATTTGGTTTTGATAAATGTGTTAAAAGAATTAATCAAGATAATAATTATTAGAGTAAATCAAAGATATGGATAATAAAAAATTCAAATCAATATAGGCAAAAATATAAATGAAGAAATGGTTAAAATGAATCTAGTTTGAGCATGCAAAATGTTGTCCTGAAAGATAACATGCCCCTAGTGCATAGAACAAATAACAATATTACATGCATTTATCTCTCAAGATACGAATAATATTTGAATATTATGAATATTAATGATTTAAAGATAATACTGAAAATAATTTTATATAATTGTTGTTTTATTTATAGGTGAAAGAGAATAGAATAAGAATAAATTCTCATAAAAAACAAAGTATAAGATGTTGAGAAGGTTCGACACACACATAGATTTCCAGACTTGATAAGATATTGTTCGCTTTGGGCCAAGTCTTTATGAGTTTGTTTTTGGTACCATTCCAAGAAGTCTCTTACCAATAGAAGTATCTATGTGTATATAAACTCATATTTGTCTCTATTTTTTAACCAATGTGAGACTTTATTTGTATTCCAACGTAAGACATACTCATTCTGAATACAATATATTTTTTTTAAAAGTTATGTTATTTAAAAACTAAATTAATAAAATGAATACAATATGCATTCATTGTAACTAGTTTGGGACCAATTAAATCATACTTTTTTTTTTCAATGCTAAAGTCTATTCTCAACAAATAACAAGATTCCCTTAGACATAAATGTGTCATGAATGACGACAAAATGTGAGTCTCAATTAGCACCATGCACGTTCAAACTGCCTCAACAATAGTAATATTACCATTAGGGTGCATATAGCAATCAAAGTTAAAAAGAATAATCAGTTTCCATAGTTTTTTTTTTTCATAAATATTTTAATAAATGAAGAGATTTGAAAATAAAGTTTGAATTATTTATTTTAAAGGATTTAGAAGTGAAAATAAAAAGATTTAAAAGTAAAATTTGTAAAAATTTATAAAAAGTTTGATGGATGTGATAAAATAAAAAAAAATTAATATATTAAAATATAATATTATTAGCCTGGATTTCATCATTTATAGAAGACATTTTATCCGGAATTAGTCTAAGTGTTTTACAATAATATGTGCATTTCTGACTTAGGAGTAATTCAAAGTGAGTTGAAAAAAGTGAAAATGGCAATAAGTATCAAACTTTTTGATTCATTGACAAACTTACCTTTTATAGGATTACCTTTTGAAGGAAATATTCTTGATGGGTGGAAAGATTATTGTTCTACAGTTAGGCAAATGATTTATAACCCTAATGCAACCATATCTAGTAGAATACTGGCTGGGATGATGAAAGTTGATAGTAGAGTAATTCATTACATCACAGATAGAAACTAAGTTCACAAAAAAGAGGATGATCAATGCACGATGGCCGCACAACATCTCCTCCTCCGCAAAAGACTTCTTTTGTAATGCTAAAAAAAATTATCAATGAGATCCGAGATCTTCTCACATTTGTCGGGAATAAATCTCACAACATCGACACTCGAGTAGGACACCTGGAGAAAAAATGGATTGTATATGTAGTCGCTTCGGTCAACAAGAATTGTCCTAGATTTCACAGTATTGTCTTTCTTATTTTTGAATTATGTCTTTGTAATGGTTTTTTTATGAATGAATGAAGTACGTTCTTGGATTTCATATTTATTGTGTTCTTTTCTTCGTTTATGAATGAATGCAATGACATTAGATTTTAATGTAATGACTTAATTGAACCATAACTGATTTTGAAAACAACTTTCTTTGATTCTTTGTCTAAATTATAGATGAGTCCCATGTTTTTCATCCCCTAACGTCCCCAAATCATGACAATCATCACTAATCGAAGTCAACAGGTGAAAAAAATCTCCCAATAACATTGTCCTTAAAACCCTAGGGAGTCTAGTTGGTATATTTGAGGAGCCACATTGAAGGTTCTGGACAACCCATGGAATTCCTCTAGTAATCGATTACATCATTGATCTAATAAATTATAGGAGTAATAATCACTTGTAATCCATTACAATCCCTTTGTAATTGATTACCAGACAACATATTAGGGAGCTAAATTGGAATATTTTCAGAGCCACGTTGGAGGTTTTGAACAACCTATTTCCACACCAACGTTGTTGGATTTTATGTCCAAAATTTAAATGATTTGGATGTTATTCATACCCTAAAGACGAGCAATGATGATGAAAGTCACTCACCCAAGTCAAAAATTGTAAAAGAAAAAATAAAAATATAGTCCTGACAATCTTGAGGAGCATAGGTGGTATATATAGGGAGCCGCGTTTAAGGTTGTGGACAACCTAAAAAACTTCTCTGATAATCTATTACAATCCCATTTTAATCGATTACTAGAGCACATATTAAGGTGTTACATTGGAGGTTTTGAACAACCTATTTCCAAACCAATTATGTAGGATTTTAGGTCAAGAATTTGAATGATTTGAAAGATTTTCATACCCTAAAGACCACCAATGGTGATGAAAGTCACTCACACAAGTTAAAAATTGAAAAACAAAACCAAAAATATAGTCCCAATAAGCC
This sequence comes from Vigna reflexopilosa, assembly GCA_027742785.1. Classification (NCBI taxonomy): domain Eukaryota; kingdom Viridiplantae; phylum Streptophyta; class Magnoliopsida; order Fabales; family Fabaceae; genus Vigna; species Vigna reflexopilosa. The sequence continues at coordinate 1,693,749 of CM050929.1, read as the reverse complement.
TAGGGAGCCCAATTGATTTATTTAGGAAGTCACGTTCATGATTCTAAGAAAATAAATGGGATTTTGAAGAACTCATTTCCACACCAACTAAATAAAATTTTAATCAAAAAATAATTAAGATATTTTCATACTCTAAAGATCACCAATTATGACAAGAGTCATTCATCCAAATCAAAAATTGCAAAAAGTGAACCAAAACTACATTCCTAACGACTTTGGAGAGTTAGAAGTAGTATTGTATGTTTTTTCCTTCAATAGTTTTTCTATATAAATATTTGAATTATATAAGTTTTTTTTACAAATAGGTATATCGGAAATTTTTATTAATACCGTCTAACTATTTTTTATTTTTTATTTTGCATTACATTAATTCTTCCATAATGAAAGTTTGGTAAGCTGTTTCTTTATTGTATGGTGTGACGTCCCAAATTATATAAGAAAGACATATATAATAAAGACATCATCATGTATAATATAGGAAAACAATTAAGAGTAGAATGACAGTTAATAAGGAATTACAGTCATCCTTAGAGTAGTACTAGAAGTTAAAGTTGAGGTACTAGAGTTCTCCCAAAAAGGTAGGAATTTAAAACTTTAACCATAACAAAGTTCTTCAAAATATCACAAAGCAAAAGAAAGTCCTAAGAAGACTATGCTGCAACATTGTCATTCCTATCCAAGGTTGTCTCCAAAGTAACCTTCTCTCCATCTGCTCTCATCCAAGTGGATGATCATCGCAAAAGAAAACCAACGCAAACATGGCACAACCACAAACAAATGCAAGGGTGAGCTAATTATATAAAAAGAAGAGCATGCAATTATATTCACATGTACATATCAGATTTAATCTCATGTCTAGTGTATGCAAGTAAAACAATATATAACACAAAACCTAACATGTTAACTTCTAAACTTGACTCGTCCGGAATTTAGAATGATAGTCGAGCTATGGCGGGTCATGCATCCGTTGTGGCTTGTGATACTTGGGCTCCATTGCCCTGCCACACTCACGAGGTTAGTCTGTTTTGCGCCCTAGAGCATACTAGAAGCCTCCAAGACTAAGACCTCCTACTACTCCTCACCACATGGTCCAATCCTCTCTACGTGAGAAGAAAGGCCATGAGAGCGTCAGGACGACCCCCAAGACTGAGCTCCTACTTTCATTCTAAAACACTAAGAATTTCACCAAGAGATTCTACATTTGAAACTACCATAAGCAACCATGAAATCATGTTTCAGTCTTTCCCAATTCACACACCTTTGAATTATAATCAAACCACATGTTTAAGCTTTAAAGATCAAGTCATATGTACCAGAACATGCTCCACAACCACTTCCAATCATCTCAGATAGACAATACTGTCATGTTATCTCAATCACACTACAAAACTCTACAATTCTTGTAAAATAATACATCCCCACAGGTAAAATTTAATATCATCCGTAATCTTTACTACTAATTTTCTATAAAACAATATTATTTTAATATAATTTATTATCATATTTACTCTCTTGCATCTCTTATATATAATATATTAATATAATATATCTCATACTTTCTTTTATATATAAATATTATGATAAAAATTTATATCATACGTACTCCCGTGCATCTTATATATCCTATTATATTAATATAATATATATCATGATTTCCTAACTTATATTTCAATATTATTTAATAGTATATATATATATATATATATATATATATATATATATATATATATCATACTAACTCTAGCACTACTCCCAATACTAACCTAACTTCTAACAGCCCAAATTTGTGATAGGCACCTATTTAAACTTATCTAGATGGATTTTACCAATTATACAGTGATTCTAAAGTTGTTTAGGCTTGAACTTAACTTCAAAACATCGCATCCTATGACTTATGGACTCTAATTCAATTTTGCCATTTTTAATGTGTTTTTAGTTCAATTTTATCTGCCTAACAAGTCACAACTGACTTGTCTAAACTGCCCAAACAGACCAAATGCACCCAATATCCCAAACTCTCAAAATCACTCCTTCACTTCCCATTAAACACCCAAAATGGTTTCTATTTGGTAAACTACTTGTCTAATTTTCATCATAGTAGAGATCTTACTTTCTCCCAATTGGTCACCAAAGATGACCCAGATGTCTGAACGCATCAAACTCACCTTCGACGCCAGCACATATGACTAGTCAGAACTTACTAGACCAGGCCAGAGGTGCTCTATGATCAGAGATGTGTCAACTTAGGTTTTTAAGGTTCCTCTATCCTACCGACAAAGAAAGGCTCTCAACAAGTTATGATTTAATTATCTAAGTTATTAAAACTGTCCTACAGTGTTCTAGACATCAAATACCCAATTTTATATATCTCTCTTCCCTTCACAGTAACCTTAAACAATACTTGTACGCCTGTTTAATACCCTTATACATGCTATCACAAAGCCCTTACTCCAAACCCTCCAACTAGATCAATTTCAACCAAAACAGATTAATTTCAACAGAGACACTTACAAACATAAATTTTCACATGTACCAGTTCAACATCAAAGCACAAATTATTTAAGCACAATTTCACAGTCTCAATTATAACATCCAATAAAAATTAAAATCGTAGAACAGCTTCACAAGAACACACCAGTTCAACATTCAACCTGCATATATTTTTATAAAATAAATTTATATAAAATAATTAGCTCCCCTTAACTGGGTTTCTCAAAGTACAACTAGTTTAAAGACGCCCTAACGAAGTCTCACCCAAACAGAACACAACAACACCTATAAACCCCATATTGGTGGTAGAAAATAGTTCTTAGAGTTATGACTTAACAAAAATTAGAATGAGTAGAACCCCATCCCTAGGTATCAAAATGGCGGAGGGAAACAAAAGACCACTTACCAGAATGATATTGAGAAACTGATCGGTTCAAAGTGAATCTCTTGACGCCGTGCACGCTTAAACCAATTCAAACCAAAAATTAAACGGTTCAATGAGCTGAGATTCTAAAGAGAAGACATAGCAACTATGTGAAAGGGTTTCTAAAGAGGGAAAGAAAAATGGCTAAATGAAGAATCTGATTTTTAGAGAAGCCCCTTCTAAGTCATGTGTCCTTAATCTTTATGAGTTGGACCGCCTAAACATAAGACCCATCAACCCTTGGCTTATTTTCAGGTCTTTGGTACACTTTTCAATGTAAAAAAAATTATTTCAATTATAATTTCATGTTGAAATTGAAAAAAAAAAATATATTCTACCATTTTTAACGTGTATTTAACAACATATCACTTGAATAATATATACACATATATTAATAATTGAAGTTAAGAGATAAAAAAACAATGAAAATGTTAAGATAATTAATTGACATATAGTTATTTTTTAAGAATGAATTTCAAGATATCAAAGTCATAAATATAAAATAAAATTCCTAATATATATAACTTTTGAAGTTTTAATTTAGAAGAGACCAATGAAGAGGGTATGAATCCCACCAGAAGGTGTAGTTATATGAATGTGATGAATGAATTACAACCACCACCTTCCAAATTTTGGAGAACAATAAATTTTGAAGAGATAAGAGTAAATAAAATATTGTACGAAACCTGAACTGAAGCATATTTAAATCTTGTTTACTGTCTTTGTCAGTAATCATAGCTTTTCAAGAAAATAATGTCACAACAATCTTTACCGTTTATGGATTCACTGTACTTTTTCCTCAGTGGATATATTCATGCACTGCTACGATATAATGTTGTTAAATTTTGATATTTTTTAATCATTATCTGTTAAATTTTGTTGTTCTAGTCGGTATTCAAATTTTTTATTCTTTTTAATTGATTTTTCTTTACGTAATTTAATTTCTAAGTTCAATTTGTTAATTTTAGTGCTATGAAGGGATTTAGAAAGATCTACTTTTTTACATACAGTATATTAAGTGTTAAAAAAAATGTCTCACTTGAAAAGATAATTATACTTTAATAAAACACTGATAAAAAGAACAAAGATCACCATACAATTTCAATTCAAAAACTTTGTAAATATTACATCATCAATTTTTCTATTACACTACTTGGAGGTAATAAACTTCATTTGTAAAATATTCATTGTGTTAAGTTATCTACTACAAAGAGCTTTTATTTACTATGTCTTTTTTTGGGAGAATTTCAAAGTAATCATTCATAAATATTTAAGCGTAACAATAGACATAAATTCATGTTTGTTACACATAAACAATAGACATAAACTTTTGATATAGAATTATATAAACACAAAATATTTAATAAATATAAAATTAATCAAATATTTAATATAAATCAACAATCATAAAATTTAAATTCAAGACAAACAATAAAGACATACATGTATGTCAATGATTGAGTTTTCCAATAAATAATCACCAACACTGTAGTGAAAAGAATGAGAAAGTAACTTCAATGCTAAAACATATTTGGAAGAAAAGATGTTTTCCAATGAATCACACACTAGAATATGCAAAATGCAACTTTTTGTCATCACTAGAAATCCTAATTCGTACAAAATAGTTGTCATCATTGAGAGGGAGTTTTGCACTAGGAAGAAAGAGAAGCAATTTAAACATGGTAGGTCTTTTTAACACATTTATATGTTTGACTTACAAGCACCAAACGTAAAAAAAAAAGTTTTTACATCTGGTGCTTATAGGTCAGACAAACATAAATTTACATATGTTATGTATACGTTAAACATAAATTTACGTTTGATTTATAAGCGTCATAGATCCAAAAAAATTTATGAGTGACGCTTATAGGTCATGACATAAATATTGATCATTTAATTACAAAAATGTCATTACGTATTATTTATGTATGTTACTTACATGTTAGACATAAATTTAGTGACGTAGTAAAGTTGTTTTTGTGTTAGTGTATACATTTTATAAAAGAGAACTTGACATAATTTAAATTGGAATGAGATGGGTTTTCTAGGAGAAAATTCATTTCTATATTGTAGGACTTAAACTTAGACTTGAATTCCAACAACAATCTTCCTATCAAAGATGACTGACCTAAACTCGTTCAACGACTCTAATTTATCACTCAACGAATTAGAATTAAAATGGTTCCAGAATTGCATGGAAATTTAGCGTTCAGCGGTACCTTGCTACCGTTTAGTGTAAAAGATTTCGCAAAATGGTCGCTCAACGCCACACCAGCAACGCTCAATGCTACATAAGAAACCAATACACTCTATTTTATGATTTGGAGGAACAATGATATGTTCAGATCACCAAATTGGTATTCCTGACTTAGCGTTTGGTTCAAAACCAAAATTTAATGTCAGATTGCATACTAATTTGCTCAAATTGCTAAATTCTCATTTCTTCAATTTAACATCAATTTAAACAATTACAATCCACATGCGACCAGTTCAATCAACAGAAAGTCAACAAATTTAACCACCAATATTCGAACATTAACCAATCTCAGAAAAACTAGCTAATTACCATTTGCTAAATTAAAATTACCTTAAACAAAATCATATGAAAATCTGTTTACAAGGTCTTTGTCCAATAAAATGATAAAAATATTGGACTATACATTTTAAATGGTGAAAAAATCAATACATAAAAGGCTACATTAATAATTAACTTGATGACAACAAGAAAGAAAAAAAAGCATGTTAATTAATGACGAAAATATCTTTCTTTTTCTATTTTTTCAGAATTTTTTTTTCTGTTTCCTTAATATTATTTTAGAAGTATAATTTATTGAAAATGAATTTTGTGTCCCCATTTACTACACTGCAAGAAGTAGTTACAAAATTAATTTTGTTGTCTGCATAATTTATTTTTCTTCTCTGATCCAAACTGTAGGCAGCTTCAATTCACCCGACAAAATCGGACTTCCAGATAAACATACAGACAAATTTTAAATATATTTTCTTAATCACTCGTTGTGAGATTTATTATGTCGTTAATTTGTGTAATTAAAGATTTTAATAAATATATTATAGAATATCACACTATAACCTTACATATATATTTTGATGAGATTTTTCTAAAAATATTTTGAAAAGATTGTAGAAAAAAAATCATAACAACAATTGTAAAAGAAGTGAATTTCTTGTGTTTTTCTCTTCAATTTATGAAAACAAATAGAATAAATATGAAAAGCTCTAATATTGTCAAGTAAACCCTAATTCTTATTTCGAAAAACAAAATAAATAATTCTTAAAACATTAGAAGTACTTTAATTACACTTCTATTAGTTCATGTATTATATTAAATTAAGCAATTTTAATATTTTAGTTTTTCTTGTTGTAGTTGTGTCACACTGTTTATTTAAGAATTGATTTATTTTTTTTTCCGATAAAAAAAACATGAAAAATGAACATAAATTCTTGGTTACATACATTTGATATATAAAATCTTGTTTAATCTTAGTCTTCAATTTTTTAAATTATTTTCTTAGTATTCTAATTTTCTAAGTTTCAAACATGTGTTTCAATTGTGTTATTCATAGTCATCCAAATACATCACATCAGATACTCAAATAACCAAATTAAAATTTAGATGAAATTAGAAACATACAATCAACACTTTACAGCAATTAATACAGCTAAAATATAATTGTTATCGAACTACTCATTAATTTTACTCTCACGTTCGAAAATATTTATATTTTGATGTGAAGGGATGTGTTGAAAGTCTTATATAAAACTAATTTATAATATATAAATAGATACAAATCTCATCTTATAATACAGTTTTGTAGTGTTGAGTTAGACTTAAAAACTTCTTTCTTATAATATATGAAAAACTAAAGTTAGAGACATTTATTGTTCTCTTCTCAAAAGCAAAAATAATCTAAACTTTTTAATCTCTATATCTACCCTACACGTTCGCCATCAAAGCCATCAATATAGCTCACTCATTTTCCCTTTTCAGCCACTATAAATATGAACACTTTCCAAGAACATCATACACACAAATTTTTAGTTCGTTTTCTTACCCTAAACTATTCCAAATATGGCTTCAAAACCTGGCATACTCACCAATTGGCCATGGAAGCCTCTCGGAAGTTTCAAGGTTTCATACTTATTTTTTCATTATTTTCTCATACTTCATTCTTATCTCTATAAGCTAAACATGAACTCTTGTTTCATCCTCTCTTGTTCATACCATTTTATCCTTGAATGTTGCATGTGGTTTGAAAGCTTCCAAAACTTCCATAATTTTGGACTAAATTTTCAAACTTTTATATATATATTGATGGATCTTTATGTTTATAGATATAATATTAACAAGATATAATATATATCAAATTCAAAATCTTAAAGATAATAAATCTATGGTGATGCTTTATTTTCTATTTAATATAAAACTTAAACTCATTTAAATTTAAAATTTATATATAAATAAAGTAAAATAGACATTTGAATTGATGTTATGGTGAATTAACAATATAATATATTGATGGTGATGACAGTGGGTGATTTTGACACCATGGATTGTGCACAGCACTTACTCCTTCATAGTGAATGATCCAAAGAAGAGAGACCTTGGTTACTTCCTCATCTTCCCCTACATGTTGGTCAGGATGCTGCATGACCAAATTTGGATCACACTTTCCCGCCACAGAACGGCCAAAGGCAAAACCAGAATCATTGACAAGGGCATCGAGTTCGAACAAGTTGATCGAGAAAGCAACTGGTTAGTTCTTAAACGATCTAAAACTATTAGATATATCGAAAAATCAATTAGTTAGATATATTGAGAAAGTAATTAGTTAATTTTTAAACGATGTAAAATTAATGTTAGGTCTATTGGTTAATTCATAAAGAATTTACGGTACTGTTTTTTCAAAACCTTAAGACAATGGATTAATGGATCTTTCATTTTTATATAGTATTCTATTTTTTTATTTCTATGTAACGTAATACTTACACTCACACTTGCAATTTTCAATAATGATTAGATATATCAAGATTATGTTCGTGTTCATAAGTATTATTCATGAGAATTGACAATTGAAGACTAATATATATTACCAAACTTTATATATACATCAGTTCGTAGATTGCTTAATTTAACGTTAAAAATATGAAATTTTTGCAGGGATGACCAGATCTTGTTCAATGGGATATTGTTCTACGTAGGTTATATGTTACTTCCAGAAGCTTCTCAGATGCCCTTGTGGAGATTGGATGGTGTGGTTATCACTGCTCTTTTACATGCAGGACCAGTGGAGTTTCTGTATTATTGGTTGCACAGAGCACTTCATCATCATTTTCTCTACTCCAGATATCATTCTCATCACCATTCTTCCATTGTCACAGAACCTATTACTTGTAGGTTTTCCATTTTCTTCTTTTAGTAATTTTTCCATTTTTTTATGCATATAAAAAACATACAAATTTTACTTGAAAAATCAATCATTTATTGTGTTAAGTACAAGAATATATCCTTATTTTTATAATTTAAATGGGTAATTAATCCATGTATTGAATCACTGTTTTTTCTTTTTAAAATCATCATTAAATACAAATAACTTTTTACATTTGTTATTTTATAAGCTTTTTACGTAATCACATAAAACATACTAAAATAAATTTAATTTCTTAATTTAATGGTTTCCACTAAAATACACAAGCTTAATCATTCTATGACATAATGTTTATTGTTAAGTAAATTTTATTATTTATTAACATAAAAAATATATTTGGAGCACAAAAAAAGAATGATAATGGGTGAGCTATTGTCCTTTTCCAAGCCACTATTGTCAAAGAAACAGTTTTTTATTTTGTGAGAGAAGGACCACATGAATTATTCAAAAGAAAAGTTTTCAAGAGAGTGCATGTGACTTTAATTAGTGAGAGATATATATAGTTGAGATCTCAAAGTATTAAAATGGAAACTTTTTTTAGATTCATTTGAAATTATCATTTTTTATTTTTTATTTTTTTTATTGAAAAAATATAAAACTTTATTTTTTTATAACTATTTTATTTTTATATTTTATGTTAAATGAATATAAAAATGTATTTTATTAAAAAGATTTGCGTTTGATTAATTAATTGAGTTGTTGATGAATTTGGCAGCTGTGATCCATCCATTTGCAGAGCACATAGCATACTTTTTGTTATTTGCCATTCCACTCTATTCAACTGTGGTTACAAGAACAGCTTCCATAGCATCCTATGCTGCTTATCTTGCATACATTGACTTCATGAACAACTTGGGTCACTGCAATTTTGAATGCATTCCAAACTCCATTTTCTCAACATTTCCCTTCCTAAAGTATCTCATGTACACTCCATCGTAAGTTTTTCTACCTCTTTTATTTATCATTATTTGAAACATGGTTTAAAATAATACTAGTACAAAATTCGGTTTATACAGCGCACATTATGTCACGGTTAAGCAGAAACCGTTACATAATGATACGCAGTGACAGTTTTGTAAATAAATGTAACTTATATGCTGCGATTCTCTGCAGAACCGCGGCCTATTCCTTATAACACGTTATAACATTAATTATATTTTTACTGTTTGCTTAAGCTTTACCTAATTTACGTGCATCTAACAGAATATCAAATGATTATTCTACTTAACTATAACCTTCTTTGAATTACCTTATATATTCCACATATAAAAAAAAAATTCAGGAGTATATTATTAAAATAATTATTTTCAAAATTTATTATACGAACCTATATATCCTTCATTCACATTTTTCATTACAAAGCTCGACAGCTCAATAGAAGTGACAAATGTGGGTGAGTGTTGCTTTCATGTTTGCATCAATAATGGTGGTGTGGAAAAAAAAAATCCGTGAAAGAATTAAATGAATTTTCATTTATTTAATTTACTGATTAACTTATTGAAAAAAAAAAGTTAAATGATTTGAAAATAATACGTATTTGTCATGAAACTATTGTAAGGTAAAATTTTGTTATAGATATAATGAAAATAGGAAAGGTTATTACATCATATATGTTCTATTTTAAGGTAAGATTTGGTTATCAATGTAAGGAAAATAATATAAGATAGGTTATTATGTCCTTTTTTTCTATATATTGTTACTAAGTCCATAAGATAGATAATATATTTAGGATGCTTTAACAAATATTTGGAGGGTGTCACGATTTATATATATATATATTGAAATACCAAAATATATTAAATATTTTAAAATTAAAAATATATATATTTTAAATTCTTTATTAATTTAAATATATATAAAAAAATTAGGAAGCAAAGGCCTCCTCAACTGCCATTAATTATATGTACTTGAAATTTAAATCTAGAAATCAAGTAATAAAAAGACAGTTTTTCTATCAATAATAAAAAAATATATTAGTAAAACAAACATGATATTACAACTCAAATATTTTATATACAGTAATTAACAAACATTAAAATATAAATTCAACTCCTCCACTTAGTATTCACTTTCCAATTCATAATCAAATTTATTATAAACCACCCATTTTAATAACAAAGACAAAATTTGAGTTTTAAGTTTTTTATCTACACTTACAATTAAAAATTAGAAAATAAATTATATATATAAAGTAAAAATCATCTTGTTATTTAAAAAACTGTTGATTGATGTAACCCTACATTCTGTCCTTAAAAGATATTTTTTGTTTATTCTTGAAAAGTCAAAGCATCATTATTTTTTGTTGTTCATAATTAAAGCTATATGCATGATATAGTGATCCAAGTAATGTATAACTAACTAACATTCCACAACATGTGGCTTCAGTACATAGGTGACACATAAAGAACAACTACTTGGTATTGCATTAACCACTGTACTTAGCTTATGAAAAATCAATTCTAACTAGGTTGAAATTAGAGGAAATAATTTAATGCAATGCAATCCTCTTAATTCTACTAATTACAAACACTGACATTCAACAACAAATGATACACGTGGAACATAATCAATCGTTTATTTTATTTATCTGTGAATAAAAACATTACTCAATTAATAAAAATTAGTGTTCTCAAAACGGATTATCTAGTCCAGTCCATCATGAGTTGATGATTTAGTGAATCAATTTAATCTGGTTTATTTATTAGTGAGTCAGGAAAAATTAAACATGATTAACATATTGGTTTACTGACTCACTTAAATATAATTTTGTTAAAATAAAAAAATTATAAATTTTTTATAATTTAAATCTAAACAAATTTTACTCTTAAATTTCACTTCTAACATGAATGTTTAATTAATTTTAAAAATGAAAAACTTAAATAATTTTTTCAAACAAAAATTATGATCCATTTTGACAGTTCCATCAAATATGATAACATGTTCTACCTGTCTCACTTTGGTTGGTTTCAATGTTTAAAAGTGGTTATTAGTTCGTAAGTTTACTTATGTATTACGTACAAGGATTGCATTAAATTAGTTTTTCTAATTTGAACACAATCATTATCGTTTGTTCACGTGTTAGTTTCCTATTCATATGATTGAATTACATTAATTTCGGTTAATTAATTCATTAATGTGTCACCTTTGTAGTGAAGCCACGTGTAGTTGATCAACGATGATTGAAACAACCAACTATGACTTCTCATAGTAGAAATTTATGTCACTTCAAAACAATATTAATTATTCTTATTGAGTTTTCATAGTTGCTGAGTTTTTTTGTTAGAAAATGGTGATAATAGGTGAGGATGGATGGTTTTTTTTCTTCATATATTTCTTTTTAATATTGCAAATTGTGAAGATAAATAGATGAAATCAAATATTACTACATAAAATTTATTAAATAGTAACTAAATTTGAAGAAAAATAAATAATTAATAATTATATTAATTAAGTTAAGTACACTTTGTAGACTTAAAATTGTTGATCCTAAAATAATCTTTATTATTGAATTAGAATCTAAATTAATCTATAATATTAACATAACAAGATTTTAAGTAATTACTATTATGGATTGAACTAATTACTATTATAATCATAAAAATCACTAAATACTATTATTGAAGTAAATTTTGTTTTTGACAGGTTCCACTCACTGCATCATACCCAGTTTAGGACGAATTACTCACTGTTCATGCCAATTTATGATTACATCTATGGTACCATGGACAAGAACACAGACAGCACATATGAAACATCATTGAAGAGAGAAGAAATTTCACCTGATGTTGTTCATCTGACACATCTCACAACACCAGAATCCATTTTTCATCTGAGGTTGGGATTTGCTTCCTTAGCCTCAAAACCACAATCTTCAACATGGTACCTTTATTTGATGTGGCCTTTCACTCTTTCATCTGTTCTTGTCACTTGGTTTTATGCCCAAACCTTTGTCATCGAGAGGAATGCTTTCAAAATGCTCAATTTGCAATCTTGGGTTATCCCTAGATTCCATGTACAAGTAAGTTTTTATATTGATCGATTGATAATATTTTTTTGACAACATTTTAATATTATTTACGTGTCATTCTGTGATTGATTCAAAATTACTTCACAATCAATAATAATAATCATAACTACCACCATAGACCAATCACAAAATGACACGTAGATGGTGTTAAAATGTTGTCAAAAAAATATTGTCAAAATATCATTATCCTACATTAATATATATATTTGTATAATGGTACCACGACACACTTTTACATTCATTTGACACAAAGTATAAGGATAAAATAGTCATAAAAGTATAAACTTTTGTATTTTTTCAAGAAATAAGAAAGTAAGAGTAGTGTCAAATGAATGTAAAAATTTTAGGTGTGTCAAATAATATTTTTCTATATATTTTTCTTCCAATGTCCAAAAATGTTTCCTATAAATAATATTCACACTCTTCACAGTACCTTTTCAAATGGCAAAGTGAAACTCTTAACAAACTCATAGAAGATGCAATACTTCAAGCAGAGTCAAGCAATGCAAAGGTTCTAAGTCTAGGTCTTTCAAATCAGGCAAGTAACTTTATTTTACTATTTACTTTGTTTCTTATATTTCTTTTTATTCAATTAAGTTCCAAATATTTATTAAATAAAGATAATTTTGATAATCCATTGAGTTTAGGAATCAAAATTAGACCCCTATGTGCATAAAAAAATTAAAAACCATTTTGAATTTTTATTCAAACATTTTATGGGCCAAGGTGTCGCAATTGGACTCACCCAAGGGTCCACTATTGCAAAATCATGAAGAAAAATAGGCTTCTACTTTCTGCACCACCACCATTTCTTTCACACCCCTCAACTTTTCAGAATGACCATTTTACTCTCCTTAAAAAGTGACTTCCAAATTACATTTCGAAAACATTTAATGAAATTTTAATAAAATTTTGGATTAGTATTTCCAAAACGTTCAAAATACATTATGGAAGGGGGATTTATAGAACAAACTTTTCATAATGCATATAATCTCTTTCGTAATGAGATTTTTAGAACACTCTTACATGAAATACGTTCAGAATAGAATTTTTCAGAACAAATGAAATACTTCCGAAAAAAAAATTTCAGAAAATTTTTTATTTCTGCATTTTCTCTCTTTTTCGCAGCAGGATACTCGGGTGTTGTCCTAGTATTATGGGAGTGCATTTAGTAATTATGGGGTACAGTAAGCAATAGTAAGAAAATTCAGCTTCTTAATGACACAATCCAAAATTGTGGGAGATGTTACATTCTTCCCTTGTGTGTAACAAAAATGAACTTATTAGATGCATTAATATATTTTATTTATCTTTCATCTATATAAACTGTTTATGTTCATTTAAAAATAACATGATTTAATTTTTCCATGTTCATAATATTATGGTTAAATAAATTATTATTTTGAATGGTTTTTCAGGGAGATTCACTGAATAAATATGGTGAACTTTATATCAAAAGGTTTCCTGAGCTTAAGATAAAGATTGTGGATGGCAGTAGCTTAGTTGTTGCCATTGTTCTTAATAGCATTCCTAATGAAGCAAGTGAAGTGCTTCTTTGTGGAAAACCTAATAAGGTTTCATATGCCATTGCTAGTGCTTTATGTGAAAAGGGTACAAAGGTATGTTTAGTTTTATTTAAAATGTGCAATACTTAAAATTAAGCATGATTATAAGTAATTAAAACTTGCTAATTAAGTCAATTGTTGTTATTAGGCATGTACACAAATAGGTTAAAAATAGATGACAACAAAAAAACCCTAATTTTAATAGGGACTATTTTGTAATATTTTATTTTATTATTTAAAATCTGACAGCATCGTGCTAAACCCATAAAATTATTATGCATTCTCTTAAAATTTTATTTGATTAAACAAATAAATAAATAAGTTTCAAAATCTACCAGAAAGCATATACATAGATCAAGCTTTTTAGAGTCTTATTTCAGCAAAATTTTATTTATATAAATTAATTCTACATGTTTTGTCCGTAAATTTAAATAATGTTTTCGTTTATATTTTTAAGTTGGATTTTAAGTTTCACTTAATTTAAAGATATTCATGTAATATATCAATTTCTTTTTTATCAAAGCGAAGAATCTGGAGCTAAGTTGAATGAGAATAAATAAGATCAACAATACATAAAAAAAAAGACTTGGAAAAAATATTATAAGATTTTAGGTTGAAAATGATTCTAATAAATGTTATATACAGAATTCAAAAAAACAAGGGCTATTAGACAAAGTGTAGACATGATTTCACGAATTAATTAATATGTTGAAAAAAATTCATAAATTAATATTTAATATATTGAAATTAATTTTTATTATAAAAATCTTATTAAGAAGTAAACTTTAAATTTAATTTAATCTCACATCATCGTAAAGTTTTTATTTTATTTATATATATATATATATATATATATATATATTATAAATTGATGATATAAGACTTTCTAACAATTGTATAATTAAATTTGGAATCATACTTTTCAGGTTACAACTATGTATAAAGATGAATATGATGATATTGAATTAAGACTCTCCAAGGAATTAAAAAAGAACTTGGTTTTCCCAGGATCCTACACTGCAAAGGTAAATCCCTCTAACAATGTTTTTCTTTCAACTTGATAATTTGAATGAGAAAAATGAAGAATAGGATATTATTGAAATCATGGGTTTTGATTTGTATTTGCAGATTTGGCTAGTCGGAGACCAATGTAACGAAGCAGAACAAAAGAAAGCTGCAAAAGAATCATTGTTCATTCCTGTTTCCCAATTCCCTCCAAAGAAACTTCGTAAAGATTGCTACTATCACAGCACACCAGCCATGATAGCTCCACCTTCATTGGTCAATGTGGATTCTTGTGAGGTAATTATAATAAGATAAAATTTTCGTTTGAGAGAAAGAAAAAATTTCAAAAATAATTATAAATGAGTTATTGTGTTAATTTTTTTTTCTTTATCGTGAAATGTCAGTGTGATTAGTATTTTGCTATTTCATGTGAAAAGTCTCGTATTGACTAAAAATAAAATCAATTTATATTATATAAATAGATACAAATCTATCTTACAGCCTGATTTTATGAGGTTGAGTTAAGTCTAAAGTCTACTCCTTAACATTTTTCTATCTTTCTTCCAATTTTATCACTACATCATTTTATAATTTAAAAAAAAAATATATGAGATAAATGTATATATTAGATGTGTGCATTACAAGTGTTAAGAAGTGGACTTAAACCTAACTCAACTCTATAAAACTGGCTTGTAAAGTGAAGTTTACACTTACTTATATAGTATAAATTGACCTTATATCTCTAGTCGATAATGTGAGACTTCCAACACACTCCCCTTACGTCGAAGTATATATATTTCGAACGTGAGACTAGACATTAATGAGTGGTCTGATAGTAGTCCGATAACGAATGAAACAATATGTCCACACAAGTCTCGTTAGGATAAGATCTAACCTGACTCTGATACCATGTTAATAAGTGAATTTAAGTCTAATTCAACTTCAAAAAACCAATTTTTAAACTATAAATTGGTCTTATTTCTAGTTTTCGTTTTCTATTATCGTTTTTCTTGTACATATAAGGAATATTAATCATTTTCATTTCTTATAATGAGAAGTTTGTCATTTGAACATTTTTCTATCATGGTTTTATGCAATTTTTGTTGCCAAAATGAATTTCACAACGACGAATTTGCATGTCCAACAGAACTGGCTGCCGAGGAGAGTGATGAGCGCGTGGCGCGTGGCCGGAATAGTGCATGCCCTAGAAGGTTGGAACGTTCACGAATGTGGAAATTTCACGTTTAGCGTTGAGAAAATATGGCAAGCAAGTCTTCGACATGGCTTTAGGCCATTCAAGATTAATTCCTTTTCTTCAATTCTTAATCAATTACCATAATATAAATTAATTAAATAGCTTATATATGGTGTTTCTAAGATGCAATATTAATAATATCAAACTATGTGTTCTGATATTAAGTATATTGAGATCAATTATCAATTAATATATATGAAATACTGTCTATTTTGAAAGTTAAAGTTTCGTTATGATTTTGTTTTTAATTTTTTTTCGAAAGGTTAAAAGAGAATATTAATTTTGATTTCAACCGTGAAATTATTGAATGTGTCGAAACAATATATTTATTATAATTTCTGTTGTGTAATAGAGATTATATATGTTTAAATAATGCATAAATATAGTCTTTTATATATTTCTTGGTTTCTCATTATAGTGGGATGAGATTTCCTTATATTTCTTTTTTTTTCCTCATTGTAGTCTCATGATTCAATATAATGAGAGCTGATAATTTATACTCATTTATATGTGATTTTATAAATAATTAACATGATGTAAAAAGTTAATTTAAAGTGATAAAATTAAAATGAAAATAATTATAAAATGTTGGTAGAATAACAATATAACGCATACTAAGTTTTAATTAATAAATTTAAATTTATGTAATTGTGACCATTATTTGCATAAAAGTAATTCCAGAGAAGCAGACACTATCAGTATTTAATATTAAATATCTAAATAAATAACTATTAAACAAGATGAAACAGTATTTTGTGTATGTAATTAAAAATATAATATGAAGAATCTAAATGAGTAAATATCAAACAATATGAAAGAATATTTTGTGTTCGTAATCATAAACTTTTGAAAGAAACCTTACATTAAAAAGAAAAAAAAGAGAGTCATAATGCATGTTATTTTATTATGTTTGTTTAATAAATCTATATTTATTGACTAATAGTATCATGATACAATTTTACATTCATTTAATATATAATATAAAGGTAAAATAATTATAAAATATAAATTTTTGTATTTTTTAAAAAAAGGAAAAACAAAATAATATTAAATAAATATTAAAAATATAAGTTTGACAAACAATATTTTTTATTGTTTATCATGTTTGGTCACAAGTCTTGCGATAATAATTACAGTGCCGTAATCAGTTTTGGCAACCTCAATGGAAAATAATAATGTAAAGTGCCACGGTGTTTGTAATTGGCTTAGATTCAAGTTGCAATAAAAATCCTAGTTTTAATATTTATTTATTGTAATAATTATTCAATGTTCTTTTTAATTTTTATTTAAATTTAATATGATTAAATGTTTAATAAAAATTAATATGATATTTTATATTAAATTAATATTAACATGGTTATGGCATAATGATTTAACAAAAACGAAAAATTTGTATTTTTGTAAGAAAAATAAAGTATTGATATCATTTTATCAAATCATTATCTGTTAATGTTAATTTAACGAAATAATTATGTTAAATCTTTTTAATAAATATTGGGATCATATTAAATAAAAAATTTAAAAAACAATAAAATATTACTATAAATATTAAAATCAATATTAAGCCAAAATCTTATTTATTTAGTAAAATGATGTTTTCCATGCAAGAACAAAAGTTGACGATTATAACAATGTTAGGTATGTTTTCCATTTATTTCTTTATAAATGATTAGGAACAAACTACTCAAATTTGCACTCCTTCCTCAAAAACAGTAACAAATAAAATGTAAATGTGCTCACCTAATTCAATACAAATTAGAGAATGTTTCTTAGTTTTTTTAAAAAGAAAAAAATTGGTCAAACACTTGTTTATAAAATAATTCCTTAAGAAAACATAGCTTTTTAATTACAGTAGTAGAGTTTCTCTTTTTATAGTTGCTGATTTTATTTTATTTTTATTAGAAGACAATGATAATTTTTGATGATTTCATATCTTTCATTTTATCCAAGAGGTTGTGATAATATAAGGAGAATTTGTGGGGGTGATCAAAAGGAAAGTTGATTTGATCAGTAACATAGAATGGAAAATAGAAAGAGGAAATAAAATAAAGTTTGGAGAGGATAAGTGGATTGATAATGGACATTAAAGTAAAGATTTCTAAAGTTTTATACAAATTTAATTGTTAGTAGTTGTAATTGAGTGGGATATTATCTATAAATATATTATTTCCTTACCTATTATTACCTATAAATATAAATTCATAAGTAAATTAATTATTATATACGAATATTATCCATATATGAGATTAAATTACGTGGATAAAATATTATATATGGATCTCTCTAATGAAAGTATAAACTCTCATCCCCTCTCACTCTAAAATTCTGTATATCTAATCCTCTCACTATTACACTACACTGTTATGCCGTTGTTCGTTGTTGAGGAATCACATTGATGAGCCTAGCATCGTCAAACCCATTACCGTTGTTGAACGCTATCATTCAGTGTTCTCTTGTATTAGTAGAAGCACTCTAGCGGAATCCCTCACTCCCCCAAGATATATTATCCATAAATCCTAACTCCTATTTCAATCGAAATTTCTTGATGGAGTGTAATTTATGTAAAACTTTTCTTTTTCAAAGATAGTCCTAAACTATGAAGACTTGAGAGAAAATGACAATGTATAATTTAGAGCATTATTGTTTTTATCTTCTCTTTCATGCGATTATCTTTATATAGCATTCTTTGAAAAATATATATTACTCAAAAGCATTGATTTCTCGTAGGAAGGTAGCTCTTTGGTACGTAATTAAATGCCATGTGGTTTTGTAAAGATAGTTTGTACGAATGAGTAGAATGTAAAACACTTGAAGAAACATTAGACGACTGTGTCCATATATTGATTAGACAAGTCTAACATTACATATTGAACATGTTAAGACAAGATCGTCTAAGCTTGTCTTATTAATATATAGATAAACTTGTGTAATGTATATTGCAATACTCGTCTAATCAAAGAATGGATACATCTAACATATATATATTGTTAGATTGGTCTAATTAGTGAATGAAAAACTTGTCTTATGTATGTTGCAAGACTCGTCTGATAAGTGTGTAGACATACTCATCAAATGGGTATGCTTAAACTCATCTAATCAATATATGGAATGACTCATCTAATATTTTTTTCTAAACTCATCCAATCAGTATATAGACAAACTCGTTTAGTGTGTATTGCTAGACCTGTTAAATGTTTTTTGCTATACTCATTTAATCAATGTGTGAACAGACTAGTCTAATGTGTATTTCAAGATTCATCTTTGGTGAATCAATAAAATTGTCTAATGTGTATTAAAAGACTCGTCTAATTTATATGTGGAAAGACTTTTTTAATGTATATTACTAGAGTTATCTAATCAATATATGAGTGACTCGTCTAATATGTATTGTTGAACTCATTTAATCAATATATCGACAAACTCATCTAAGGTTATTTTCTCTTTGCTCATCTAATCAATATATTCCTAGACTTGAATAATAATTTTTTATACTCGTCTAATCAACGTATGAAATGAATTGTTTAATTTTTTTTGTTATACTAGTATAATTATTGTATGGAAAATCTTTGCAAACTTTTTGCTATATTCTTCTAATCAGTGTATGGAAAGACTCTATAATGTGTATTTCTAGACTCATCTAGTTAATACATTAACAGACTCATCTAATATGTATTTTTGGACTTGTTTAATCAGTATACAGACACACTCATATAACGTGTATTACTAGACTCGTGTAATTAGTGTATATTCAAAATCGTATATAGTGTATTACAAGTCTCATCTAATTAGTGAGTGGACAAACTCATCTAATATGTATTAATAAAGTCTCATCTACCTTGTGAAAAGACAAACATTGCTTGACTTGTTTAATTAGTGTATAGGCATATTCGTCTAGTGTTTATTGATAGAGTCGTTTAATCCGTGTATGGACATAGTCTTTCAATTAATGTATATGCATACTAATTTAATGTGTATTGTAAAACCTTTTTAACAAGTGAATGGAAAAACTCATCTTCTTTGAATTAATAGACTCATATAATTTGCTTATGAACAAACATACTTGTGCAATGTATTGCTAGACTTGTCTTATCAGTACATGGATAAATTAGTCTAATATTTATTGCTAGACTTGTTTAATTAGTGTCTAGACATACTCATCTAATAAGTATTCCTAGACTCGTCTAATCAATGTGTGAAGTAATTCATCTAATATTTCTTTCCTATACTTGTCTAGTAATTCTATGAACAATCTAGTACATCGACAAATTCATTTATTATTTTTACTATACTCATTTCATCAGTGTATACTTAGACTCGTGTCTAATAAATGTATAAAATATCTCATTTTTTTTTCTATATTCATCTCACTAATATATGAACACACTCCTTTACGATAAATCAGCTTCAAAACAATTTAAATAGATAAAAAAATAAAATAATTCGTTAAAGAAACAATATGGTATGTGACATTTTAAACAATTTGTTTTGTTAATATATATATATATATATATATAAATTTTTAAAATAATATTACTTTAAGAAATAAAAGTAAAATATATATTTTTTTAAAATTTATTTTTATTACTGAACAAATAATTATAAGTCATAAAAGAATGAAATTAAAAATGAAAAAATAATATAAAAAAATTAATACGTTAAATATAAATTATTTCTTAATAATTTATTAAATGACTAATTAATTAGAAGTTATAAAAGAATAAAATTAAAAATAAAATAAATAGTATAGACAAATTAATTTAAAAATAAAATATATGAACAATAAAGTAAAATAAATTTTATCCACATGTAACAAAAAATTAAATATAAATAAAAAATAAATTAAAAATAAAATAAATAAATATAAAAATAAAATAACTTACATGCGGAATTAAAATAAATTTAAATAAAAGAATAAAAATGTCAAATAACAAAAGAAAATCAATTTTTAAAATACTTATAAAAATAAACATGAATAATAAAATAAATTTCTTATTTTTCTCTTATATTTTAATAGATTAGTATTTTTAAATACGCCCTCCCCTTGCCAAGATATCGAACTATAATAATTTTAATTTTAATATGAATTATATATTATAATACTTAATCACAATTACGAATATGAAAAAAAAAACCACAATTTTCACAATTTGTCAATGTATCATGCAAGGTTATATATATATATATATATATATATATATATATATATATATATATATATATATATATATATGATAAAGAAAATGTTGGAGTGAGAGAAATGAAGAAAAAAGAGTTGAGAGGAATGACAAAGGTAAGCAAGGGTTGAGAGTTTTTTTTTTAGTTTTGACAATGAAAATTATTAAAATATTGTTAACCTTAAAACTTAGAATCTATAATATATTAGGATATTTTTGTCTACTAAAACTCGGTACACATTGCTAAAATGTACTAGCTGAAAAACAGGCATACATAAGTTAACAAACCCCATAATTGAAAATATCAGAAACACTCACGTAACTCTAATCTACCTTCTTCACTTATCCAATTTGTTTCTCTTTCATTTCCATACTTTCCTTCACCCACACACAATAACCCGTGACACTGCAATTGTTTCCTCTTCTCTGTCCGTTCATTTGTTTTCCAATTTAATAACAAAATAATTGATGATGTTGATGTTGATTTTTTATTGGAAAGCTGGATTATTATTAAATTTGTAAAAAACTAAAGTCTATAATAATTTCAATAATTTCAAAACTACAACCTTATAAGTAAGAATATATTATTGTTTGGTGGTACAATTTTTTTTCTTCCTTTTTTTATAATCAACTTATAAGTTTTTCATATTTCTTTTTTCCAGAGTTGGAGTTGCGGTGAACATTAGAAATTAAACTGGAAAAAAAAACGAGAATGCGTCAAAAATATCATAATCCTCTAATGAAAACGAGTTTCCAAATTATTGTAATTATTATAAACTTTAATTTTTTACAAATTTAATAATAATCAATAAAATACACAACTTCCTATCAAAAATCAATATTAATATCATCAATTAAAAAACGCATGAAATCCATTTTACTCCCTCTTTGAACACACAAAGAAAATAATAATAAAAAAAAAAAAAAGCAAAACACAATTTCGATTGAAGAATAAATATTTTAATTATGTGCACAAGATAATTCTAAATGAAGAAAAAATCACAGTAATAGTTTTCTCTTCTTATTTCATTTGTTATTTCATGGAAATTGAACCCAATACACATCTAACATGTTATCAAATATTTTAACCAAATGAATTATTTAATTTGATCATTTTACTCATTTAAAATAATATAATTTAAATTTAACTCATCATTTTCATTATTCTATTTAATTAAATTTTCTAAGATCTTATAATAAAATCATGTTATATAAACTTTGTAAGATTTATTTAATAAAAAAAATTAAAAATAATTTTACATTTTAAAATTTTTATTTTAGAAAATTAATTTGACATCAATTAAATAGATGCTAATATAATACTAAACCAAATATTTATTTATTAAAATTTTTTAAAATAGTTATATTTTTTTTAATCTTTTTTTTTTTAAATTAATCATTTGTTTTGTATTAATAGGCTAAGTTGCGCAAATAATGTCAGTAATTTAACTGACATTAATATTTAAAAACCAAATTTATATTTTCTACAAAATACAATATTTTTTCATAAAAAATAGATTTTTTTTTTCATAAAATGAATAGGTTATATATAAGGTAATTAGCATAAGTCACATTTCAATTTTTTTTTTAAATAATTTTCTTCCTTATAAGTCACTATATTTTTCTCTGGTATTGTGGTACAATTTATCCATAATCATGATTTTTTTAATAATTTACATTGTTAAATTGTTCCATTTAAAAAAAAAAACATAATAGAAGGCCAAGGCTATAAAATGGGGTTACTGTGATAGTTAGGGAAAGTTTTTTCATAAATTAAAAAAAGAAAGTTATATAAAACTAGTTTTGTAAATTAGTTTATACATAAATTAATATTTAATTTTTAAAAAATAATTTTTATATTTTTCAAAAGTATTTGTATAATAATTTGTCGACGGGTATACATGTATTCTCTTATCTCACGTACTTGTTTTGATACAACCATTAACCAAACTTAGAAATTTATGTTTGTTTCCAACCTCAAGATGACAACTTAACTGGAAAATCCTCAACTACTAAGTTAAAATCAGATTAATTTGTTGAGACTTTTTGCAATGAACAATTAAATTTTATTTTATATCTCACACTACAAGAAACTATAATTTTAGTTATACACGCATTCATATAAATATATGATAATAATTAAATTTCACTGTATTTGTGACAATATTTTAAAATGTTACAAAAATTATTTTTTATTGTAACGAAAAAGTTATCACTATTAATTTTTTTTTCAAGAGTGACAATGTCATCTTTCTACTATCATTATTAATTATTTTTATAATAAAAATTCACCATTGTTGAAAATTGTGTTATCAAATTGTGACCATATTACTTTCTCGTTAGACAAATTATTTAAAATGTTAAAATAAATCAACATCAAATATATATATATATATATATATATATATATATATATATATATAAAAGTATTAAAATATAAAATATTCATTACATTTTAAATGAAAAAAGTACACAATAAATATGTAAGAATGAATCAAAAATTATATAGACTAGATATTTTTACTTCACAACATTTAAATTGAACAAGTATTTTAAATACAATAATAAACCTATTATCTTCAAACGTCTTGAAAATAAAATAAAGAAAAGAGTTATTTTGGGTGTGGTCGAGGTCAACGATTTAGTATAGTATAAGTTGTAAAGGATCTAAATAATTATATTTAAGTTATTGTTATGGTTGGTCTGTTTTGGAGGTTACTTGTAAAAGGTACTCTAGTATCAAATTGTGAGTTTATTTAGTTATAATTTGGAGATGTCATTCAAATGACACTTATATGTGACAATCATGTTACTCTTCATATTAGTTATAATTTTGTCTTTTATGAGAGGACCAAGCACATTGATATTGATTGTTATTTTATTCAAGAGAATATTGTATCTAGAGACATCAAAATTGAGTTCATTAACTCAAATGATCAATTAACAAATATTTTCACTAAGTCTTTACGAGATTGATAATTGATTATATTTGTAACAAACTTGATAGATATAATTTGTAGGAAAAGTGTTAAATATTAGATTATTAGATATCTTATCTTTATCTTTTATCTTTAGTTAGTTTACTATTACTCTTTATTTATATTTTAGGCATAACCCATATTTTTTCTATTATAAATACAGGACTTTATATGTATATTCAGCACACAAAAAATTAATCTCATAGATTTTTTACTCGAATGTTTAAAATTTTAGTGGTGTAGGAAGAAAAAAAAAGGGTGCATGAAGAAATGATCCAAAATTTGTTCACTTAATAGTCGTTAACTTTAGATATTTGTTAGAAAAGCTAATTGAATTGAACATAAAAGAAAGTCTAAAATTTCATGGGCTTCCATCTAGCATAATATTTAATAGGGATCCTAGGCTAATTTCTAGATTTTGGAAAAGTTTACATCAAATCAAAGGAAAAAAAAAGATTTTTCTTAACTTAATTTATCATCCTTAAACAAATAAATAGTATAAAATAATTATTTAATTCTAAGAAGATTTATTGATAGTTTGTGTTAAAATAGGTTGGTAATTTGGATTGATATTTTTTTTATTGAATTCATGTACAACAAGAATTTTCATTCTAACATTGGTATGACACTTTATAAAGGACTATATAAAAGAAAATGTAGTCTCTATGTTTGTTTAAAGTTGAAGAAAATTTAATCTTAAATCTTGACATGATTCAAAAAACTATAGAGAAAAACAAAATAATTCCATAAAACTTGAGAACAATTCAAAAGAAAAAAAGAAGAAGACAAAGCTAACAACTTCTCTCTTCAATTTAAAGATGATCATATATTCTTAAACTTTACACCAATAACTAGAATTGGTAAGGTGATAAAGTCAAAGAACTCACTCTTCAGTTGACTGGTACTCAAATATATATAAACTCTTTTTTAATGATCATAACAAAATTAAATTTTAAAACAATTGAAATTTAAAACTAAATAAATAAAGACAGAAGAATAATTATAAAAAGGAAGCCAAAATTTTGGAAAAAAAAATTCATATAATACCTCCATATTCAATAAATATAAGTGAAAAAAAAATGGAGGAAAAAGATTGAAGCAAATGAGGAAGAAAATTCATATAATACCTCCATATTCCAGTATTTTAATACATTTATCCTAAGATTTTGACACTTCCAAAATATTGGTTAAAGATTCACCATTGCATAATATACAGTGAGTTAATGAATGCTAAATAAAATAAATAAAGTAAGTGTCATTAAATCAATGTTAATTATGTTTATGTTAAATATTTATTTGAGTTGGTGTCTCCTATGTTAACGATAACTTATTAATATATAATTTAGTATTGATTTTGTGAATACCAACTAAAATAATAATGTCTGTTAATGTTAAGTATGTTTATTTTTAATATTTTGTTTAGTTAATGTTTGTTAGATCACCGTGAACTTATTTATTTTAATATTTATTTAATTAAAATCAATTAAGTTACTGTTAACTTATTTATTTTTAATATTTATTTTAATAATGTATGTTAAGTTGATATTAGCTTCCATTAAAATGACACTAAAAATTTATTCATTAAAAAGTTTAAATATAATTTTATATTTCTTTAACTTCTTTCTAAATTAATTTTACTTGGCTTAGTTTCTATTAACGTTCAACATAAAACATACCCTATTAACCGACGCTAACCCAATATCAACACAAATATTGATTTATTAAAAGGCTGATAAAAAAAACTTTTGATTTATTAAGAGTTAAAAAGATTTACAATTTTTTTGACTAAGTTTTTAAAAAACTAATCTTTAACGTCATCTTAGAGTTAACTAAACCTACTCTAATCTTTCACAATTTAATGGGTGTTTGTATGACAACCTATTCAGCTAATGATCGAGTAGTCTACAACAATGATAGGATTCAAATCAAGCAAGTGTTTGGCAAGACTTCAAGGATGACCGAATGATCTTAAACATTTAAACACCTTAAATATTACTAATAATCAAATATACAGATAATGTATATTTATTAGATATTGAGCCATGATTAAGCTTATTGTTTCTCTTTAAAGCCCTGTTCGCTATAAGGGAATTAACTGTTCATGAGGAATGGAAAGCACGAATATGCGAGATGTTATGCGTTCGGTTGAAATGAAATGCGCGGATTTGCGAAAAAATGCGGGATGTTTGCACTATTCATTCATCCGCAAATATGATGAGATTTGGAGGGATGGAATGTGAATTGTCTGCCTTACCCTCGATTTTTTCAAAAACTGCATCACCTTTTATCTGAAATAAGCTATGGTTTTTGCTTAATTGGTCGCATTCATAATATGTATGTGATGGTGCTTCACCCGTACATAGATCAATTGGAAACAAGGGTACATAAAGAAGTATGTTATTTCAAGGTCCCCTCTAAATACATAAATATTTTACTGGAACACAGAAAAATAATCAATACCACAAAAATATGAAAAGTTGATCACTTCACCTTCATTTTACTAATTTTTTTTTAAATTTTAAAAATTAATTTTAATAATCAATGTTAATTTTTTTCTCTTTATAAATATTTTTATAATTAAATATTACAAACAAATACTACATTTAAAAATAAATTAATTTTACTAAATTATAATTTTTTAACTTTTTATAAATTAATTTTAATAATTATTTTAATTTTTTTACTCTTTATAAAAAATTTTACAATTATATATAACATTAACAAATATCATTTTATATTACTTTAATAATTAGGAACATTTTGGTAATCTTTAATTTTTACCAATTAAACTAATTTTTTAAATATGTCACATCAATCAAATCTTACACTAATTCTCACAAATTTTACTTCCAAATATACTTTCAATTACCCACAATCCACTAAAAAAACAACAAAAAAATTACCCTCAAATCCACTCAAATCATCTCTCTCAAATCATCTCCCCCAAATCATCTTAAGAGAACAAAGCCTAAGTCTTTAATAGTGAGTGAAAGGTGAGTTTACCTCGACATTAGCCCCTATTTATAGAAATTATAAGAATCTGACCAATTAATTTACCTCTTAATGATCATTAATGCAAACCTTAACCGCTTAACAGTAGTTGTTGTACATTAATTGTGCCTTAACTATGCTCAACCGTTGTTGGGATCGAGCGGTTCTGAGATGCTTTCTGGCATGTTCTCCGCTCGGTCCTACCTCCATTTTGTCATTGCCTCTGATCGGTCAGGCCTAAGCTTAATAGTAACACCTATACTAATTATAAGCTTATTTTGAAACCTATAAATACAAGTTTGAGATAAGGAGGTAGGTAATTGCATTTATTGCGTATTTAAGATTTTACTGTGTTAACCGAACGGTCATAATACTAACTTGGTAGGTACACTCTTGCATGACTTGGAGACGGAGCATTAAGGACTTGAAAAAACTTTATAATTGAGACTGAAAACGATGTTAAGATTGAGAGGAAAGTGTGAAGAAGTGTTTTGATTGTGATCTCTGACCCCACACTTGAAACATGTGCTAATATTTAGAAACTAAATTAATACTTTCTTATAAGGATGCCTTAGATTAAAAATTGAAAAGAGAGGTCACACAACTTATAGAAGAAGTGCTTAAAATATGTGACAAGCTCCTACTCCAACAATAAAACAAAGAAATGAAACAAATGTATTGTTCTTACAATGTCGAGAATATACTTTGCAAAGACTTTCGAAGACTCTCAAAACACTTTTAACTTTTAATTTTTAAAGTTTTCGTGCTTCTTCTAAATGTTAGTTCTCACTAAGATGAAAGAGAGTTGTGTCTCAATAAGAGACTTTGACGCTCAATCAATAAATATGTAATTATGAAACTTAATTAATATACTTCGTAAAATATATTATTTATATGAACTTTTATTTAGATGAACTTGAACCATTAACCCAAATACTTGTTGACTTCTTAATCATTATTATTATGACTAAATATCTTAAGTGATATTTATTGATCAAATAGGATCGGCGAACTACATGTTGACTTATATATATATATATATATTAATAGGAGCTAAAAGTGATATCCATTAAATGCATAAATAATTTTGCTTAGTCACATTTTTTATTCTGTGTTTTCCAATGACTCATGTTATTGATGTGCTTCTCCAATTTTGTTTGCGTGTCAATTCTTGCCACAGTAACTACAATTAATGCAATAATGATTTTTTGCTAAGGGTAGCTCAACCTCAACCAACTATTGTGCAGTATGCAATAGAACATAATAACGTGTGGTCATAAAGTACAATGGTGTTAGTTTCTTATTTGCTTAGGTTCAAATTGCAACAAAAGATCTTAATAGTACATGATGTTTTCAATGCGAAGGGAAAAAAAATTACATCATAACACTGTTATTAATATTTCTTGTCATTTGTAGTGGATGAGATTATATATATATATATATATATATGAAGAGAAAGACGTCACTAGTGGAAAAACATTGTTTAACATCGGTTATTTTGGGTTTTTAACGTTTACTAAACAACCGACGTTATTGCAGGTGACGTTAATGGGACGTCGGACATGAATATAACCGATGTCTATAATGACGTCAGTCAGTGCCGTGTCCGACGTCACTAAACATCGATACTGGACGTATAAAGACATTATATAGACGTCGGTCTATGACACTGATAGACGTCTAAAAGGTACTATAGACGTCGGTGTATACATTAACCGACGTCTAATACAGTAGTTGTGTTTTAGTGTAGTTTTGTTCCCGTCTTTGGATAGCCTAGTAGCACAATCTCCTTTTGCTAGTTTTCCAGAAAAAAGGCTTGCGTCTTTTGAATTTCTTATGGCATTTCAACCCAAAACCGAACCTAAGTTGTTGCTTAGTTCCATTTTCATCCGCAAGAGGGAAAAATCATGGTGAAACGATAACTAGGCAACGACCCAGTGTCGTTTTTGGGTTGAAACGACCAAAAGAAATTAACAAAACGCCGTTTTTTCTGTGAGGCAGCTAGCAAATGGAGAATGTGTTACTACGTTACCCCAAGAAAGGAACAAAACTGCACTAAAACACAACACAAAGAAAACAAATTTTAATCAGTTGAACCAGAAGATAATCGATGAAAGACTAAACAAAGTTTAAGCGGTAAGCATAAAAAAAAAACCACCTGGGATGCAATGCCGCAAGAGAGAAACAAGAGAAAAAAGAGAAGAGGGGAAGACAATATCAGAAACTGAATGCCGTGAAGAGTCTACGGTTTATTTAAAATGAAATTGAGCGTCGGTTGCTTGCGAAACCGACGCCTATGTGAAACCGACGCCTATAGTAATCTAGACGTCGATTGTCTAACTAATTCGACGACCAAGTTAACATTTAAACCGACTTTTGAATGCCCATTAGACGTCGGTTGTGAAGGGGCACCGATGTCTAGGGCACTAAACTGATTGACGTTTCACTTCCTGTCAGGGACGTAGACGATAGTTGTGAAGGGGCGCCGACGTCTATAATGATATAGACATCGGTTTTCTGCGGTCGGACGTGGAAGTGCCTCAGAGTTTGATGCACATAATTAATTACAGGCATATAGACGTCGCACACCCAGAAATGCGACGTCTATTTTGCAGAAAATTTTTTTCTTTCCGCCTTCCAGACAAACCATAGACGTCGTTTTTTGACAACCTGACGTCTAATAGCCTCGGAATCAGGTGACCAGTATTAACTGCACCCAAGTAGACGTCGGCCCCCATCACAACCGACATCAAATGCGCATGAAAAGTCTGTCTTCTCGCCTACCTCATTACATTGGACGTCGGCTTACGGCAGAGCTGACGTGTACTGCTTAATAAATGTCGTATTACCTTGAAACCGACGTCTAGGTTACCATCTTATTTACGGTAATGCCACCGGTCATCATATGACGTCGGTGGAGCTCTAACAGACGTCTATGAGCTGACGTTAAATAACGTTTTCCCACTACTACTCATAATTGTACCCTTTCTTAAAAGGATAATGATACTTAGACAACATTGTTTTGACAATATTTGAACATCATCTATATGTCATTCGGTGATTGGTTCATGGTAGTGTTTATGATTATTATTATTGATTGTGAAGTAATTTTGGACCAATCCTAAAATGACACATAAATGATGTTCAAATATTATCATGTAAATCTAATTCAATGAAACTCAGGATATTTTTGGTTCAATTATTCTGAGTTGTTTTAAAGAAAAAAAAATTGGTCAAAAACTTGTTTATAAAAAAATTATTAAAAAAGGCATAGCTTTTAATTGAGTTATAGTAGGATTTATTATTATTATTATTATTATTTAACCTTGTTAGATAGAACTTGTTTAAATGGTGTCAAAACTCAATAAAAGAAAATAACATAAATATGTCATCTAATCATTGTACTAAGCATATGAAAAATCAATGCTACCTAGGTTGAAATTAGCGGAAATAATTTATTGCAGTCCTTGTACTACGGAAAGCTATTGGCATGCACAAAATGTATGTGTTGCGCGTGAGAGATGATGATAAAGAGGTGGGATTATAGGTCGCTTTGTAATACATTAAAACAACATTATTTAATAATTAAAATTAATTATTTTGAATATAAATAATTATTGTTTATTATTATAATTACTACTATTATTAGTAAAATTATCATTACCATTCTCACATTATCGATATTTTTATAAGAAATTGAACTATATAATAATTCAATAATTATAAAAAATTGAAATATATAATAATTAAATTACATGCAATAAAAAAAATTTATTTATGAAATAATCTGTTTCGATGAAGTAATTAAAATATTTTAGATTTCAATTTTTGTGTTTGGATAAGACAATTTAATTTTTCTCGAGCAAAATTAATTCCATCTTTGAGTTCGAGTTAATTTAGTTTGAACTTTGATTCGAGATAACATTGATCTAAACAAACTTAATTCGATCTTTAGTTAAGACTGACTCAGTTTGACATTCGATTCAGACTGACTATGTTCGACCTCTAGTCAGGACACACTCAACTAGACCTTTGGTAGGAGGCGGCTTGGCTTGACCTTTAATTTTGAGTGAATTTCAAATTCTAATAGTTTAATTATTTGAAATACTTTCTTAAAATTCCTCAATTTCAATTTCCTTTTAATTTCCTTATCTAAACATGTCATTTTACTACAAATAATTCAAAATTTTCAAATAAATTAATTTATCTTAAATTACCTCATCTAAACACAACATCGAGTAATTTTACTATTTGCATTAAGGTTTGTATTATACTATAACATAGTATCTTGATGTGAGATCTCAAACAACCTCCCTTGTCCAAAAAAAACAAATCCCACGATAGCTGGTGGCATAATAAGCCCATCAAACAACAACTCCTGTTACGGTATAACCTATAACTCTGATACCATATTAAGAATCATTAAGATATTGGCATGTGTATCAAATCATACAAGTAATAAAATGAAAAATTCATATATCGTTTTCCTAAGAGACTTATGTGTGTTTAGTGAAATTATGGTTATTTACTTATTAAGGCTAAGAACTTTGAAATAATGAAAATGACTAATTTTAATAAGATAAATTTGAAATTCTTGAAAGCAATTAAAAAGATGAAATTAACAATACAGTAGACTTCATTGGGATAGATTTCATGGTCCAATTCAATATGAAAACACCAAACAATATATTTCTAATTTTCCTTCAACATCTATAACGCAACCTAACAAGAGCTATTTCGTTAGAGACAAATCTAAACCTCACTAATAAAAACTCTAATATCTTAAATATTTTTACCAAAGATTCACATTGAATTCAGATGTGTTAAATGACTAATTGATAAACAGTATGTCTAGATGCAAAATCTATTAGTTATTATATCATAATTAATGTTCTAAACTATTTCCTAATAATTAAAGATCATCACATAAGTAATCAATAATCATGCAATTAAGAACGAGATCCAACACAAAAGTAATGAAAAAGAAGTATATGAAATAGATGAAATCATAAAGAGTAAAGATACATTACATTTAACCCTAATGAATAAGGAAGTTAATTACTCTTAAATATTTGAGCCAAAGAAAAGGGAAAGATAGTGATAATGAACATGACGAGTGTCTCCTGTCTCCAGTATATGCCTTTGTCATCTCTATTTTAGGGTTAGCTCCCTATTTCCCCAAAAGATACCTTTTTATTTTTTGGCATAACTATTTAATAACTTATGAAACACACAATCACTAGGCTAAATAGAGTCGTTAGGCGCCTTAATTTTAGCTTGTTAAGCGAATTCTCATAGGTTGTAGGGTTGTTAGGCTGAACTAAATGGGCTTGGAAAGTGTACTTGAATGTATTTTAACTGAAAGAGAATCTGGAGATTTTAACTTAATGCATTTTTGTTTGAAATATAAGAGTTTCCAATATTAAACGACTTTTAATCAAAGAGAAAGTTTCACCAAAATACTACAGCGAATATTCTGAATAACACTTGAAAATATTTTATCGTTTAAACAAATTGCAAGGTCGAGCATTTGACAACTTACGTAGAAATCTTTATACTCAACGAAAGTTCTATATCAGGCAGATTATGAAAAAGTTTTCCATTAACACTATTCAACACCCCCCCCCCCTTCTAGTGTTTTCAAGTACTTCACCATTCAGAACAAAATTCATCAATAGGAAAATATTCACTCATCAAGATGCAAACATCACTCAACATTCATCTCAATTTGTAATAGATTCAACTAAGCATACATCACACATTCAACCAAACATAATTACATGCTTCTTAACACGAAATTAAACAAATATTAGCTTCTCTTACCTTCTTAGAAGACTAAATCGTTCTAGAGAACCTTATACTGCTTTTATAGCTCAAACAACTCTATTTGCACCTACAAACAACAAAATCATGATCAGGGTACGCTGTTAAAACCACTTATCACAGTAAAGAGCTTAAAAGAAAACTCAAACAATACATGCGACATAGAAAAACACCAAATGCATTAGAAAATGTGAAACCAGATAAAAGAGTAGAAAACTAACTTACTCTATTTGAAAAACTGATCAGGTAGACTTGAAGATCTCACCGCGAGGATCATACAGGCGGTCTCTGATCTTCAAACATATAAGCAAGGTTCTAGAACCCTTAAAGATAGGGCAAAGAACTCTAGAAAAGTGATTTCTAGAGAGATGATGTGTTTTAAAATATTGAAACTCGTTTATAACGAAATTATTTATATTATAACCATTTAATATTAAAATATTTGAGTCTCACTATTTTTAAACTACTACCACTTTTAAAATATCATTTTTAGGTCTTTACAATAGTTAGACATCAATACTTGTATCCAAATTTGTCAAGTCTAGAATATGTATATATGTTTAGATTCTTGTTTGATTTTAAAGTGAAATATGTTGTATGCTGAATTTAATTGCATAACTATATTCGTTTACAATATTAGTTTACCCTTGTTGTTTTACAATATTAGTTTACCCTTGTTGTTTTTGTCTGTTTATGTGTTTTTTTTTTCTTTTGTAATTATTACCTGAATTGTATGAACTTAAAAGAATGTCAAGAATAAATAGGTATTAGAAAACGGTGAGATTAAGACATAATAAAATGTTTGGTTTAATTGATTTATTGTTTTTGTAAAATCTTATTATGTTTTTAGTTAATGGTAAGAAATTTGTGAGATGTTACAAATTCGATCCAATTATGCATACATAATTTTATTTAGAAATATATAACTTTGTCCAAAAAATCTAAACATTATTCTATCTATATATATAATTTTAAAAAAATTATTATTTACTTAAATTAATATAATAAAGTCGATTATGTTTATTGTTAATAATTTATAGTTAGAGAATTATATTACTGTTAATTATGTAATAATTTATATAACATATTTACTATTTTTTTTTTATTCTGATTGTTTTATATCTTGTATTCTCAAAGCACAATAATTGTAACATTAAAATCAGATACCAACTCAATCCAATTCAAATTCAAACTATTTTATATTGAAATGAACTCTATAAAGATTTATATTTTAGAGTGAAATAAAATTAAATTGTAAATCAAAATAGTCAGAATGATTAAATTATTTAAAAAACAAAAAATGATCTAATTTAATTCCATTAACAAACCTCCCATCAAAGTTTGGTGAGGCTAATAAATGAAAACTTAAAACTTATGTATAGTTATTTATTGACCGAAGTCAACTGATTACCACATTTGGTTATTAAGTAAAAATTGAGTTCTCTTAAAATATGTACAAAAGTTGAGTTCTCTTAAAAGATGTACAAAAATTTAAAAGTGTCACACATAAAAAAAATAGAAGAATTCTAAAACTAACTATGGTAACATCAATTTTAAAACAAAATATCATATCAAATTTAATTTTACAAGAATAAGATTTAATAAAATAAAAAAAAATAAATATTAAGATAAATCAAAGATTTAAACAAAAATAGATTAAATTGTTAAGTAAACGTTGAATAGTTAAATTATAAATTAATCATAACTATCTATCAATATAACTATTTATGTTAAATTTTCTAATTTAACAAGAACAATAAATTAATTTATTTATTTAAAAATATTAAGAATTTGATATAATGAGTTTGCAGTTACATGTGATGGAGTAAAAACACTGTCAGGTTAAATGCAAAAACTGTTCCTTTGTGTGAGTGTTGCCAATAATACGTGGCGTTAACGAACAATTAACAAGATATATCACGTAAAAATACATTGTATTAATGGATAGTGAATGAATTGGACAACTATGAAACATATAAAAACAAGATTAATGTTCAAGTAAAATTATCTTTTCATAAAAATCTAAAAGCTTACTAAAACAATATTCTTAAACCAACCTTAATAGCATTTATATTAAACATTTATTTAGTCCGTTTTCGCTATTTTAATGATACTTATTAATATATAATTAGTGAGGAGTAACTAAAATAAATATTAAAAATAAATAAAAGGTTTAATATTGTTGTTGTTCTCTATTTTTGTAAAAAAAAAATTATGTGAGACTCATTTTTTTCAAATGTTCAATGTAGTTTTTATATCGTTATTTATGTTCAATTTGGTTCTTTTGGTTGACGACATTTAAATCGTTAACAACATAATGTCAAAGTTCGGTAAATGATGTAACCTATTTTATGTGATGTGGCTGTCTTTCGTCATCTTCATTCTGACCACTTTATCATCTTCCATCTTCAACCTCAGGCATAACAGTACATCATCGTGAAAACATCAGATTTCTTTAAATCTAAATAAAATTACATTTATGATTTTAATTGGGGGGCTTTTTATCTGAGAACCCAAATAAGGGTCAAGACTTTGTTCTTTTAGAAACTGGGAACCCAGCCTTAGGGTCATGCAAGAAAGATTCTTCCCCAATCTCTTCTTTTCTCCATTTACCGTAAGCAAAACCCAAAAGCTTCAAGCTTCTTTCCCTTCCTTTCTCACGCATGAATTGGTCTTGAGCGCCATTTTTCTCTCATGCAAAGTTCTCGCCTAGGAATGGTTTTGTTCTGTTTTTCTTTCTTTTTATTTGTGTGGAGCTAGGGGAACCATTCTTCTCTTTTCTGCTTCAGGCTCGCGCATCAACCCTATCTGTAGAGGGTTCTCCTTCGCGCAGAGGAATTTTCTTTCCTTTTCTCTTTTCTCGTTATGGATAGCATCGTAAGGAGGGAGAACTCCCCTCTCCTCTTCTCCTTCGTAGTTCTGGTTGAGGTTTTGTGCAGGTAGGGCGCGAACATGTGAGTTACAGCGACGCGCTGCGAGAGACCCTGTTGATGGTGATATCGTGGAGGGGGAAGAGTTGACCCGGTGTTCGCGGTGTGGCGGCCTTCGCTCATCAATGCTCTCGCAGCCACTAGGGTGGTGCATTGCATAGGGAATTTTGGTTTTCTTTTTGGGGTTTTACTGATCTTGTTTACGAAATTGGAAATGAGGATTTAGGATTTTTTTTGGTTGGGAGATTTTATGTTCTTAATCATTCAGCGTTTGCGATTGAGGTTGATGGCTACATTTTAGGGTTGT
The DNA here is from genome assembly GCA_027742785.1 of Vigna reflexopilosa. Classification (NCBI taxonomy): domain Eukaryota; kingdom Viridiplantae; phylum Streptophyta; class Magnoliopsida; order Fabales; family Fabaceae; genus Vigna; species Vigna reflexopilosa. Next base: position 1,657,333 of record CM050929.1, on the reverse strand, counting down.
CTCTGGGATTGAGAGTTATGTTCTATATTTAATTATTGGTTTTTTTGTTGCACGAGTTGCGACAAGGGAGGTGCAGATGGAGGTGGCTATGGATGTCATGATGGTCATCAATTCCATAAAAACCCTGATATTAAGGGGAGTCATTAAATATAAGAAAATAAGTTTAAAAAAACCTAAATTCACCTCATTATACCTTAAAGTGTTGACGTCAATCAATAAAAAGGACTAAATTAAACATAAATTACTATATAAAAACCTGAATTGAACATTCTAAAAAACTAATCTTTTACGTTTTTTTACAGTCAACTAAACCTACTCTAATCCATCACAATTTAATTTAATGGGTACTAATAAATTAAAATTTTCTTATAAGGATTTTTAGATTAAAAATTGAAAAAGGGTCACACAATAGAACAAGTGCTTTAAAATATGTGATAAGCTCCAACTCAAAAAAACAAAACAAAAGAAATGAAACAAATATACATTGTTGTGTCGAGAATATATTTTATAAAAACTTTTAAATGTCTTAAAATATTTTCAATTTTCTATTTTTAAAGGATTTGTCTTGTGTTAGTTTTCACTAAGATAAAATAAATTGTGTCTTAAGATATTTTTGACACTCAAATTAACTTCTCACATTTTTTATTGTGTTGTTTTCAATGCCTCATGTTATTATTGTACTTCTCCAATTTTGTTTGCGTGTCAATTCTTCCCACAATAACTCTAACTAATGCAATAATGATTTTTGGCTAAGGTGCTCAACCTCAACTAACTATCGTGCAGTATGCAATAGAACATAATAACGTGTGGTCATAAATTACAATGATGTTAGTTTCTTCTTTGCTTAGGTTCAAGTTCCAACAAAACATCTTAATAGTACATCATGTTTTCAATGCAAGGTTAAAACATTACATCATAACAATCTTACGTATATTTTTGTTGTGGATGAGATTAGGTGTACATTCTTTGATTATATATATAAAAGAAAATAACATAAATATACCATCGTACCAAGCATATGAAAATCCAATGCTACCTAACTTGAAATTAGAGGAAATAATTTATTGCAATCCTTGTACTACGCAAAGCTATTAGCATGCAAAAAATGTATGTGTTGTGCGCCAGAGATGATGATAAAGAGGTAGAATTATAGGTCGCTTTGTAATACATTAAAACAGCATTATTTAATTATTAAAATTCATTATTTTGAATATAAATAATTATTGTTTATTATTATAATTATTATTAGTAGTAGTAAAATTATCATAAAATCACCATCAACATTATGATTATCAATACCATTCTCATATACGATAGTAATATTTTTATAAGAAATTGAATTATATAATAATTGAATTGCATGCTTCCGTTGCACCTTCAACCAAGACCGACTCAGTTCGATATTCGATCTGGATCGATTATGTTTGATCTTTAGCCAGGACATACTCAACTAAACCTTCGGTCGAGACCAACTTGACTCAACCTTCAGTTTTGATTGAATTTCAAATTCTAATAGTTTAATTATTTGAAATACCTTTTTTAAATTTCTCATTTAATTTTTTTTATCCAAACATTTCATTTTACTACAAAAAAATTTAAAATTCTTCAAATAAATTAATTACTCTTAAATTATCCCATCCTAACATTTGTATTATACTATAACATAGTATCTTGATTAAGGTTTGTATTATACTATAACATAGTATCTTGATTTGAGATCTCAAACATCCCTCATTGCCTCAACAAAAACCAAATCTCACTATAGTTGGTGGCACAATAAATCCATCAAACAACAAATCTCGTTATACTAGGCTCTAACCTATAACTATGATACCATGGTAAGAATCGTTAAAATATTGGCAAGTGTATCAAATCTTACAAGTAATAAAATGAAAAATTCATATATCGTTTTCCCAAGAGACCTATGTGTGTTTAGTGAAATTATGGTTATTTAATGATTAAGGTTAAGAGCTTTGAAATAATGAAAATGATTAATTTTAATAAGATACATTTAAAATTCTTGAAAGCAATTAAAAATATAAAATTAACGATGCAATAGAGGCTTCATTGGGGTTGGATTTCATGGTCCAATTCAATATGAAAACACCAAACAATACATGTCTTATTTTCCTTTAGCATTCACAATGCAACCTAACAAGTCCTAATTTCTTAGATACAAGTCTAAATATCAATAATAAAAACTCTAATCTCTTAGATAATTTTACCAAAAATTCGCATTAAATTCAAATGTGTTAAATGACTAATTGATAAAACTCTATATCTAGATGCAAAATCTATTAGTTGTTATATCATAATCAATGTTCTAAATTATCTCCCAATAATAGAAGACCATCACATAAGTAATCAATAATCATGCAATTAAGAATGGGAATTGTCCTTAGGCCCAACATGTGGTACTCTTGGCCAAGGGACACAAGCCTCAAACATTTCATGGGTCATGTGCTCCCCTTGGAGGCTGCAAATATAAGTCATCAATAATATGTAGTTTCCCTTATTTAAGAGTGTCCTCCCTAATAGCTCGAATGGCCATTGCTGGGTTGAAAGTTTCTTTAGTTGGGTATGGAAAGGTAGAGGATGGTGGTGGTTGTGGGTGTTGAGAAAACCATTATGGATGTTTGGAAGTACCAACTTCACTATAATCCAGTGCAACATCTAAAGATGAATAAGCTTTGGAAGTATAATGCGTTCTGATAAACGTCTTATTAATGGTGGATTAAAGAGGATGTAAGATGAGAGTATTTGAGTCGAGCTACACATCTCTTCACAGAGTAGTAATCAAGGCAGGAAACCCCAAACTTCCACAAAACTAGAAGGAATCATAACAATCTCAAGTGAAATATGGGCTTCAATATTCATCCCCATACTTGTCATTATCCCATAAATGAGATAAAATCTTTATAAGTTTATATTTAAGGTATGAGTAATGGGGTTCAAATTGTTGTAGGAGAAAACAATCCACATCTTTGTAAGGGAATTTAAATTCCTTCTAAGGATACACACAAGCTTACCATTAACCCTCAACTCATAAAATGCATTAGGGACACATAAAATAGAAATAATCTCAAAATAATTTTAATGTCCACTTAAGAAAATGTTGAGTACGTTCGTCAGACTTACTGGATTAGGTAGCTGGAAAAAAACTTATTAATTGAGAGTCTGTTAAACTTCACCAATTGGCCTCACATCATCACTTAACGAGGTAATTGCCCTTGTACTTGAGGATCACAAGCATTGACATAAAATTCAAGAATTAATAATACTTCATCAATAACACATTACAAGAAAAATTGGTATTACCAAAAAAAATTGATATTACTAATGGTCAAAATCAATCAATAATGCATAAAATTCATTGGAAATTTAAAATTTCTGAAAGTTTACCAACGATACAAAATTCGTAGGTAAAATTGTCATCAGTATATGTTATCAACGAAATTTTTGTTTCATCGACAATTATCAATAAAAATATCATTGGTAATTATTGACGGATTTTTTCGTCGATAACTATCGAAGATAAAAGTCACGATACAATTCATTTTCTCCCTCCTTCCTATTCTTGCTTTATTTTTTCGTTTTTGTGAAATCTGTCACCAATAGAATAATGAAAATCCACAAACAACTACCACAACATCTACTTTATTTCCAAGATTCAAAATCATTAGAAACCATCATTCGAAGAGGAAGAAATCACATGTCAACAATGTTCAGATCTTTCTTCTCGGCAATATGAGGTTTTTCTGAGATTCTCAAATTTAAGAGAGAACAAAGAAAAAAAAAAGATGTCTTTAGCGTCGATTGTAGTAATGGTGATGGGTTGTAGTGTTGGTGGGTTCCAGTGGTGGCGAAGAGTAACAATATCAAGACTCTGGGTTGTCATTGTGGTGGGTTGCAATGGTGTTAGGTCTTAGTGGTGGCGAGGAGACTCACAGAAGAAGGAAAAGCTATAAATTCTAGTTTCCAAGTAGATGAAAAAGCTTTGAACGTGTGTATATGTTGACACTTAACAAGCAATTTGAGCGAAAATATTTTTATTCTTTTTACCGACAAATTAATACATATTTCATTTACCAACAAATTTTATCAAATAAAAAATATGTCAATAAATGAAATATATATTATCGATGAAATAATTCGTTGGTAATACATATTTCATTTACCAACAAATTTTAGCGACAAAAAAATTTACAAATAAATGAAATATGCATTACTGACATATTTATCGACAAATTTTTCAGTCAGTAATGAATCTGTTAGTAAAATTCATTCGTAATTAAAATTTTAAAATCCATCGATAAAATTCATCAATAATTCAAATTTATCAATAGATTTGTTTTCATCGGTGAAGTTTCGTCAGTAATTTCATGAATTTTTGTAATGACATTAGTAAAATCACCTAACATGTGGTCCCATCCACAACGTGCCAACTTTAATCTAAAATAGTCGTATTCTCCATGGTAAAGCCTTACGTTCTTATCAACAATAAGTCCTTGACGAATAATCTCGTCAAATTTCTTAACAGTTTAAATATTCTTTCATTCTTTAATCCTCTAAAGTATCTTTTAAGGATAAAATCATAATAAAACTTCATACTCCAAAACAGATAATATCTTGGATGAGGTTACCTCTTTTAGTATAGCATATTCAAAATACAATTAAGAAAAAGAGAGAATTTTGTTACTAAGTTGCCAATATCACATCCCAAAGAAAGTTACTTTTTGGTTGATGCTCTTAATCATCTAAATGTTTTGAAGAATTTATCAATTATTTTTAAATTATGTAAATGTTTAGTAAGAATAAAAATACATTTTATTTTAATAGAATTTTATTTATTACGAAAACAAAATTGAAAAAAAAATATATACAAAATAAGTTTCTTATAGAAAATATGATTATTTCATTGAAAAATAAATAGTTAAAAATTTTAACTTTGATTTACTTATTAATAAGTTTAAGAATTCGAAATAACAAAAGAAAAATTTATTAAATATATACGATTTCTTTTATAATTATAAATTATATTAAAATATATACATACTTATTTTTATTGTGCTAGTCTTATTGATAAAATATATAAATTTTATGTATATTATTTTAACACTTTCAAAGATCAAAAATCGTGAATGATCAAAATATATAAATTTTATGTATATTATTTTAACGCAGTTTTTTCTTCTTCTTTTTTCTCCCAGCCATAATATATCACCTTCACTCTGTGTGAATAGATGTTAGACAACAATTACGTTTTTCTTAGTGATTAATAATACTAAAAAGCATTGAAAACATTGCATGACTACAAAGTTGGAAGGTGGAAGCTCTCTCTCCTGGTAATAATATTTAGATAACTTTTTTTTACAATTGAACATCATTTACAAGTTATTTTGTGATTGGACCAAAATTACTTCACAATTAATAATAATAATTATAAACACTATTATGGATTAATCACAAAATGACACGTACATGATGTTTAATTATTGTCAAAAAAATATTGTTTAAATATTATTACCTCTCCTAAATATTTATAGATTTTTTTAACTTATTAATTCTATAATGTAACTGCTAGGATCCAAATTAACTAGTTTGAATTGAAATAGAGATGAAAAAGAGTAAATATAATAATGAGAAGTGAGAGGTGAATACTAAAAATACTTCAAGTGAAATTAACATGAGTCAGAAGAGAAGTAGCACAGTACATAGAAAATGATGATGCAATAGCACTGTTCATAATCACTCCATCCGTTTTTCATAATGGAAAATTTAATGCCCCATCAATCAACCACTCAATTGATCCCACAATATTACTAGGGGTTGACATCACTTTCATAAGACAAAGATACTTTCTGTTTCTTTCTTGACAAAGATGTCCTTTTTGTAAAATATGTAGTTAATGAACAATACATATCTTATAAATTTTGATTGTGATACTAAACTGATATTAGTTAATATTAATACTTGATTAGATATTAATGCGCTATTTGGGTGGAGTAATTTTACCATTTAGTAATATGCATGATAGTGCTGGTTGTAATTGTGAGTTAATCTAGTTTATGATGAGTTTGAGTCAGATTGAGTTTGAAAAAAAAAGTAATTTTTTTTTATGTGGGTAAATTTTTAATCTGGTTTATTAAGAATCTGATACACTGGGTTGATGAACCATGTTGACTTACCAATTCACATAATTTAATTTAATTATTTATTATTTTGTGTCTTAATATTACTAGGTAACATTTTTTTTAGGTTTAATAGGTTCGGAAGTTCCTATATTTGGGAGTTTGTTTCAATTGGGTCCTCCAATTTTGGAAGTGATCAATTAGGTCCCTAATTTTGTCAATTTGATTCAATAAAAGTCTTTCCATTAAATGCAGTTAACACCGTGAAGTTGTTGAACATGTGGCACGCTGACGCTTCCAGGTAGTAGTGTTTGAGATGTATAAGTGGATAATAACATTTTAAAATTATTGGTAAAATATACATACATATATATATATATATATATATATATTATAGTATACTGTTCTAGGACAATTTTCTGCTTTTCAGGTGTGGTTTTATTGTAAAAATAAATTAATTTAAAAAAAAAATACCAAATAGACGTCGGTTAATGCAATGCCCGACGTCTATAGTTGTCAGTCAATGTACAAACCGACGTCCAATGAGTAAAACGTTCAGCGCCTATAGACGTCGTATTTGGATACATCTAACGTCTATATAGACGTCTGGTGTACCCACATCTGACGTATATATAGACGTCTTGTGTACCCACATCCGACATTTAGATAGACGTCAGGTATATCTAGTCTGACGTCTGATTAACGTCACCCACAAAGACGTCGGTTCTGAATCTGACGTTAAAAGCCCAAAATAACAGACGTCTAACGCCCTTTCTGCACTAGTGAGAGAAAAAGTGCATGTTAATACGGATTGTCAAAAAATCAAAAAGGGTGAAGAAAAGAAAGAAAAGAAGTTTTTCAAGAAGAAGAGAGCTTACATTGCTTGGGAGCATAATGCATCAAGCACCTCAAGCTCAAATGATTCTGATGAACAAGCAAACATTTGCTTAATGGCCAACAGTGAATGATCTGAAAGCCAAGTAAGTATATTTAGTAATAATTATGATTATGATGAACTGCATGATGCATTTCAACAATTATTACATGAACCAAAAAAAAATTGAATATTGCTCATAGGAAATTGAAAAAGGATTTTAAAGAATTACAATTGAAATTTGAAAAAGCTCTTAAAGAAAAAGAAGTTTTAGAAAATAAAATTTTGGATCTAGAAAAGAAAGATGTCTCAAATGCTAAATGTGAGTCATGTAAGAATCACATGTTTAGTATTAATATTCTTGAGAATTTGCTTAAAGAGGCAACTAAAAATAAAAATCTTGAATAACCAAATTTTGATAAAAAGAACTTTCATAAAAATAAGCAAGCTCCTAAGAACAAGAATAAGAGAACTCGTAAGATATGGGTTGAAAAAGGAACTATTTTTTAAAGAAATTCAAATGTTGTCACATGTTTTTACAGTATGAAAAAGGAACACACTTCAAATAAATGTAGAATAAAAAATTATATTGTTCCAAATGGGAGATATGCTTAGATTCATGTTATAAAGTAATTTGCCTCTAACCACAAAAGACCCAAATGAGATTTTGGGGACCAAAACTCTATTATTTTGTTTTGCAGGTTAAATTTTCAAAAGGAAAAAAAGGCTCTATTGTATCTTGGTAAATTTTAAAAGCTTTGAAATAATTTATGAATTTTAGATATTTTTTTAAGTGCCCAAAAATAGTTAAAATAGTCAAGATGACAATCGATTATTTAAAATATTCATTTTGGCTCCATCCTACAAATTTGGTTTGGGAATAATCGATTATCAAGAGTGATAATCGATTATCTTAAGGTATAACGTAAAAAAAATAATTAAAACTTAAGAATCTGTTTTAGATTTTAAGGGGAATATTACATTTAGAGGGATTAATTTTACTCATTTAAAGGGACTTAAGTTTTTTTTGAATTAACTAATTTAGGGGGAGCATAAAGATTAGATGATTTTTTTATTATAATAAAAAAGGGGGAGAAATTTTTCATCTTCTGATAACTGACACATATTCAAGGGAAGGATATATGATTATGTTGATATCTTGTTATATATTTCTATTCTAGATTTATTATTCTTTTCCCCTTAGTTGTTAATTAAGAACAAGACCTTCAAGAACAGGACATATCACAAGCCTTCAAAAAAAATTTGATCATCATAAGAAAATGGGAGATTATTAGGAAAAAGAAGAAGATGGACATCTTGCTTCAATAAAGGATTTTGATGATGATGTTTCATGAGTGTTGAAGAATTGAAGAAGTGTTTGGTTTCAAGAAATACTTTGAAGACTCAATAAATTAGTTGTTAAAGACTCAAGTAATCTGTGTATTGTAATTAATTTATTAGTTCAAGAGTCAATAGGTAAAACCCAAGTAGTAGAGCACTCAAAAAGTTTTAATTTTCAAAAACGTCTATGTGATAATCGAGTATTACTTAGGATAATTGATTATCACCAAAATTAAACTCTTTATAATGGCCTGCAATAATCAATTATCACTTTAGATAATCAATTATCACTCACAGTTAAGAGTTGTCTCTTCAGCTTTTGACCTAGCTTGAACCTTAGGCTATATATAGTGTTCTTCACAATTCTTAAAACAACTTTTCACTTAAGAGTATTAGAGTTGTGTGCCAAATGGAAACTCTTTGTGTTTGTGAAAAAGGGAGCTTGTGTTATTTGGTGCTTGTAGGAGGAAGTTCTATTTCTTAGTGTGTCTAACTGGTGGAGTATACCTATAAAGTAGAGTCAAGTTGTTCATTCCTTTGTGCGTCGAAAGGAAGTGTTTTTCATCTCCTATCTGTTAAGAGAGGTGATTTCTAACTCAATATTTATTTCTCTATTGTAAATTGTTACTTATTTTAGTCGAAAGGTTAATCCCTCTTTTTGAGAGGTTAAAAACTAGATGTAGGGTCTTTTGATCCGAACAAATATAAAAATTACCTGTGTAATTATTTTCTTCCCTTCTCTCCTTTGTTTATTTTCTTTTATTAAAAGTATTTTTCAGTTTCATTAAAGAAACTTTTAAAAGCAAAAATATGTTGAAAAGAAGGGATTTTTAACTTGAACCAATTCACCCCTCTTGGTTTGTGTTCGAACACGCTTCTTCAACATTTCATTGTGCGATATTGATTCCAACAAAAAGGAACCGAACGTCTGTTGCATCTCCCTCCAAAGCTTGCTCTACAAAGACATCATCACCCTTTGCTCATACCCATCAGATGATCATCGCCCTAGAAATCAAATACACAAAATAACCAAGCCAAGAACAAATAAACAAGGTAAACTAATGATAAAAAGAATTAACAATAGGATATTAAGAGTTCATCATAAATAATACTTTACACATAGTAATTCAAACATCTTAATCATGTCAAGGACCTAGACTAGACCATTTGCATATAGTATGAATGTCAAGTTATGGCAGGTTCTGTACTTGTGTGGTTGAACTACTGACTCACTCAAAGCTACTATACAAGGTTGGTCCGTTAAAACACCATTTGTCAAAAGGATAAAGGCCCCCAGGCTAGGACCTTCTACTACTCTCACTACATGACTCATCTCTCTCTAGTTGAGAATGAACGATCACTAGAGTGTCAAGATAACTCCAAAGGCTGAGCTTCCTACATTCATACTTACAAAACTTGAAACAACCAACCAAGAATTTCACCTTAGAAATTTTTTTCAAACATACTTCAAATTTATTACATAACCTCAAGAATAATCCATCATGTAATTCAATAGATACTTGTACACAATCCTCAAAGCCTCAAAATAGTTAAAGTTACCAAAACGCCAAAGAAATAAAGACTCAAAACATGTTCTGAACAGGTCGCCCAACGCCCATACTTGATCAACTAGATATTGTTCTACTCGCTCAGTGGCTACATTTGCTTAATGAAAAGAAAACTTTCTCGCTCACCGAGGATGCTCGCTCATCCATTGCTACAACAAACTTCTCCCTCAAACTAACTCTCTCATCTCCCTTAGCTCACTCTATCAATACAGAAACAATGGGTTTTGCTCGCTCGACGATTACACTCGCTCAGCTAGATATAACTTTACTTACTCAACGGCTACAATAGCTTAGTGATACTGCATAATATTGCAAAATACCATTTATGAAGAATATTTACCCCTCAACTTCATTTGTCTAACTTATACACTTGTACTAACATCTATAATTTACATTTGATATTCTGAACTTGATTATATCTATCCAATTATGTATGATCCAACTTAAATCAAATTTAAACTCTTTCTACCATGAGATTCCAATGCAAATTAACTAAAACATCACTTTAGAGATCATAATTCAGTTCTACAAATTTTAACTCATAACTAAGCAACTTACGAGTCTGAACAAGTCCAAAATGACCCAATTACAAACCCCAAACCTTCCACTTTGCCTCGTACCTTCTACTTCTAAAACTTACTACTCAAAACCTTTAAATATGCACCTAAAAGTCATAAAACACAACCTATTGTATACCATACATTTCTAAACCATTTTCTGCTAACTCACCACACAAATAAGTTCCAAATGACCATGCCACAAACCCTAAAACATTATTTTTCCACTTAGACCAATTTGTCTAAAACTCACCTTTTAAAACCTCCATTTTTAGACCAAAATTGACCTATCACCAAGATTAACCTTTCATTCCCAATATTTCAACCAGATAACATCACCAACTTCACAAACACAGAAAATTCACAATTAATATTAATTCCAAACAGATTCATCAAAGTCTAAAACATCAATTAACTATTTTAAAATCGTTCAAATCGCAATTTATACTAAGGCAAATAAAGTCCAATTTCAAACCAATTCAACATAACCTTACTACCATCATCAATTAAAATAACATCAAGAAGGTCACTAGTTTCCCTTACCTTAAAGAGAATTGCCACCGCTCTACACAACTCTCCAACATTGCTTTAAGCTCACAAAATCTTAAAAACACCTACAGAACACATAATTGTGATCAATGAAAGTCCTTAGAACCTTTGATCAATCAAGAACTAGAAAAAGAAGCCAAAAGACACATGCGAGAAGGTACCCCTCTACATGATCTCAAACTAAGAGTGAAAGGAAAAATAAAAAAAAAACTTACTTGCTCTAGAATAGAAACTAATCGGTGAATGATGAAAAATGCACTGTAATAATCTCCTAAACACTTCCTAATCGCCAAACAGACAATCAAGGAGTCAAACGTATTAGAAAGAAAGAAAAGGAAACTCATAAAAAGAATTGTAAAAATTGAGAATTTATGAAATTCTATTATTAAATTATTTTATCATTAAAATATTTATTTTCATTATTTTAAAACACTTGTCAATTCTAATATTTTACTTTTTTTTTTTAGTTCTTACAATATTTTATTCATGTTACAAATTAAAATTTGAATCAAAGTTTAACATATAAAAAAATGGAAGAGTTCTAAAATAATTTAAACCTGCAAAGATTAGATTTTAATATTGAACGTTAATTTAAAAAAAATATCATAGCAAATTTATTTTAACAAAATAAGATTTATTAAAATAAAAAAACAAATATAAATATTAAGACAATTTAAACAAAAATAGATTAAATTATTAACTAAACCTTTGTTGAATCGTTAAATTATAAATTAATCATAACTATTTATCAATATAATTATTATTTATGTTAAATTTTCTTAAAATTTAACAAAATAATGAATTAATTAATTTATATATATTAAGAATTTGAACAGTAAATTTACAGTTCCCATTTGATGCGACTAAAGGTCAGGTGTTAAATGCAAAAACTGCTCCTTCGTCTGAGTGATTCCAATAAATAGCAACCCATCTACCATTCTTCAATTCATCATTTGGTCTCAACAAAACCTTATTCTTCTCAAACATCATAGTTTCTGTTTAATGGCTTCAACACCTGGAATCCTCTCAGAGTGGCCATGGAAACCTCTCGGAACATTCAAGGTTAATTCTCTGTCTTTCCCTTATTTTCAGCAAACTTAATATACAGTTTTTTTTTTTTTATCACCATAAAATAGTAATATACATTGCTCCAATCCTCAGAAAAAAAGATAAAATTTGGAACTGATAATTTCAAGGTAAGTATTCATATATGATTTCTTCATTTAATAATCCTATTTTAGGTTTCTTAATTATCATATATAATATTTTATATTAAATTGATGTTGATACTATTTAAAAAATAATAACTTGGATAATATAAATGACCATATAAATAAGAATTACGATAAACGATATAGTACTCATTTATATTTAACAGAAAGAGTCTCATTATCTCTTTTAAATTAAATAAAAACTGCGAAAAACAATTGAGAGAATATATTAAATACCATTTGACAAAATTTGAAACATGAAAAAACTATTAAACTTAACTTTTTTATCAAAAATAAAAATTAAATAAATAAATAATTACTTAGATTACTTCAATCCTTTTACATTAAAATTATATACACTATTATATAAAGAGAATTATTTTTTGTGCTCAATTTTTCTCTAATTTTACAGTTCAATTTCTTTTTAAATTTAATCATTTTTAAATTAAATAAGAAAATCTATAAAATATATAAAAACTATCTATAATAAAAATGAACACGTATGTGTTTATATATATATATATATATATATATATATATATATATATATATATATAATGAACTTTTTTAATGTTAACATAAAAATTAAAAGAAAACACATATACATAATTATAAGAAGGAGATAAAAATTATAATTTAACATTAAGGTATTATTATCATTATTATATGCTTTGTCTATCATAATTATTGATGTGTATGATTTTGCAGTACCTGGTATTGGCTCCTTTTGTGATTAGAAGTTGTTATGGTATGTTGGTGAAGGATGAGAGTGAAAGGGACGTAACAGCCTTTCTCATACTACCATTTTTGTTATGGCGTATGCTTCATAATCAAATTTGGATTACTCTCTCTCGACATCGAACTGCCAAAGGCAATTCAAGAATTCTTCACAAAGGAATTGAATTTGATCAAGTTGACAGAGAGACCAATTGGTTAGTTTCTTCCATCAAATAAAATATTATATCATAAGTTTTTTTTAGTCTTTTACCTCATTTACATCATCACACTAATATTAAGTCTAATTCAGTCTCTCTAATTAGAAAATAAACATTAAGTATAATTTAATCTTATTACAATATCAATTTCATCAACTTGTAAAACAAGATTTTCATATAACTTTTGTATATACAGTAAATTGATCTTAATAAATAGTCGATATGTGATTGTAAAGATTATTTTATTTTATTGTTGAGATGATGTTTTACATTTTGTTTTTTCATGTTGTAGGGATGACCAAATTCTGTTCAATGGGCTACTGTACTACTTGGGAAACTGTACATTATCTGGTGCATCACGTCTTCCATTATGGAAAACAGATGGAGTGATTATGGCAATGCTGATTCATGCAGGACCAGTGGAGTTTCTGTATTATTGGTTGCACAGAGCACTTCATCACCATTTTCTATATTCTAGATATCATTCTCATCACCATTCTTCCATTGTCACAGAACCTATTACTTGTAGGCTTTCCATTTTCATCTTTTAGTAATTTTATTCCATAGAAATTAAACATTATTGATATATAACTTTTATTCCATAGAAATTAAATAATTTACGTTATGTATTCATGTTTATGTAACTTTTTTTTTCTTGATCTCATCTTTGTGTTGTCTTGCTACAGCTGTGATTCATCCATTTGCTGAACACGTATCATATTTCGTTCTGTTTGCAATTCCAATGTTAACCTTAGTCTTCACTAACACAATGTCTATGATCACCTTATTTGGATACGTGACTTACATTGATTTTATGAATAATATGGGTCACTGCAACTTTGAGATTGTTCCAAAGTGGCTCTTTAGTATCTTCCCCCCTCTCAAGTACTTCATGTACACCCCATCGTAAGTATTTATTACTTTTAATCCAAACAATACTTAAAATTTCTAGGTAACTGAATGTACTTATTTTGTATATATTTCACAGGTTTCACTCCTTGCACCATACTCAATTTAGGACAAATTACTCTCTCTTTATGCCATTTTATGACTACATCTATGGCACCATAGACAAAAATTCTGATCAATTACATGATTCAGCATTGAAAAGACAAGAAGAAACCCCAGATGTTGTCCACTTAACACACCTCACAACACCTAAATCGATCTATCATCTAAGACTTGGATTTTCTTCCTTAGCCTCCAAACCCTACCAACCCAAATGGTACCTTTGCTTCATGTGGCCTCTCACAGCTTTCTCCATGATCCTAACATGGATATGTGCTCGTACATTCATTCTCGAGGAAAATCGTTTCGACAAACTCAAGTTGCAAACTTGGGTTATACCCAAGTACAATTTTCAGGTAAATATTTAGAATTTTTCTGGAAAAATTTAATATTTTTGAAGTATGAGCCGCTCTTATAAGAAATAACATTATATGACTGCTATTTCTTTGCAGTACTCTTTACAATCGCAAAAGTTGAGTATCAACAGAATGATAGAGAAAGCAATATTAGATGCAGAGAAAAAGGGTGTGAAAGTGTTGAGCCTAGGTCTGATGAATCAAGGGGAGGACCTTAACATCTATGGAGGATTATATGTTAGCAAACATCCTAAGCTAAAAGTTAAGGTTGTTGATGGAAGCAGTCTTGCAGTTGCTGTTGTTCTTAACAGTATTCCTAAAGGAACAACACAAGTATTGCTTAGGGGGAAACTCACCAAGGTTGCTTGTACTCTTGCTCTCAAATTGTGTCACCAAGGAATCAAGGTTCACATTTTTAATTAATTGTATAGATTTAATTTATATATATTAATTTAAACTCTCTTAATTTTGATCTCACATGCATGATTACTATATTTCAGGTAGCTACAATGCATAAGGATGACTATAAGAGGCTAAAGAATTTGTTCAATAGGTCTGAAACTAATTTGACTAATTTGATCATTGAGCAAAGCTGCACCCAAAAGGTATTAATGTTAATTAAGTGATGATGAATAAGCTTAAAAGCTTAGCAACAATGAAAGTAATAAAATATGTTAATTAAGTGAAAATGAATAAGCTGTAAAGATGATGATTGAAGTGTGATAAACAAAATTTTCTTTAGTCTCTCATATTTGTTTTATTTATATAGATTTGGTTAGTTGGAGATGAATTGAGTGAAAAGGAACAATTGCATGCACCCAAAGGAACATTGTTTATTCCATACTCACAATTCCCACCAAAGAGATATCGCAAGGATTGCTCCTACCATTGCACCCCAGCAATGCTAATTCCTAGTGGCATTCAAAATGTCCATTCTTGTGAGGTTTGTTCACATAATATTTTCATTCTTCAAATGATTCGATCGTGTTATTCAATTTGTACAAATTTCAAAGATCTTACATATATTGCAGGATTGGTTACCAAGAAGGGTAATGAGTGCATGGCACATAGCTGGAATAGTACATTATTTAGAAGGATGGAGTGAACATGAGTGCAACTACACAATGAATGACATAGATCAAGTTTGGCATTCAGCACTTCAACATGGATTTCAATCTCTTCTTGTATCTAAGTGTGATCATACCATCACTAATTAAGCCACAGGATTCTATCAAAGTGTAAGATGAATGATTTCCTAAAAAAATCTTCCTGTTATACCTCTTTTTAAAGCTCTTTTCAATGTTATTTTACCAATAAAAAAATGTTGTATGTTTTTTTAAAGTTTTTTTCAATGTTATTTTACCCATAAAAAAAAAAACAAACTCTTGTGTCCATCAAAGAGTTAGCTAATTATTAAGAAATAGTGAGAAAATTAAATAATTAAAGTGTTTGACACACTACTTGTCTTAGCTTTTCCAAATGTATTAGTTATGGAGATCATTTGTGTAAACACTTTTGTTATTTCAATTAGACAAGCAAATTAATGTATGTATGTCTACATGTATCAATAAAAATTTAAAATTTATGTACATTTTACTTTCCTTCTTATATGCAATTAAATATATCTTTAAAGCAATCGAAGTGAAAAGAAAATGTTCACTCTACATCATTGTTATAGTAAGAATATTGTTCAAATTTGAAGTGAGTTTAGTCTCACTTGAAGTAGGAATGAGTCTAAAAAATAATATAAAAAAAAAGAAGACTTATGTTTTAAGGTTTTTAATTGAAAGTAGAATTATGAATTTTTTATATGAAATGTTTATCACTCATTGGTGTCAAATCCTTAATGCATCTTTTAATGAAAAAAAAATCCAATAAATTGATATAATTAATATGAAACAAACACATGAGTTATGTCATGTGAGAAATAATGTAAATTAAAATTAAATATTATTGGAAGGATTAAGCTTGTATAATCCAATTATAAGGTATTGAAAAGAGTTTTTTTTTATAGCATAACACTATTTGCGAAAAGTTTTAAAACTCTATTCAAATTTTTTTTTGTTGAGTTTGTCTCTTATATAACACCATCTTTTTTTCTCACACTACCATTCTCGCAATTCACCACAGAGATGAACCCTAATTCGTGTAAACTCACTAGACAAAAATCACGAGCTGGTATGATGAAACCTTATTGTGTCGTCAACCATACTCCTCACTTGAACATATCTGAAAACACGACCACCACACAGTTGAATTCAGAAAAATGACAAATCTAGTTGTTGATAAATGGATGTATACCATGGTTGTGCAATTTGGGCTTTGCGAATTAGGGTCGAATGGTGGAGCAAAACTACTATCGTGAGGTGGATTCACAAATGCACAATTTAGTTTTGCAGATTCAAACATGGTTTGTGCAAATGGGTGAAGATGGTATTGTGGTTCACTGTTGTTAGTGATGGCTCCAATGATGGTAGTTCGAATTTGTTCCAATTTGGGCTTATGGCGAACGCGTGAAGGTGAAGGTCAAATGTCATGTATCATCCACATCATCATCTTCTAAAATTTATTCATTGATTTTTTTATCTATCGTTCATAAATCTAATCATAAGTCCTCCATCATGTTTTCTTATATGCTTTTATTTAAATATTTGTTTTAATTTATTGGTGTATGTGTGAAAAGAGATTATTTTTGTACTCCCTAAATCCCAACTTACAATCATGTCAAAGATTATATGCATACTTTTTGGGTGCATATGTTTCAATTTGGCTGTAAAGAAATGATGATACACTTGCTATGGAAAGGAAACATAATCAATTAACAAGTCTTACTTTTCCTATCTCTGTCTTTAAAGTTTATAAAGATTGATAATAATGCTGTAAAATGATGAGAATAGTAATTTGTAAGACATGCTATAATATTTGACTTGTATTACAAACGGAAAAGTTAGAAAATGTAAAATTAATCATCAAAGTAAAGTATTTATTTTTGTATATAAGATTTAGATTTTACCGTTACTAATAAATTCTGGCTATTTTTTTTCATATGTAATTCATTGTCTAATATATGTGTTATAGTTATTGAATGCAAGAATATTGAAGTTGATTCAAAAAGGCTATCTATTGCAACTTTCCTAATTTTGTGTTTTAAAACTTTTATTTTTTTTTAAGTAATGATATAATATATTTTTATTTGTGTATATGTGTCAAATATCTTATTTATTTTTTATTTCGAAAACGTTTGTCTAACAATGTTTTTTTGCTAACTATTTGACAACGCCACGTGGCTGTTGTTGGTTGGCTGTTTTTTAAGAAGTAAAAGCAATACACGGAAGGACATATTTGGAATTTGAGAACATATGAAAACTCGTTTCGCGCTTTAATGTTTTTACTATTCATTTTCATTTTCGCATTCTCGCTTGCTTCGCTTTCGTCTCTGTTGTCGGCTCTCTTGCTCTCATTATTCGGTTGGTCTCAACTTCCTTGGTCTCATCACTTTTCTCTTTTCTCATTATCATTTGTTTTGGGAAGGGATGTTGAACCCTAGCCATGTTTTTATCGTGTTGCCTCAATGTTTTGGTCTCATGTGTTTTTTTGTTTTCTCTTTTGTTTTTATCGTGTTGCGTCAACCCTAACAATGTCCACCATTGCTTTTGGTTTATCATATAAGTGCAAGTTTGTATGGCAGCGCAAAACCCAAAAGCAAGACAAAGTTTTGGTTTTTTTTTTTTGTTGTAGTGTATTTTATATCCTCGCATTGTTAATTAATAACAATGTTTTTCTATTGTTGTGTAGTGGCGGGTTTGAATCTCCATGGATTCATCAACCATTGTTCAAATGAATGGATTAATGAAAATAAATGGTTGAAGGACGTTATGAGAGATAGATGGTTCATCAACCTTTATGCAACTTTTATGGAACTCAAATTTTACTCAAATTGGACTCTTTAAATTTGGAACTTTGATGCATTCTAGTATTTTTAATAGTCAAAATTTAAATATGTGAAATATTCATATAACCGCGTATTTAACAAACACTAAACCTAAGTAAAACCAATGAAGTTGTGTGAAAAAATACTGCACTTGAACTGTGGTCACCCAGGTTCCCACAGGTG
Source organism: Vigna reflexopilosa (assembly GCA_027742785.1). Classification (NCBI taxonomy): domain Eukaryota; kingdom Viridiplantae; phylum Streptophyta; class Magnoliopsida; order Fabales; family Fabaceae; genus Vigna; species Vigna reflexopilosa. The sequence continues at coordinate 1,638,689 of CM050929.1, read as the reverse complement.
GTTCATTCAGTGCAACCAGTTGTCCAAAATTGAGAAAACATTCGCGTAATCGTTTACCAAGCCTGGTAAACGATTACAAGGGCACTTTTTGGTGCCCTGCATATAGGACTTCACCTATGTGCCTCTTACCATCAAAAGTGGTCCCCTACACCATGTTGGCCCACCCAAAATTAGACATTCAAGGCACTAGACACACTTAAGCAACAAATTACAAGTAAAACCAATGAAGTTGTGTGAAAAAATACTATACTTGAACTGTGGTCACCCAAGTTACCACATGTGGTTCTTTTAGTTCAACCAAATGTCCAAAATTGAGAAAAGACTAGCGTAATCATTTACAAGCCACTGATAAACGATTACAAAGGTACTTTTTGGTGCCCTGCTTATAGGACTTCACCTATGTGCCTCTTACCATCAAAGGTAATCCCCTACACCATGTTGGCCCACCCAAAATTAGACATTCAAGGCACTAGACACACTTAAGCAAGTAATTACAATTAAAACCAATGAACTTGTGTGAAAAAACACTGCAATTGAACTGTGGTCACCCAGGTTACCACAAGTGGCTCCTTCAGTTCAACCAGTTGTCCAAAATTGAGAAAACACTCGTGTAATCGTTTACAAGCCACTGGTAAACTATTACAAGGATACTTTTTGGTGCCCTGCTTATAGGACTTCACCTATGTGCTTCTTATCCTCAAAGGTGATCCCCTACACCATGTTGGCCCACCTAAAATTAGACATTCAAGGCACTAGACACGCTTAAGCAACAAATTACAATTAAAACCAATGAACTTGTGTGAAAAAATACTGCAATTGAACTGTGGTCACCCAAGTTACCACAGGTAGCTCCTTCAGTTCAACCAGTTGTCCAAAATTGAGAAAACACTCGTGTAATCGTTTACAAGCCACTGGTAAACGATTACAAGGGTACTTTTTGGTACCCTGCTTATAGGACTTCACCTATGTGCCTCTTACCATTAAAGGTGGTCCCCTATACCATGTTGGCCCACCCAAAATTAGACATTCAAGGCACTAAACACTCTTAAGCAACAAATTACAATTAAAACCAATGAACTTGTGTGAAAAAACACTGCACTTGAACTGTGGTCACCCAGGTTACCACAGGTGGCTCCTTTTGTTCAACTAGTTGTCCAAAATTGAGAAATCATTCTCGTAATCGTTTACAAGCCACTCGTAAACGATTATAGGGCAGTTTTTCCTTGCACAATCTTAACCAATTCAACTAACTTGATCAAGTCACAAACCTTATTTCATTCTTGTATCACTAACATTATCAATTCATAAAAAGGGCGACTTTATTATTAAAAATATTTAAGAAATCAAAATGTAAAGCACTTCAATAACGTAGGCAATTAAATTGCAATTTTAAATTACATTACTTGATGGAACCAAACATGGATCTTGTCTAAATTCAACAAAATATGTTAAATTCAAGTGTCGTATTACTCGAGTATTATAAACTCAATACAATAATGAGTGATTTTTTATTCTAAGTACTAAATTTCCGGTGTACGGTGTCCTAAGCGCTTGACTCTTGTAACGTCTTCTTGATCCCACCCTCAAATACGTCTTCAAATGAGGTTGGTTGTTGGACATTCCACCCGGTTCATTGTTGGACATTCCACCTTGTTCAAAGTACAAACATACTTTGTCTAACGTTCGTTCAAAATACAAACATACTTTGTCGAAAAAGAGTGACGAATGATCAACTGCTCAACGAAAACAAAACAAACGTAAACACAGAACTAAAAACCTAAAATCCAAACCAAAAAGAAGATAGAAGATAGAGAAAAAATGCATTTACCTTAGTCAAACAAAGATGTTCACCAAAACTTGCCATTTCAAACACTAAGAACAAGAACCAACATCAACGACAAAGAAGAAAAAAGAAAAAGACGTGAACGGAGAACCAACTTTCTAATGAAAACAAAGAAAAAGAACTTTCATTTTTAATGAAAGAAGACAAGGATATATTTGGAATGAAAACTTTCTGAAACCATCTTTACTTTTCAGGACAAATTTTATTAATAAAATTAATAGAAAACTGGACCAATGAGAAACTGCCAACTAACATTATCAAATATGCGTTAAAGAAGGGTTGTCAAATATCTTATTTATTTTTTATTTGTATAACGTGCTAATGCTCGGTCCTTTTTTTAAACCAAATCAGACACTACCTTCTTGATTTGTTGAGGGCAACTCCTCGTGATGCCAACTATAGGCATTGAAACCTACCAAGGTGATGCAGAGACCGACGATGCCTCTGGCGGTTATCGGCGTCGCTGGTGCTGTCTCTGGCTGGCCGTCGGAGGTGCAGCAGTGGCGGGTCTCGTTAGCGTAGCAATGGAAAAGCCACCATGGAAGAGGGAGACGGAAACCCTACGCAGGAAGAGTGGCGTTAACGACGCCGGCAATGTCGTCGGTCCAGGTCGTCGCGACGGTGAGCGGCAGAGGTGCAAGCAGCGGTGACATGGTCTAGGCCCGGTGCCTCGCGAATGTTGAAGAAAGGTGATGACGCCGACGCAGGTTCCGATGGTGACCAGCGCTATCGTCGGCTATCGTGACGGCAAATGACGGCATCGGCCTTGGCTGCGGAGGTCGGTGCGGCTGTCGACGGATGTGAGTCAACTCTTGTGCAGGCAAGAGTCTTGACTGTGGGGAGACATTTTGGGCTTTTTTTTAATATATCCGTTGGACCACAATATTCACTACACACACCTCCCACCAATTGCTCACCACACTGCCCCTAATTGCTTACCACATCACCGTTTTACTATCTGCACCCCTGATATTTTATTTTTTTATATGGATTATTTTATATTTTGGTGTACTAGATGAAACCATGTGTGATCGTTGATGAATTTTCAACACTAGTCACTCCTTCCCGTAAAGGTCATCCTTTTCTATCTTCATTTTCTCCACACATTTTCATTCCTTTTTGTACACCCAAACCTCAATCTTCTCATCCTTATGCTAAAACTTCATACTCTAAACCCACTAAAATCTTCTCTTCCCATAGCACTTGCTGGTGCCTATGGAGGGTACCCTCTTCCCCAATCGGCCAGTTTTACCGGCCCCTGCACCTACTAGACCAACCGAACAACCTTCAAAATTCAAGCCAAATTTTTTACCTCCACAATCTCCACCACCTCCTCCTCCTCCTTTCCAATTGGATTCACTTCTCCAACGTCTTCATCATCTTTCTTCAGTCCCCATCACCACTCCCACGCTCACCCTTGTGCCTCCTTCCAAGGATAACAACGCCCATTTTAACAATTCCCTTCATTCAAAGCAAAAGCAACCCTCTTTAGCTTCTGACCCTGTTGTTGAACAGGACCAGCTTGATGATGTAAAGTTTGGATTTTTATCTGACAAGGGCAAGTTGTTGCTCAATTCAATTGTTGGGTCACCTTTGCATGAATTGAATGGTTTTTTCAACGCTGTTGAGTTTGAGTTGCTTGAGGTTGACTTTCTCAGCATGTTGAAAGCTTTGGACCTTTCTGGGAACTGGGAGAGGGCTCTTTTGCTGTTTGAATGGGGTTGGTTGCATTTTGGGAGTGAACAAAACTTGAGGCTGGACAATCAGGTTGTTGAATTGATGGTTCGGATATTGGGGAGAGAGTCACAGCATTCTATTGCATCCAAGTTGTTTGATTTAATTCCTGTGGAACAATACTCAATTGATGTTCGGGCTTACACCACTGTTCTTCATGCTTATGCTCGCACTGGCAAGTATAAACGGGCAATTGAGTTGTTTGGAAAGATGAATGAGTTCGGTCTTGATCCAACTTTGGTCACTTACAATGTTATGCTTGATGTTTATGGCAAGATGGGTCGTTCTTGGAGTATAATCTTGGAGTTGTTGGATGAGATGAGGAATAAAGGGCTTGAGTATGATGAGTTTACTTGCAGCACTGTGATTTCTGCTTGTGGGAGAGAGGGTATGCTAGATGAAGCTAGAAAGTTTTTAGCTGAATTAAAATTGAATGGCTATAAACCAGGAACTGTTACGTATAATGCTATGCTGCAGGTTTTTGGAAAGGCTGGAATGTACACAGAGGCTTTGAGCATCCTGAAAGAAATGGAGGATAATAATTGCCCTCTTGATTCGGTCACTTACAATGAGCTCGCTGCAACATATGTGAGAGCTGGGTTTCTCGACCAAGGGAAGGCTGTGATTGATACAATGGCAAGCAAAGGGGTAATGCCAAATGCTATTACTTATACAATTGTAATAGATGCCTATGGTAAGGCGGGAAGGGAGGATGAGGCATTGAGGTTGTTCAGCCAGATGAAGGACTTGGGTTGTGCTCCTAATGTATACACTTACAACTCTATTCTTGCCATGCTAGGCAAGAAGTCAAGAACAGAAGATGTCATTAATGTTCTCTGTGAGATGAAATTGAATGGGTGTGCTCCTACTCGGGCTACGTGGAACACAATGCTTGCTGTATGCAGTGAGGAGGGTAAGCACAATCATGTTAATAGGGTCTTAAGGGAAATGAAAAACTCTGGATTTGAGCCTGAAAAAGACACATTCAATACATTGATTACTGCATATGCTCGGTGTGGATCTGAAGTTGATTCTGCGAAAATGTATGGGGAAATGATTAAAGCAGGCTTTACACCATGTGTAACAACTTATAATTCTCTTCTAAATGCCCTTGCTCGGCTAGGCAATTGGAAAGCAGCAGAATCAGTCATTCTAGATATGCGGAGTAAGGGCTTCAAGCCCAATGAGACTTCATACTCACTGATGCTCCATTGTTATTCCAAGGCTGGGAATGTCAAGGGGATAGAGGCGATTGAGAAAGAAATCTATGATGGTCATGTCTTTCCTAGTTGGATTCTTTTGAGAACCCTTATCCTATCAAACCACAAGTGCAGACACCTTAGGGGAATGGAAAGGGCATTTGATCAATTGCACAAGTATGGATATAAACCTGATTTGGTTGTCATTAACTCCATGCTTTCAATGTTTTCCCGGAACAAGATGTTTTCGAAGGCCCGTGAAATGATGCATTATATTCATGAAAATGGATTGCAGCCAAATCTTTTCACCTACAACTGCTTGATGGATCTGTATGTCCGAGAGGGTGAATGTTGGAAAGCACAAGAAATACTCAAGGAAATTCAAAACTCTGGTCCAGAGCCAGATGTTGTGTCTTATAATACTGTTATCAAGGGGTTTTGTAGAAAAGGGCTAATGCAGGAGGCTATTAGAGTTCTCTCAGAGATGACCACTAAAGGGATTCAACCAACAATAGTTTCATACAATACTTTCTTGTCAGGCTATGTGGGGATGGAGTTGTTTGATGAAGCAATTGAAGTCATTAGATTTATGATTGAGCACAATTGCAGGCCCAATGAACTAACTTACAAGATTGTAGTTGATGGTTATTGTAAAGCAGGGAAGCATGAGCAAGCTATGGACTTTGTGTCTAAGATTAAGGAGATTGATATCTCTTTTGATGATCGTTCTGTAAAAAGACTAGGTTCTTGTATTAGGGAGAGAATGGGGTCTGTTTTGTGAACTATTCTTTTGGACTTCCATTTTCTTTAATTTTTTATATATACATATAGTTAGTTCCTCAGCTATCAGTTGTTGCAATTCTTTAGCATGGGTCACATCTAGTCTATTGGAAATCCATTTCCCGTTTATAGTACAGTTCTATAAGCTTAATAGCTGTGTCAATACATAACGTTATAAGTATATTGAATCCACCGATCAGGAATGAGTCCTCTGCTTGATAAAATAACTAGAGATTCTAAATTTTGGTGTATGAAAGTTTTTTGAAACACTGTTGTAGGTTATTCAACAGTTTTTTTGGTGTAAGAAATATTATTATTCAGCAGCTACTTTCTCATTTTAAATCTAATGAAGTTTGGAAAAAAATTTTCAAACAGTTGAATTTGAAGAATATGCAAATTTGGAATCAAATCTTGAATATTAAAGCTGGTCTTTCTTCTTCCACCCATCTTAGTCCAAAGAAAAATTATTAAAATATCTTTGTATTTAAAGTATGTTTTTTTGTATGAATAAGAATTTTTTTGTCTATAAAAACTTAGTATATTTTACTTGAATAAGAGGTGAGTTAGTCATTAATATTTATGTTTGAGTAATTATGTGCGAATTAATGTATATTACGTATGTGTGTCTGCCGTGAAATGAGAGCATGTATCATATGTACGAAGTCATTTTATTTTAGTCAAATATCATTGTGCTGGATGTGGTTTGTTGAGTTATGTTAATTTTTGTATTCGTAATTTACTATGAATAGTTTTTTGGGTTTAAGGTTTTCATATGTTGTATGAACATGAAACATAATTTTGTGTATTATATGATGTCATGATGTTGTATATGAAGGCATAGAATTTTTCTTTCTTGATATGGTGTTTTATAGGAAACCATAATACTTTTATATGCTGTCGTGGTATTGTATATGAAGCTGTGATATTTTTATATGTTGTCATGTTGTTTATATGATGTCGTGGTGTTGTGTTGAAGTTATAGTAATTTTATGTTGCCATAGTGTTTTATAGGAAGTTGTAATATTTTTATATGATGTCGTGATGTTTTATATGAAGTTGTACTATTTTTATATGTTGTCGTGGTGTTTTACAGGAAGCCATAATATTTTTTATAAGATGTCATGGTATTGTATACGAAGTTGTGGTATTTTTATATGTTGTCGTGATGTTCTATAGGAAGTCATAGTATTTTTATATGATGTTGTGGTGTTGTATATGAAGTTGTAGTATTTTATATGTTGTGGTGGACTTTTGTAGAAAGTCGAAGTCTTTTTATATGTTGTTGTGGTGATTTATAAGAAGCTGTAGTATTTTCATAAGATGTTGTCATGTTGTATATAAATTTGTAGTATTTTTATATGATGTCGTAGTGTTTTATAGGAAGTTGTGGTATTTTTATATGGATTCATGGTGTTATATGATGTCGTGTTGTTTTATATGAGGTCATAATGTTTCTCTATGAAGTTGTGATGTTCTATTTGTTCTTGTGTTATTTTATATGATGTCATGTGGTATGAGTTTGTGGTGGTGAGTTTCAAGGCTTGTTGTTGGTAGCTGAGTTATGTATGAACTTAGTTAGTTGTTGGTCGAATTGTTTTAAATGTTCTCTGTGATGTTTGATGTGATTGTCTTGTTGTTGCGATTAAGTGTTGAATTGTTCAAATATTTGTAATGTTGATTAAATTGTATTTTAAAGTTATCATGAGGTAAATATTACCTTGGGAGCTGTGCATGGAGATGAGTTTTGGACATGACAAGTTGCACATGCGTTGTGTGTATTGAATGAACTTTTAGATTTGGTCATATTTATTTTATATGGATTGGGTGTTTTGTGTTATGCAACCCCTGGAGTGGAACAGCGAATTGATGGTGAGTGAATTATGATTTTTATCTTATGAACCATAGTGTAGTGTTTGTTGCATCTGATTTTTAAAACTTTGTTCCTTGTGTACTCAAAGAACTCCTGCTTTGGTAAGTAAATCCACCAAAACATTAAAGAATGAAACAAATATAAACTTGTTTTTTTGAAAAATTGTTTCGAATTTAAACATCTAAAAATAATACCTATACTTTACCTAAAACGTGTTGGTGCTTTCGTATCTATATACACTTATGGGTTTAATTGTAACCACATTAGAATGTAATAACATTAGCAAAAATTGTGTTTTCCTATGTAAGTTATACCTTAGATTATTACGTTTTTCTTATACACTATGATTGAAATTTGTGTGTTGATACACAACTAATAATTGTGTTTTAACACGAAAAAAAGAGATATAAGACAATTTATGGATAAGATCTAGAGGCAAGTGCCCTAAAAATACTTTAAAAATTATATATATATATATATATATATATATCCACATAAAAGTGTGAAAAAAATACATTAAAAATCACAAAGTGATTATAATTTTTACATAATAAATCATGTCAAACACTTTACAATATTTACATATATTTATATTATCTGTAAACATTATACTAATATTTAAATTTTTAATTAATATAACAAATACAAATACATTAACATCACAAAAACAAATACAAATACAAAACATATAAAAGTTAAAAATAAGTGTACAAAGCAAACTTAACATTATTCATCCAATAAGTCCAAGAGATTGAAACCAACATATCTAAGGCACCAATTTATAGCTTTCTATCCCTAACTAATGATTTAGTAACCACAACAAAACAATGATTCAAACAATCTACTAAAACCCCTTTTGAGTTATAAATGATAAAAGCAAATCAATTAACTATGGGACATAAATCACCTGGCACTAAAGGCAAATATGAAAAAAACATGAAATGAGAAGAAATACTATACTCAAAAGACCTCTGCCACATTTCAGTTAAACCAATCACGACAAATTGCTGGAATTCTGGTATGCTACAAATGATCATTCTGACATTTCACTGGCTGTTATTTTGTGAAAATTTTGTACATTTAAAGAATTGAAGCTTCAGGCTTATAAAAGGCTACAATGGTCGGTTACCATATTTCAGCTTCATCTTAATTTAACTGCAGAAAACAGATCAATATCAGAAACATTTCTGAATATATATCAAGCTTAATGGCAATCAAGTGATAACCAAATAAAAAAAAAAGTATGTATAGTGGACAATAGTACAAGAGCTAGTTATTGAATCTGTAGGATTTTAGGTAGAGGGAAGAAAAGAGATTAAATATCAAGAGATTGATGTTTGACTTGATTCTATGTAATGTATTACAAAGTATTTACGGGTGTATAAAATTTAGCATATTAACCTATATTTACACGAATCATAATCCTATTTAATTCGTGAAACTAATCATGATGTAAGAAATTATGTTTGACCAATCGTAAGAGATAATGTAAAAGAGGAAAACCAAATAATAATATGAGCTACTCTTATGCATTGATATCATATTTTCAGTTAATAATGCAAGACTGATTAACATATACAGTTAATGGAGCCAATTCAAGGTAAATCAGAGATTCATAGTACCTTCAATTGTGTACCCACATAGGATCCAAAGAGAAAAGTTTTTCGCTTCTTGTGGCAGAAGCAGAAGCAGGAGCTCTTGGTGGTGGAGCATGTACACTAATTGGGAGAACCCATTCCGTTTTCTCCCTTGCCTCGACCAAAAGAGGATGATCATACCTGTGGTTCAAAAAATCATTTATGCCATTGACAACAGTAGCTTATGCCTACATGTGAGGTCTACTACATGGATCATATGATGTCATTGAATTTTGTTAAAATACAACTGTTTAGAGATATCACATAAATTATGGTTCGTGATGTGTAGAATAAATATCAATGAAACTAAAGGTTGATCTTTGGCCGTGCTTCAAATATTAAAAACAGATTAAGAATCATATGGTACATCCACATCAAGAATAAACTGACAACTGGTCTCAGCAAGAAGACTGTCCATGTACATCATGGATAAAGTCTAAGGATGAAAAAAAAAAAAAAAAAAAAAAAAAAAAAAAAAAATATATATATATATATATATATATATATATATATATATATATATTAAGCAAACAATAGGTGGGTTATGAATTGAAAGATGAGTAAGGTGCAGCGAAAGATGGCATAGTGTGGACTGTACAATGAATTGCTCTCGTGTAAGATAAAGAAAAAAGCAGGTGGTGGTGAAAATGGTCACATGACTTAGTCAAGGTTGGAAGTCATACTTTTTCCAATCCGCACGCTTTGGAGTTGTGAAAAATTCAAAGCGGAGAACCCACTGCACAGAAACATGTTGAGTTGAGAAGGACATTGGGCCATCCATGGGGATAGAAAAGAGAAAGCTTGTCTGCAATAAATCTGCTACAACCTCATGATGATCGCTCTGAACCTAAAAGTGTAGTTGAGAACCACAATTATCAAAAACTAGTAATATATTAAAATACATGTATGCTCATCAATTTTCTCCAGTTTGATAATGATCCATTCTTTTTCTAGAGTATTCTAGACTGACACTATACAAGCAAGTCTTTCAAAAAGTCAATCAGAGATTGGCCCCATGAATAATCATGCATATGGTTAATAAAAAGGCGCCACTAAACAAAATCTACATCATGATTTCTGAATAACACATTGTAGTTATCAGTGGCAATGGGCTTTTAATGATTACATCAAATGGTGCCATAGCATTGTGTGCTATATTGAAACCCTGCACTTAATATATGAAAATGTATATCATTAGATATGGTAATGCTTCAAGTGTAATTTGTGCCCACAAAGTCCGAGAAAACATATAGAAAAACTACAGCTACAAGAGTAGCAAACCTATAGGGTAGCAAAAGCTATGCGGCAACAAGAACAAAAAGACGTCAGGTGTAGCATATGAGTTTTGACCAAGGTACTAGGGAAAAAGTAAAAATAGCATCTATCAAAGAGAAGATACAAAAATGACCAAGGTGATTGAGTCAATACAGGTTTAGACCAATGGAGGCTCTACTTAGAAGTAAATAAAATCAAAGGCAGTCAGATGAAAGGCGGTAGAATGGAACTAAAGAAAACTTTAGCTTAATATAAATCCAGTGGATAGTCTTTATGCATTGCAACCAATCACTACTCAACAGAAGCTTCAGTTGTGAGATCTAAGTAACAAATACCTTTGTGATTGTAGGAGAATTCCTTCTAGAAGGATGGACAAATCGGCGATTTATGGTTTCTGAAGTTTCAAGTGTTATTGATATCTGAAAATTAATAATTATGATAGTAAATTCAGTTCCAGTGAAACAACCACAAAAAACTATCCGTTAACTACTAGTTTAATCTCAACAGATGACAAGGGAAATCACCTCAAGGCATCTCCTAGCTCCTTCTTCGTGAAAGAAAGTTAGAGTGCCACCTATCTGTAAGAAGAAAGTTGTTGTAAAATAGAACTCCTATATACGCCAAGTATCAAACTCTACTTCATAATACTTACCACATCACTGAAGTAATAAGTTGAGTCCGAATTTTTAGGATAAAATTTAAGCAAAACTTGATCATCAAGTCGGATATTATAAGACCTTCCTCTAATAAAGCCTTCTCCTGCAGAAAATGCCTGCAAAAAATTAGCTTACATGGAATGGGAATTTTTTTTTTTTAAAAAAAAAAATTGAAGTACAGTATTCATTGTGTCCAAAGCACATAAAATCATTTTAGAAGCATAGAAAATGCATCAAATCATATGATAAAGATTCTACAGCACCAGCTTCAGCTGAAGAGGATGCTCCCACATCTTCTGTGGAAAAAGTCTTTCGCAGCTTCTGTTGCTCATTTGGGGACATAACGGCAAATAACTTTTGGCTTGACAAGACATCTGTTTTATAAATGAATTAGCATAGCAAGTATTTAAGTTCAAAGAAAAAGTAAAAGATAACTCGTATCATTCAGATGGTAATAAACCAATACAGCTTCATACTGTTTCAGAATAAACTTCCATCATAAAAAAGAGCAGTTTCACGCATAAAGACATTCTGCTATATGTTTAATTTGCTCACCAGAACCAGAATCAGATAATACTTCAGCAACAGACAGTCGAGGTAATGCCATATTTGAAGATAAACTTGTTCGGAAACCTTCTACAGTAGAAGCATCCCTGGTCAATGATCTTGCAGAAGAAGATCGCAGTGACAATGAACTTCCAAAGCCTCTGTGTAGGCTCTCCTTCATGGGGTTATAAGAAGAAACAGATGAGATGTCATCTCTTGAGCTGTCATAGCCCTCCTCTACTCCATCATAAATATCATTTGCTCTAACCTGTGAAGAAATTATTCCATTTTATCTAGAGTACAAGAAAAAGAACATCATAAAATAAGTGAAATGCCAAAAGTTAGCTTTATGTGCAACCAGAAATGAGATACAAAATTCCCCAAAAAGAATATGAAATAAGGTTTTATATAGTTTCATTATAGTAACCAGATAATAAGCACCAAGCAATTAGGGAACCCACCCTTTAAAAGCTAGTTGTTGAAGAGAACCAAACACCTAAATACTCCATTGAAAATCTCACACCACTTGATAAGAGAGTAAGGAACCCGATAATACCCGAGTCTCTATCATAGCACCACCAACAGAGTCAACATTTGGATCACACTGCAACACTTCACTAGGTAAATTTTACTCGATCTCCCCAATGATTCCACCCTCCACCTATCAACCCTTCGTAGGCCTTCTCGGGACACTAACAGCTAGCTCTAATACGAAGAAGAAAACCCACCTTTACAAGTTAGCAATTAAGGACTTAAGAGAGGAGAACAAAACATTTGAATATTCTATTGGGCATCTCAGACTACTTGATGTGGGACTTTGGCATCCGATAGTACCCAATCCATCAGTCCCCATATCCATGTCAATGTAGTTAGTGTGTTTCATAGGATTCTAACTTAGCTATGAGTAAGAGATTGTTGAAAGGATTAGTGACAAAATAGGTCATGTAGGATGGTACCACTCTTGTACCTTGAGAAGAGAGAAATCAAGAAGGATTATAATGAATTTGTGTAGTATTCTTGTTTATAATGAAGAAGAGATACAATAATAAGGAACAACATCAATATCTAATGATGGAAAATATTTGGTAAGATATTTCCCTATCAAATGATATTATATTTGTCTATTTAATGTAATCAAATCATAACATACCAACTCATATCTCTAACACTCCCTTTCAAGCTGGAACTTATGTATCATGAGACATGCTTGTTACAACAAGACCACTTGAGAGACTTAGTAAGCATGTCAGTCAGTTGGTTGCCAAAGCTAACAAAGTAAATAATGACAGCTAGTAGATATTTTCCACACATAATTTTGTTTGTCAGAGTGACAATCAATCTTCAATATGTTTACCAATCATATCTTTAACACTCTTCCTCAAGTTTGAACATATCTATCTGATAAGTGTGAAAAAGAGTTATTTTTACACTTATAAATGATCTCAATTTTGTTATTATTCATGTTATTACTCAGTGAAAAGTTGTAATAGGAAGTAGATTGTTATGTAAATTATTGTACAGGAAAAATTTGTATAAATTAGAATATGTCAGTCAGTTCTCGTAGAGCGCAAGAAATTCGCAGGACCAGAAAATGAAATTCGCAGAGCGCACCAGTTCTGTGCGCTGAGCGAATCAGGAAAATCAAAGAACCAACAATTTGGAAATTCGCATAGCGAACACATACTTATGCGCTGAGCGAATAACAGCAATTTTAGAGCAGCAGTTAAAAGAAATTCGCCTAGCGCACACATACTGGTGCGCTAAGCGAATTAAGGAAGTTAAGTGGCTCTTAAAAAACGTGACAAAGAGGCAGAAACGATCTTCTGACACACGAAAAACTTGAGAACTACTCTGGAGAAGTTCAGGAGAACATCAGGAGACCTCTCAAGACATCAAGACTTCACATTATGCAAGGAATTGCTGAAATGAGTACATTTATGATGTCTAGGATAGGCTAAATTTCTGTTCGTTGGAATTGATTGTAATGGCTGACAAGTGATGTAATTTTTCCTGTTCAATATAAGTTGTGTTCATATGTTTTTCTTGATTTACTTGTCATTATACGAAAGTATAATATAATTAATATATTCAAATTGTACTGGGAAGTAAATTTGAGTATGAACTCAAGAAAAGCAACCTGAAGGAAAGAAGCTAGGAATAGTTTCAATTCTTTTGGTCATTGGTAAACATCAGATCTTAATGCAAAGTTTATGTTTAATTACTTAAGGAATTAATAATTGAGCATAATTCTTTAGATCTTGTTTTAAGGGATTAAACCAAGATACTGTGATGTTAATGTTTGAACGCAAATTATATTGTTCAGATAAATTGCTGTAATGTTAGTCATGAACTCAATTCCAACGAAGCCTTCTTTCAACTTTAATTTCAAATTTTAATATTCTGTTAATTTCTTACTTTCAGTTCACTGAATCAAATTGTCCTTTATTGTTGAATTGATTTTGATAATTAATTTTAATTGAACAACTTAACTCAAATTCCCTTGGGAGAACGATACTTTACTTATTCACTTTATTACTTGTAACGATTTGGTATACTTGCCAAAAAGTTATCACTATCACTAGTCAAGCTTTTTAAATATAGTTAGAGGGCACTGTGGTAAACAATACTTGTCAAAAAACCATCAACAGTAAGCAGTATTCACCAGAAAAACATCGACAATAAATAACATTAGCCAAAAAATGTCGCCAGTAAACATTACTCACCAGAAAACACTTAAGTACACAGAGGCCAAGAAACGTGAACAGTAAACAATATAGCCCAAAAAAACTGTCATCGGTAAACAATATTTGCCAGATAAACATTGGCACTGAACAATGTGTTCAGAGGAAAAGTGACGAGCAGGGGAAAAAACAAATGCTGGAAAATATTCACAATTTCTAAAATATTTACTCCTATAAGCAGGGGTCCCACACGGAAAATTACTTGTGACAACAAGTTGAGCCCGATATTAAATTGCATTGATTTCATCAATTCATTGTTAATCCTACAATACCTCTGCAATGCCTCTCCAACCAGGGTCATGATGTTGATCATGCGAATTATGCATATGAAGCTTGGGAAGTTCAGGATCCAATGCTTCTTTCATGGCTTCAATCAATGTTATCCAAGTCAATTCTCTTGCATTATTAATTCAACCTACTCCTATCAAGTTTGGGACACGACTCATGAGTACTTTCATCTTCAGACAAAAGCATGTGTTTGTCATATTCGTACTAACCTTTGTTGTGTATCTAGATAGTAATATGATGCGAGAGTTCTTAACTCACATCACAATCATTGTTGACAAAATTCCGGGTGTGGGTAACCCTGTTCCACTTGAAGAGCATGTTGTTGTCATACTTGAAGGTTTAACACTAGAGTATGCATTAGTCATTTCTATTATTGAAAGCTTGTTTGATACTCCCCCAGTTGCTAAAGTGGAGGCGCTTCTTCTTGCTCATGACTCTTGTGCTCTCTGATTTAAAAAGAAATCCTCTCTCCTGTCTTCACTAGATCTAGGGATATGTACCATCTACTCCCATAATCCTGGATCTAGTCCTAATAATGATTATGCTAGTGCTAGTAATAGCCCTAGAAGTAAACACTTTGCCAATTTTCAGTGCCAAATCTGTTTGAAGTATGGTCACACTGCTAACATTTGCTTCTACAAGACTGATTCCAGTTCAGTTATCAACCACATGAGCCTCTTCTCTATGATCCTTTCAAACTGCAACCTGTCAAGTTCACTCCTTCTTAGTCCACCACCAGAGCTCCTAACACCTGAGTGATCCTAATTTAAATCAATTTACTCATGCTGTCACTCCCAGCACTATGCTTGCCAACACATTTCTCAAGATGGTGTCAATTCTACATGGATTCCTAATTCTGGTGTTCTTTTCATGCTACTGGGGAGTCACAAAACATACATCAACCTGGTCATTTTGAGGGACCAAATAATTTTTTGATTGGAAATGGTCAAGATTTGCATGTTCATGGATCTGGTTCTTCCTACTTTTTGTCTCCTATTAACTCAGATATTTGTTTCAGATTAAATAAACTTCTTCATGTTCCCTCTATTACCAAAATGTATTAAGTGTTAGTACTTCTGTACAAGACAACTCTGTATTCTTTGAAGTCCATCCTCATTATTGTCTTGTCAAATCTCAGGAAACTAAAGAAATTTTACTCAATACTCCTTCCCCAATCTCCAGTATCAAAGCTCCTCTGTTTACCCATCTTCTTCAACTGATTCTCCTTCAAATACTTAATGTTTCTGTTGTTGTTTTGTAACCTAACTGTCACACTACATGGCATGCTATCCTAGCCCTCATGTTCTTAAACTCGTACTTAATTGCTGTAATATTCCTTCAGTCAATAAAAATGTTCCTGACCTTTGTTCTTGTTGGATCGATAGACTTTCTTCTTCTACCTCTGAAACTGTTAACACATCTCCTTTGGAATTAACTTTTACTGATATCTGGGACCCTCACATTTTGGTTACACTTATTATGTTTCCTTTATTGATGCATATTCTAAGTTCACATGGATTTTTCTTTTAATATCTAAATCTGAAACATTTTCAGATTTTCAACAATTTAAAGCCATAATTGAACTTCAGTTTAACAATAAAGTAAAAAGTGTTCAATCCAATTGGGGTGGAGAGTTCAGACCCTTTAATGATTTTCTATCAACTCACGGTATCACCCACGGATTAATCTGTCCACACACCATCAAAATGGTGTTGTTGAAGGGAAACACACATATTGTTGACACTGGCCTCACTCTTCTCCATCATGCTTCTTTGCCTTTGTTTCTTTGGGATTAAGCTTTCACTACTACAATGTATCTCATTAATAGACAACCTACTGCTTCATTACATTTTAATATCCCCCTTCACATTGTTGTTTCACAAGACCCCTAATGACAACTTCTTAAAAACTTTTTGGTGTGCTTTATTCCATTTTTACGAGACCCTGAATTACCCTTTAATTACACCAGACCCCCTTTTACACACATGGGATTTAGCTCCTCTCCCTTCTGATCAAGAAGCCATTGGCTGTAAATGGGTTTTTCACATAAGGGAACACGGATGGGTCATTCAATAAATAAAAAGGCCATCTTGTGGCTAAGATGCTCCTAGATTTGAATTTCATGACACATTATCTGCAGACATCAATCCCACTATTTTCATTTTAGTGTATGTGGATGATATCATCATTACTGACTGTTCATCATCCCTCTTTCACAGTTATAGATCTCCTTTATTCAACCTTCTCTTTCAAATAACTTGGCCACTTGGGCTATTTCTTGGACATTGAAATCAAGCAATTACCCAATAACTCCTCTTGATAGCAGATTTGCTGACAAAGCCTCTTTCTCCAACCAGATTTGTTTTGCTCAAAGACAAACTTAATGTGACAGACATGTCTCATGCACGTCAACCTGGAGTTTCAGGGGGGCTATTAGGGTATATTAGAATAAAAGAATATAAAAAGATATTCTTTTCTCTCTCTGCATCTTTCTGTTACATTTTCCCCTTTGGTTTGTTATATCCAGATGTCCCTTTTGGTGAATCTGTTTTGGGTTTTTTGGTCTTTTTGCTTACAAGTGTAGCTACTATAAATGCTCCCTTTTTATTCAGTTTTATACATAACTGAAATGATAAAATATCACATCAGTTTCTCTTTTCTCTAAGAATAATTAAAACCAAATAAAGGCATTGTTAAAATATTAGATGGCAATCGAATATAGGCTAAAACACAGATAAGTTTAGTTTACCCAATTAAAAAATATCACCAATAGCATACCCAATCAGCATCTCCATCCATCTCTTTCCAAAATATATCCAGTTGTACAGTAGATAAGGGAACAATATCTGAAAATGTATAAACACCTGGATATATTACTTGTAATGTTCCACAAAAATTAAGATGACTCAAACTACACTACATGAAATAAAAATGTATAGTTGCAAAAAAAAAAAAAAAAAAAACAAAAACAAAAACTTAATAGTGATATATGCAATCAACTTTCATAAACAAGTAAAATCAACCAATCATATCTGGTTCAACCAAAGTTTGCTTTTCTCATCCATTTTATGCTGCAAATTGAAGGGTTGAATTTGAAACATGCTAATAATGCCATGCTGCCGTGGACTCAGACCAAAGAGAACGACAACTTGATACAAAACATGTTTATAATTTTAAAGGTCTACAAATGATAGCTAGCTTCTTAGGTCATCTTGTAAACATGACATAATACTTGGCAACAATTACAGAATCTAAAGCTAAAAGGCAGAAAACTATATTTGTTCAACATCAGGAAAATTAAATCTGCCAAATATACATCTATAGCATAAACATATTTGTTCAACATCAGCATTCAAAATTTAAAAGAAAATGTAATTTTTCAAACATAGCAATTTTACTTTGTACGAAAGAACATCTTCACATACTCCTATATGAATAAATTAATATTGTATACAAATAGAAAATCTATGTAGACCTCTATAGAATAAGTCAAACTATTACAATAGGGTCACAACAGGCCCAAAAGAGACAGCAAGTTAACAACCAAACTAACCATCATCCATTGGAAAGCCACCACTCTTTTGGTTTATCCATATTTGTAACGGTATACGAACTTCCTGTACAAATCAAAGTTAACATACTTGAAAATCTAAAATACACAAACCGATACATTTTAATAGACTGGAATAAAAAAATAACTACACAAACAAAAAGGAAAAAATATGAACACAGGGAATAGCCCTAGCAACTACTACAGTACACAAGTAGGATCCCGCAACTCTATGAAAGTGCTCTTTAACCACTACTTCACCACCTAAAACAATCTTTCCTGCTCTTTACCTCCTACCAGCTTATTCCCAACAAAACAGAAACAAACAATGAGCATGTTCACATTCTCTGGACAATTGTTTCATTCAGCATGTGCCTTGAGATGACATGCTGCCTTGGAATTCCTTAGAAAGAAGGGAAACCATGCATGTCAAGCTCGAAGTTTTAGCTACCCTTTCTTCAATTATTAGCCCCCAATATGATACAAAAGGCTGTTTAAATTAAAAAAAAAAAAAAAAAAAAAAAAAAGGCATAGCACAAGACAAACGAAAACAAAGATATATTAAGTTAGGAGTCCCACATTAAGAATGAATTACATGATGCTGTACTTAAAACTAGAGGCTCTCTCACCTAATGAACTAATCTTTTTGGGTTGGGTTCTCCTCTTGCATTAAAGTCCTTACAATTGCTACTTTCACCGAAAGTTGGGTCACAAAAAGGCTACCCATAGGTTGGCTTAAGGTACACATTGAATATTGATAGGTGAGTGAAACCATCAAAGAGAAAAGGGCTATGGTCAGTTTAGTGTCGATGGTGTGACGCTGTTATAGATATCAGTCCTTAAAGAGGGGTTAATGGTATTAGGGGTCTCACATTGAGTACGATGAACTATTTGAACCTTGAGGTTCTCCCACCGAATAAACTAGACTCTTGAGTTGGACTCTCCTTGTGTTTAACTCCAAACATATTACCATTATAGCTTGCCATAAATAAAAACACAAGAATCCTAAAATACTATGGAGTTAGGTGAAGGCACAAGAATGGTCTTTTATATTGTATCTCTTACAGGCCCACTTCAAAGCCTTTGGACTTGAGGCACAGATATCGCAGAAGTCTACCAACCTCGTGCTATAATTCAACATTTTGTTAGAACAGGACAACATCAAGCAAACTCTAGATCGCCTGACTAATTTAAAAAATAAAAGGGGAAAATTTAAGGACATACTTTTAAGAAGCTACTTCTTTTAGTTTTTGAGAAAAGTACTAAAACAGTTTTTGTTGAGAGCTTTATTGCAAAAGCTTACATACTTATTACAAGTCCTTAAACATATTTGTAAGCACTTCAAAGAGAGAAAAAAAAGGAGGGTTTAAACAAACAGGCTGTTGGTCACGTGGTCTCTAAAACTGTGTCATCAACCAACTCTCCCAGAAGTTTATCTGTTATGTAAAAGATCATTTGCTTTTAGATCTCCAAAAACAGAGCATGAAAATAACATGAGGTAAAAACTTCAGTATAAAGCAGAGCAAGTCATTGCAAAACCAACCAAATCAGTAACATCATTACTGGAGTCTGCATGAGATTGCCCATTTTCAAATATTATCCACCCTCCAGCTATGGAACTTTTAACATAGTACAAATAGCGAATGTTGGAACCCTTGTAAGATGGTGGAATAATGCTAGGCAGCTGCGTTCGCACCACATCTACAATTAACACTCCACATAATCATAATCAACCTTAAATCAAAATATATAAGAAATCAGAACTAAAGCATGCAACGTTCAAAATAGTAATCCAAAAGCATGTATACTAGATACCAGAAAAAAAAAATTGTTATTTTGTTTACTTTTAGAGAATAAACTAGAATGAACATTTTAAAACCCACACCAGGATTGATGATTTATTATTTAACTCTATAACTAATAGTTCTGGATCAAATTGCTCGCTCATCGAATTTTAACTCATCTTGACATCACTTTCCTCATTGCATGAATGGCTAACATCTTTACTAACTCTTTCTTTGAGGGTTTTATTAAAGGATATGGGTTCTCCTTTGTTTCCTCTTGCTCTTTTCATATAATTTATCAGAACATACTAACAATATGAGCAAGACCTGCCCCAAAATAAGACTGAGATAATTTCATTAATGAAATTTGATCCAAAATAACCAAAGACCATAGAATCCCGCCAATTGTCTTTGTTATTTTATCAGGTCACAACCCCATACTCACATATTTCAGTTCACACATCCTAAGTCCTACCTTCAACAAAATTACAATGTACTTCATTTTGGTAAAATTCTAGTCCATTTTTGTGAATCAAAGCAAATATAAACAAACTTATAACTGCATCAGCCCTCAAAACCAAAAGTCACAAACAAATAGCTTAAAGAAAGACTCTGGAATCTGAACAAGTAGCAATCAACACATTTTTAAGGCATGAAAGTTTTGTAGGAAAATAGCATCAGATATTGTTCTATACTTTAACCCAATAAAACCAACTTCTCAGTTGAACAAAAGCAAAGGGGAGTAATTCTGAACATGTCTACAATAAGTGATCGCAAATTTTGGTCTAATTATGATAATAAAAATTAAAGGATAAACCAACCTACTAGAGGCTATCTCTAACAAAAAGTGAAGCAGAATATTTCCAGTGTTGTATTATTTCATGCCCCAAGAAAATGAATATGGAACAGTTTTACAATCTCTAAAATGCCCAATGGAGAATATCCATTTAAACAAACTCACTAAAATAAAAATAATAAGAATTTGTGTATCAAAATCCCATATGCATAACCAGACTACAAAGAAAACATATAAGAATTAAAAACCATGAAGAGAGTCCATAAAAAAATCAGAATCCTTTGATGTAGAACTTAGCATACAGGATTTTGTTGCGCCCGCATTAACAATGTGGTTTGCAACTAGGACCGGTGTTGAGAACTCCAGAAAAACATTCTCCCCTGAAATAAAAATAATAATAAGAATAATAATAATAAAATATCAACACTATTATATAACTCGTGTAGCGCCATAGCATTATAACATGGCACTTTCCAATAACTCCACCAAGGGCATCTTGTGAAGGAGGCGCCTTATGGCGGAGCCATAGGCCAAATGGCGTCTTATATTGCAGAATTTCCACCTTATTCCTACATCCACCAATGATAATCTTGATACTATTACTACTACTAATATTAATAAAAGGGTAACGGATGTTATTGGTCCGCCCAAATATCTCGAAATTCGATTTTAATTCCCATAAAAATTTAATTGGCGTTTTAATCTCTACACATTTTGGTCTCCTCAAGAAGTGATAGCAATATACTCCACTATCAGTTAAAGTTTATTGAAAACTATAAAACAAAAGAGTGACTGAGAGTAGTAACTAGTGTGCAGACCCAAAAAAATTGTATTTGTTAATAAATTTCAGTCAATAATACAGATTATGATCAAATGGGTGTGTTATGTGTTGCTAGCATTTACCTTAAGAAAACCACGTCACTTCAGGTAAGTAAAATTTCTACATGGAGCAGAGAGTAAACCTGAATTTCAGGATATTTTAGCAGAACAAAACTTATTTTACCATCATAATAACAATGATACAGTAGAAACTATAAATTTTCATCTGGTAGTTAACAAATTAAACAAAACAGCAACTAAAAGAACTAAAACTCCAATTTGACTGTTTTTGCTATGACAACATACCTCTCCTATGTCTTGTGCCAGGCAAAGGCTTCTGTGTGGCGAACCACTGAGTGTCCAATTTCTCGATGCCCCTGATCTCAAAACCGAGTCTTTCCATCAGAAACGAGCACCCATTTTCCGGATTGGAGATCTGGATGGTCACAAGCACAGGATCACCGGGCCTGTAAACCTGCCTATCGGTTTCGAGCTTCAGTGTGGGGGAGATAACGGGCGCGAGTTCCTCGCCCTTCGACGTCGAACTGGCGTTGTCCACCGCGCGAGAATCTCCGCCTCCGAATAACGGGAACCTCCCAGAAAACATTGCTGTTTTTTGGGTCCAAGGTGTTTGGTTTTTTGCCGGTGAGAGCGATTCGGGTGAGAGAAAGAGCAATGGGTTTTTTCCAAGGAGGGGAAAGAGAATTGAAATGGAAAATTGGGGTTGTTAGAGGGGATTCGGAGGAATGGGGAAGAAGGATATCACCGGCGATTATCAGAGCAGTGTGTTGAGCTTCTCACACGGGATCTGACCTGAGTCACAGGGAAATCCACTGTCCACTATTAGCTGAATATTCAATGTCTAATAAATTCAAAATTAAAAACAAAACAACAGCAGTGATTTTGCATTTTCTCTTGTTACACACACTCAACATTGGGCATTTTGTGTTTTGCAGATTTTGCATTCTCTTCATACTACACACTCAACATTGGACATTTTGTGTTTTGCAAATTGTATCCACATCATCTTATTTTAATAAACTTAAATTTAATATTTAAACTAATTCTAATTTTAGATATATCCAGTAATAATATTATTATTACTAGTGAAAGTGCATGTCCACTTTATTTTACTATATGATTATAAAAAAATAAAATATTAATTATTCCAGTTATTACTAAAATAAAAATGTTATTAAATTTATAAAAAATATTTTCTTAAAAATAATTATAAAAAATAGACACAAAATTTAAAGGATAAAATAATTTATATTAATAAAGATAAAAAACGGTTACTTATAGTACTTAAAACAAATCCCTTTTATATATATATAGTTATATATTTATTATTTATCTTATGTGATTAAACATAAATATGATTAAACATTTTGTTGCTAACATTACAAAATATATGTATATAGTTAAGTTGGATAAAAAGTGGTAGTTTCTTTTTTATTGTTATTATAGTTGAGAGTGAGTCTTGTGTGATTTAAAAGCATAATTAATGGTTAAAAAAATAGAGATATTTGTGTATTTTTTTTATTATTTTTTTATTAAATTTTGTGTTTCGTATATTTTTATTATGTTTAAGACCTTTAATTTTGTATTACAATGAGTTGATTAGTTTAAACTCTTCCTAAACTTAATAGATTATTTTAAGTTCAAGAGAGAATTACATTACTATTTGCTGTAGGATTCAATATGTGCATGCACATATGAAGGTGGAGTGGTGCTAGAAGTTCTTTTCCATATAAAGTTGCAAATGTCGTTTAAATTGAAACTTTGTTGACATGGTCTTATTCATGGAGGTAGAAGTTCCATTTTGGAGTATTAGATAAATACTTCAATGCTCATTAGTTGTGTCCATGCACAAATTATGAAGTCATTAGCAAGATGGTCTTGTTTATAAAATATGATTAGGTTTATAATAACTTACTAAAAAAATAATAATATAAAATTTCAATGATGGTTTATATTTGTGAAGGATTTGTAGATTTATTATTGTTGTTTTTTGTATTTGTGAATAATTATGTGTGGAAAACAATCAAGGTGTTTTTAAAAGGTATTGTATAAGCTTTCAGGAGGATAAAGAGGACTATCAAAGTGTATTAAATAACATTTAATGCATTTCACCAAGTAGTTTTTTTATAAGATAATGCAATTAATATATCTTTCTTTAATTTTGTAGTTATCTTTAATTTTGTATAATACATTGACATGTAGCACAAAATAAATGTTTTTATTTTACTACCCATCTTTAGATGGCTCTAAATCTAACATGTGTCTTAATTTCTACAAATAGATACTTCGACTGAATCTCAAAACTTTGAAAGTAATATTAAAAACTCCAAAATTATAACTACACATGATTTTAAGTGTAGATATTTTATTTATCTTTAACTTATCATATGGTCTAAGTATAAATGATGTATTGTTGAATTCAATATTTAGATTATGCATTCTCTCTCATATTGAGTCATTAGATAATACTTTGTCTAATACCTAAAATCATGTTTATTTGTATGTTATCTTTCACAATTTAAGTTCTTAATAACTTTTATTTATCTAATGTTAACTAATGTAGTTCTTTTAGTAACTGATAAGTGTTAATATACTTTAAATCCAATATCAAAACGGACACTTAGCAAACTTCATTTATATATCTTTGATGTGAAATTAACCTTTTTTTTTAGCTCAAAATATGGAATTAGGTATAGATGAACTAAGTTATGTGAAAATCTAACTATATCTTATTATTTTGTAGTAAAAAGAAGAAGAAATAACAAAAAAGCAGTTGAGTCATATATGGTGTTGTAGAAGAAAGAAGATAACAAAACATAAAATGGATCATTAGCTTAGCTTAACAAACCAGACTAAGTTAAAAAAGAAGAAGAAATATTATGAGTATGAAAAACAACAACACCAGAAGTATGAGAAAACACAATCATAAAGAAACCTTAATGGCTAAGAATAAAATATGAGACTAAGCATTGACCAATATGATCTAAATAAGAAAGGCTTTGCCTATGTTGTATGCACTGTGAAACAGTGAAGAATAGTCATTTTTCTTATATGTAATTGTAGATTAGTTGTAGTAAGATCCATGAGAAGGATTTGCCATTCCTAGAAATTGATTCACATTCATAATAAGTGGCTAATTCTTCTTTTGAGAAGGTAGGATATAATTAACTTAGATTATTTATACTATTATATTTGATTATGTTTTATTCATATTTGATATTATAGTTTGTGGTTTGATTTAATCTTATTTTACTTCATCTTATAGGTTTAGATTGAGTTGGAAAACTAATATGAAACTAAGGTACAATCAAGTTATCACACTCTTGCTAGAGGATCCCATAAAATCTAGAGGTCTTAAGTAGTAAAACAATGATTTATTTTGCCAAGAGTAGAGGAATCACCTTGGGGTCTGAAATCCTTAGGTTCTAGAGATTCAAGAATGAACCTAGATCTACAAGGAAGAGTACTCCCATGACATAAGAAAAAAAGATGCAATAAACATAATCAGATCAATATTAGTGCAAAAGATGAAGGGGAGATGAAATCTAACCCCTTGCTTAATCAATATTTGAATCACTCTGATTTATTTATGCAATTCATTTGTCTTTCAGAAATCAAACTTTCAACATTGTTCTATTAAAATCTAGAAATAATTTGAGTTTTCTTGATAAATTTCTATGGATACAACACTTGAGATAATATTATGAACCATTATTACACTTGCTAGATTTAATGGTGGAAAGAAGTGATAACGATTAGTTTTACATGTTTTTATGTGTATACTTTCATGAATAAATCAACTCCTTCATAACTTTTATGTTGTTTTGTCCCTAAGTTTAGTGTGTTTTTATGTTTTAGTTCCATAGCTCTCCCATAGGTGGCTACTGGGGTATTGTGTGCACCTTAGCACAAGTTTCTTCTCAGTTTTAATGGCAGGGTATCCACCATGATATTAAATCTTATATCCAACAATGTTTTATATGCCAACAAGCCAAATCTTGCACTACTTTGCCTGTAGGACTCTTACAACCCCTCCATATCCCTCACCAGAATTAGGAAAACTTAGGCATGGATTTTATTGTTGTCCTTCCCCATCTTATGGCTTCTTCGTGATTATGGTTGTCATTGATCGCCTATCTAAGTATGCTCATTTTTGCACGCTTAAGGCAGATTATTCAAGCAAGCAAGTAGTTGAAAAGTTCTTGCAATCCATTGTGAAGTTGCATGGAATACCAAAATCAATAATTTCAGACCGTGACAGAGTCTTTACAAGTAATTTTTGGCAACAACTTTGTAAACTCAGTGACACTACCTTAGTGATGATTATCGCCTACCATCCTCAATCTAATGATCAATCTAAAGCTCTTAATCGATGCTTGGAAATGTATTTAAAATGTTCCATAGTTGATGACCCAAAAGGCTGGAGTAAGATGTTGCCATGGGCAGATACTGGTATAATACTTCCTTTTGAACTAGTAATGACATGACACCCTTCAAAGCAGTTTATGGGAGAAACCCTCCTAATCTTCCTAATTATGAGAAAGATGCCACATAACCCCTTCTTTACAGGAACTATTATTGTATCGTGATCGGACACTACTATGTGTCAAGCAAAATTTGACGAAAGCACAAAATCTAATGAAGAAATATGTGGATCATAAACGAGTTCTTGTGGAGTTTCAAGTGGGAGACCTTGTGCTTGTGAAACTCCAATCGTATTGGCAACATTAAGTCGCCCTTCACAAAAACCATAAGCTTGGTCTTCATTATTTTGGTCCTTTCCCATTAATCCAACAAATTAGACTTGTTGCTTACAAATTATCATTACCTCCTATAGCAAAGATCCACCTAGTTTTCCATGTGTCTTTATTAAAATAGTTCAAAGGAGAAAATCAACAACCATATCTACCCTTGCTTTTTCTCACAGATGAACATGGCCATGTCATTCAACCGCTCAAGGTGTTCCAATCTAGAGTCATCTTACAAGCGAATCAACATATACCTCAAGTATTGGTCCAATGGGAAGGGTTAGATATCTCCAAAGCTACTTAGAAAGATGTGCGTATATTGCAAATTGAGCATCCTAACTTCAACCTTGAGAACAAAGTTTATCTCCATGAGAAAAGAAGTGTTATGAATGATACAGGTAATGAGCAGGTGGAAGACATGAGATCCAATGGACACATGCAAAGAGAGAGGAAAACAAAAGCAACCACAAAAGTGGCAGGAAAAAAATAGTCAATTCCGCACTAAACGATTTTGTGTGAAACATTAAGTGATTATAAAAAATAATATTACTAAAAGAGAAGGCTATACAAGATATGAATTGTCTCTTTCTCTCTTTTGACCTTTCGGGATATTTTTCTACTAATTCTATTATTTTTGCATTTTCGTAATACTCATTATCAATTTATTACCTTATCATTTTCACCAATTATATAAAAAGATTCATATTCCATAATATAGTGTCTACTTCACCAATTCCTTATTATTTCATTTGTTATCAAAGTTAATTACATTGATCGCATGCCACACATGAAGAGTGTTAGATCCATCTTTGGTGGAAATGATGAACTTGAATGGAAAAACATAGATTTCATCTTTTAATTTTTCCTTGAAGAAGGATCTCCAGAGTTCCCTATCGTTTTACATTGTTTATATAATATTTAATTAATATGAAATTTAAGTATCTAAATTTTAG
The DNA here is from genome assembly GCA_027742785.1 of Vigna reflexopilosa. Taxonomy (NCBI): domain Eukaryota; kingdom Viridiplantae; phylum Streptophyta; class Magnoliopsida; order Fabales; family Fabaceae; genus Vigna; species Vigna reflexopilosa. The sequence goes on along the minus strand of CM050929.1, from coordinate 1,611,449 downwards.
GTAAAGAGACTCTATAATATTACTAGCTAGGTTCAATGACTTCCATATATCTTATTATTAATATTATTGTTTATATATACATATTCAATTAATATGATACAGAGTAATATTATAACAATACAAGGTATAATAATGTGTTTAAAATATTAAAGATCTAAGTGTATCTTGAAAAGATAAAGATGTAGTGTGAAGTTTCAACAAAGGTGATATCCATGTGCATATGTTTTATAAAATAATTAAATGGAGAAAACTATGAAGGGTAAGGAAAAACAGTTAAATTTTAATTTACTGTCGACTCAAAATTATTTATTTATAATTTTTCCCACTAGTATGATATGACATTGTTTTAATAATACAAGTGAATTTAAAGATATGTATATTTTTTAAAAAATAGAGGCCGTGGTGCAAAATTTCAATAAATGTGTAGTGATTCCTTGTTTTGAAACATATTTCGGTTGAGATATATATAAAAAAGTAGTTTTAATATAACAGTTTTTATATTATTAATTTTGTTTAAACAATATTAATAATTAACATTGAGCATGCTTGTTAACAATTAATATTAATATTCATTTTTTTCTTTTTATAAATATAAATGATAACTATTAAATAACAAATATGTATTGAAGTATATTAATAGTTAAACAGTTTAAATAATATTTTTCATATTATATTAAAAAATATGTCAATACTCATTTTATTGAATAAATATTTATTTTAATGAATTGATTATTTAAGAATGATAATGTGAAGTAAATTGTGTGAGTTTGTGCATAAGAAAAAGTAGGAGATGAATTGAGTTGTTGAGTTTGTTGATTCGTTTTGGCTTACCTCTCATATTAATATTAAATGGAAAAACAAATACTTCATAATCGAATAAGAGCAATTTATAACTATTAAATGTGTATAAATATACAAATTCTTAATTAAGTATATAAATGTGTGAACTTAACAATTATGATTAATGATTTCAATAAAAAAATATATTAGTAGTTACAATTTGAAAAAACAAAATTCAAAAAAATTATAATTATTATTTTGTTTTGAATAAATATCTTATTAGTTATGTTTAAATTATGTTTTTTTTTTTTCAATGTATGTATTATACTTGTTAATTCAAAATAATAAAATTTAAAAAATAATAATCTTTATGTACAGTGGTCGGCATGTCTACAAATATCGAGACGAGAAATTATAAAAGTTAAGTTTAATTTCATAAGAATTTTTATTTTGTTGAAAATCTTAAATAGGTCCTTTTTTATATAATAATAAAAACCTAATTGATACGTTAAAAAATAATATATTTTTAACAAAAATAATAAAATTTTATGGTGAAATTAAACCTACAAATTACATATAAAATATCTCCTCAATCCACATTTTATTTGTCGGGACAAATGATCTACATTATTACCCACCTATTATCTATTTATCTATTTAAAATATAATAACTAAGTTCGTAAGTAAGAAAAATATTAAATAAAGTTAAATTTTAATTCATTAATTACCATGAATGAAATAAAATTCTTTAAAATTAATTATTTTCTCAGTACACTATCTAATATATAAAATTACAAAAAGATATTATTTTAACTTGACATACTAATATTTTCTAATACTAAGTGTTTTTAAAACCATTAAAAAGATATCACATTATTATTATTATTATTATTATTTAAAATAATCTAATTGAAATAATATTTTAAAAATTTGAAATATAATTGAAAGAAAAATATTAAATATAAATAACAAAGTGAATAATATAAAAAGACAAAAAAGAAATATGGTTTAAATTATATCTATATTATTCAAATTATAATAAATTTAAAGATATTTTATAGAAATATATTCTCTTCTTATTACACTTTTTTTTCTCTATATTAATCTATATATTGAATAATTAAAAAAATATGATTTTTTATTACATGGTTATCTAAAATTTGATATAAGTGTTTAGATTTATGTACAATATATAAATCGATCTCAAATAATTTTTATATTTAGTGATAGTGATTTTATATTCCTAAAATTTCTCAAAATTTGTTTTTCTAATTTAAATCAATTAGACTTTTTTAACATTACGACTGAATGAAGGTGTTTTTAGGGAGAATTTTTTTTATTTTTTATTTTTTATTTTGAGAAGGAAAGATACATGGTAGTTAACCGAAGAATCTCAGCACCCTCCTTAGTTGCTGGGAAATCATGATTGTAGCCGTTACAATCACGCAAACACATCTTTTCTATTTTGCCCCTACCGACTATTAAAAACGACCTTCTTCCTCTTTCGTCAGCTTCACTTCTCTCTTTTTCTCTCTAAAAAAGAGAATAAAAAAAATTCACCTCCCTTTTGTTTCTCTTCTTTCTTCCAACTCTATAAATAGCACACAACCATTGAAATTCCCCTCTTCATTCTTCTATTTATCCCTCCCTCTCTTTCTCTCTCTCATTCTCTCTCGTGTAAGGTACGACCTAACTCTGAATCTCGTAATCACGTTTAAATTTTCTGTTCACTTCGCTACCGTTCGCTATCTCGAGATCTCTTTGAATCTTGCTGAGATCTGGCCTTGCCGATCTCCGATCTGAGCCTCTTGTAACTTGTTTAATTTCTCCAGTCTCTTGATTGGTTTGCGCATTGTTCGATTCCGTTATCGAATGTGGAAACGGAACGAAAATTCACCTCAATTGTAAACGATTCGGCGATCGTGATCTTATTTTCAGTTTTCTGATCTTCATTTTCTTGTGGATGTAATTGGTAGGCTAGTTGTTTAGTTGGTTTCTGAGATATGATTTTGGCTTGTTTTATGTAGATCTAAATTATGATGCTGGTAGTGGTGAATGATTTTGAGTGATAAGCTTAGCGGAAAATTGAATGAGAGTATTGCATGTCGCTCGTGATCTGTTGAGCGTGAGAATATAGAAACTGTTTAAGCATGTGAGGATTTAGAGTATCGTGTAAATGCATTATAAGATCAATTCACCCTTAAATGTTTTAATTCGAGCAGAAGTATTCTATAATTTTATGGATCAGATATGTTTTTAATGCTCTCTATTATCATGAAACTATGCTAAATTATAATTATATGTTAACTGATTTGTGTATATTATTTTAAAAATAATTATACTTCTGACTATTCTTTTAATTGTTGAACAAGTTACAACAAATGGCACTTTAGGAAAAAGTTCATTTTTACTTGAGATTGGCGAAATTAAATGATGTTAGCTATTCTTTTTAATCAGTGCTTAAATTAGTAGTTTTTGCTTGTATTTGAAGCCTTTATGCTTTGGCATTAGGGAAATGACTTCAATTTTGTATGGAAGTTTAGCTAATTAATTATGATGTTATTCTGGAATATGTTAATGAGTAACTATACCTAATGGACCTAATGGATATTGTAATATACGTGCTTTATTTTTATTTTTATTTTTTACTTAGATCACTTCTATTTGACTCACAAATACTTGACATTTTTTTACAGATAAAACACATTTAGGTGCTACTAATGGGAAGTGTTGAAGCTGCAAACAAGGTATCCATGGATTCACTTCTAGAATTTGTTTTGTATTTTCACTTGTTATTTTTTAAACCATATTAAAGTGAACATTTGTGTAGGTTGGAATATTGAAAATGTTTTTCCTTGATTGCGCAATGTTGGTACTATATCCAGCAAAACATAGTTTTCTTTTTGTTCTATAAAACCAACATAAGCGTTAAGCTTAGCTTTATAGCCTTTTGTTCTATTGCTGAGATATTTTTAATGAATTGTATATTCAGACTGTTTTTAATCATTCATTGTAGGATGCAAATGGAAGCCTCACAGAGAAAAATCCTACAGTTGTTTTTGTCTTAGGTAAGCAGTTATCTGTTTCATTTAAGTTAAGCATCTCCATTGTCATATTCGCTCTAAAAGAACTTTCAATCAAATTCTGGTTTTTTTAATCCCTTGAGATTCTTTTTCTTCATTGCTTCAGTTTACATGCACGAGCTGTACTGCAAATCCTGAATCTTCAATTAATTGTTTTCTAGTTTCTTAGCTTAAATCTGCCTACCATTTAGACAAGAAATTTGACTGATGACATTATTACTTTTTTGTTATTGAACTTTCACAGGAATATTTTAAGAAATAACATACAAATACTTGTAAGCTATAATGAATACTTTGATTCTGGGTATTTATAAATTATTTGCAATCGCAAATATAAGGGCTTATTTTTTGTTGTTTAGCTTAGGGCACACAACTTTTTGTTATGACCCCTTTCCGTTTTAAGAGTGAATTTATTTATCATTTATGTTTAATGTGTTCATTGGAATTTACTGTGCATTTTTTTTCTGACTTTTAAGTTGGTTATTGATCTGATAATGGTATAGGTGGCCCAGGCAGTGGAAAGGGTACGCAATGTGCAAATATTGTTGAAAATTTTCAGTATACTCACCTCAGTGCTGGGGATCTTCTGCGAGCAGAAATCAAATCTGGTTCTGAGAATGGGTGGGTACAAGTTATATTATTTATGTTGATATGTTATTTATAAATTCATAAATTTATAAACCTGTTCTGAATTGACCAGTTATCGTCTATCTTGTCTCTATTAGAAACATCAATTGACTAGCTGTTCAATAGGTAGTAATTTTCATCTTGTTATTTTATTAAAAATTATATATGCACAGAAAAAACTTTTTTGTTGCCACACATGTATGAAGATTGCCCTGTTTCTTTGCCTAGAATCTTTAAATTTTTTTTTCTAATGTGAGACTTCATTTCCCTTTTTATGCAGTTCTCTTATTTATGGGAACTTCATCTATTATGAAGTTATAGAAATAAGTATATAATTGAAAAGGAAGACATAATCTTTTTCTTTTCTCAAAATTTATAGATATGCATGTGGATTCAATATCATATTGTGCTTTTGACATCTTTGATTATATAACAGGCAAAAATTTCCCGGAGTTGTGGATGAGTACATTTTGTCCCTTTTTTTTTTGCTTTTTAGTCAATAAAGATGTAAATTATCCCATAACATTGATGTTAGGTCATGTACTCATGTTCATCTTCTGTGAAATATCTAATTATATGTATTTTTGTGTTCTTTATTTCTTTTGAACTTTGTCTGCTGAGCGATGGACACTGTTATTTATTAGTCTACCATTTTTTGTATTCTGAATTATGTACTCATTTTTTCTATTGTTGGGCTTAAATGGCCACTAACTTCTCATTCATTTCATTTGTTTGACAGTACAATGATTCAGAATATGATTAAAGAAGGGAAAATTGTTCCCTCTGAGGTAACAATTAAGCTCTTACAAAAAGCAATGAAGGAAAGTGGCAATGACAAATTTCTGATTGATGGTTTTCCCCGCAATGAGGAAAATCGTGCAGCATTTGAGAAAGTGGTAATTGAGATACTAAAATTTAAATAAATAAAATTTTAACTATTCCGATATGGATAATGGTTTACTAAATTTGATTTCCAAAATGCATTATGGATTTGCAGACAGGAATAGAGCCAGCTTTTGTCCTATATTTTGATTGCCCTGAGGAAGAGATGGAGAGGCGACTTCTTAGTAGGAACCAGGTTTAGGTTTATTTTTGTTTGGTTTTAGTTATTTGTATATCCTTTTGCTAGTCATCACTGAGGACCATTTCTTATTTATAAAGGGTCGAGAAGATGACAATATTGAAACAATAAGGAAGCGTTTCAAGGTGTTCTTGGAGTCTAGTCTTCCCGTGATTAATTATTATGATGCAAAAGGAAAAGTTCGCAAGGTAATTTATAGTTGTGCTTCTACCATAGTTTCATAAGTTTCATAGTTTCTTTTGTAGGGACATCAATAAATTTGTTTCTTTTGTAGATCAACGCTGCAAGATCTGTTGAAGAGGTATTCGAGACAGTGAAAGGAATTTTTGGTCCCAAGAATGAGAAGGTAAATCATTATGTTCGTCTTATGTCAAGACTTTATATGTATAAGTTCCATTTTGTATCAAAGACAAAATTTGGGAACCATTGTCTTCCTTGTTAATTAGTGATGTACCTGTCTTGATAGTAAAGTGTGTTGTATTGTATACTATAATAATTTCACTAATAATCGACTCCTGTCATGCCTGAATATTTTAAGATGTTTAATTTTATATACATTACTATGATGTTAATTTTCCATATGCAAATGTTGTAAAACTATAATATTTAAATAAAACTTTGATTACCCTTTTTTTCATCATCAATTTTATTTGTTTAGTATACATTAATGATAGGGTTGATATATTTTTTTTTTCGAATAAATAAATATATAGGCAACATAAATGAAAATATTATCTGAAGAGGTGTGCCGTTCAAGTAGATATATTAACATAAATCTCAATTGGACACAATTATGAATTCAGTAAGCCTTCATGAAAACTTTCATGAACCAATTGCTGGCTCTCAACCTATGCTTTCAATATAAATACAAGAGGAAAAAACATTTATTAATTATCTAGAACATTCTTTAATGGCAAAACCTACTATTGTACGTTTGAGAAACATGAAGCCTTAATCCTCAAACATTCTTAAACCCTCAAGGGATATAAAGGTTTCTGATTAGTCTACTCTTTGAATCAACTATTGTAACAATTATGTGAAGCCTAGTTTGTGCACGTGTAAGTATGGAGAATAGCAAAAGTTGCAACCTTTAGATGCTTGTAGTAGATATTGACTTTCCTACCAAACTACTTTCTGGTCTCGTAAGGAAAGGATTTTTGAGATGAAAAGCTTTTGAAACTTACTTAAATTGCAACCTAAATTAAGACAAGTACAAATGAAAATGTACATTGCATGTGATCCTTCTATTTTTCACTTGTCAGACGAGTGAGAACTTCCTGAGAAGTTTAAGGAGTAACTTAAATTATAAATGATCAACTTTTCACCAGAGACATGATTATTATTTATCATGAAAATTAAGTTTTCTAATCATGCTATTTCAACTGTAATATTTCTTGGAGTTGATGTTCATCTGTTTTTTTGCAGGCTGAATGAGCATGTTAACCTTGAGTCCATGGTGGAAATTTGGAGGTAAATGTTGCATCATGAATGATATATAAGCATATATTTTATACTAATGCATTTTACTGTACTAGTCTTCATGATCACGCATCTAAGTAGTGGAAGTAATCAATTCACTGAGTAGATTGAAGTTTAGATTTTATTTTTTTTATTTTTTTTTGTTTAACATTTAAAATTCATGCATGTTAGTATCATCCTTCCAAAGTGGTAATGAATCAATTCTTGTTGGATTTGCTTTTCGGATACACAATCAAACCATCTTTTGGGAATGCTTTTAGATATTCTTCATGTCGTGTGGTTAGTGATGAAGGGTCAAGAATATTCTCAATTGAATCATCCAAGTTGTAGCCTCTAATTTTAGCATATTAGGATGGGTCATGTCTGCGCTTGATTTGGTTTTCTTTTATTACCTCTTTCCGTTCCTATTAAATTTAGAATTTTCTACTTAAAAATTGTTTAAACTCATACTCGATCACGACTCCCTTTTGTGGAAGTGGTGATGTTGCAGAAACTTTACAATTAAAGGCATAACCAAAAGGATCTGTATTTAATATTTTATTCGTTTTTCATACGTTGGATAATAGAGTTTATATAAATAGGTCTTTCCATTTTTGCATCATTCATTCCCCAGTCAATCACATAGGAATATAATTTATCACTAATATATGTGAATAGGATGCTGATTTACTGTCCATCTTGTTATTGTTTTCCAGGTAATATCAGTATTGGTTGCTTGTTCTGTTGTCTCACATTTTGTTACTACTTAAATAGAAAATTGTAGTTTATACCTGAGGGTTTTACCTCTGTATTCTATTGTTATAATAGCTTGTTGTCATTCATTGATTTTGCAATAAAGAATTGGGTCCTGCTTATATATATTATACTCTTTAGCACTGGAAATAAAACACACAAAAATTGAAGTCAAGAACATATCCTCACAGATGAAACCTTAAGAACATCAGCTAATGGACCTGCATGCGTCCAGAGAATCTCTAGTCAATAAATTAAAGTGGTTATAAAATTCGAAACTTACATGGAAATCGAATGACACTTCAGACACGAAGAGATATTTAAAGTGAAAATCTTTTCTGTTTTAAAAGTAAAATTTTGATCTACTTATTTTAGACTGTTACTATCAACTTTTAATTTCAATTGAGATCTTAATGTTTGAAGTCTCCACCCAAAAACTTTAGTTTTAGGCGGACAAATTTTTTTAAAGGATAATTTATTCTTCTAGGGGATTTATTATAATATTCTTTAAATATAATAATTAAAATTTAAGAAACGTGTAAGTATTGGTCATTGAAAATTGTGGAAATCGAATTTTAAAAAAATTTATTATTTATATTGTATGTATTTTGTTGTATATGTGTTTCTCACCCTCGTTTATATTAACATCTTAATTTTTAATTATTTATCAATCTTCTATAATAATAAAAGTAAATTTTGCTTTCTAATTGAATAATTAATCTCTACATTAAAGTTTTATCAAAAGTTGGAATCAACATCCCAGCTTACTATTTAAGTTTCATAGGGAAAAGTATTCTTATTTCTTTTAAACTATGAAGAGCTTATCTTTAATTTTCCAAGAATAATTACATAAATGAATAAAAATCAAGCTAGTAGTAACAGATGATCATTGCCACAAATCTCATGAAAATTTAAATACCACAATTGTATTATATTCTTTATTTTTTATTAATTCATTATTTGATATTATATTTTACAACTAATTAAATTAATAATATATAAATTATATTTTCTCGTTCAAATTAAAATATAATTAATAATTTAATATTTAATATATAGACTATTCAAAATAAATATAAATGAAGATTTAAATAATGAGGCAACAAAACATAAAAATTACTTGTTAATTTACTCCAATCCGGTAAAATCAGAAAGAGTAGGAAAGGGTATTAAAATTGTGAACCTCTTTCATTTTAATCGTCTCACCTTTTATGAGGACAAGGAGGGGGTGAATTTAAATCGTCATTACACTGTGTTGAGATCATTGAGTAGCATGAATTTTATTTTGAATTACAATGAACTGAATCCATTTTAATTTACTAAAAAATTAATTAAAAGTAAAATCTATATAATAAAAATTAATTTCGTATATTAACACTTTTTTCATGAATAAATATTTAATATATCCAAAAATTATTTTAATGTATTTTTGGAAAGTTAAAAATTAAAATTGCTAAACATAATATATATATATATATATATATATATACAAAGATAATTTAAAAATATTAGTTGGATTAATTTTGATTTGTAAGCTTTAATCATCCATAAAATTAAATGTGTATTTGATTATTTTGAATAAATTTTCTCGAGGATGAAATATATGATAAATAAATAGATTGTTATTCTCATAAAAAGGGTAAGAATTCGAGTTTGAATTTAAATAAAACTTAAATTTATTACAAGGTAAAGTAAGGTGTGTGTGTGTGTGTTTTCTAAAATTCATGTCTTCTAATACTTATTTTTAAAATTTAGAATTGATACAATATGCCGAGATAGTAGATACGAGTCGATTGTATAAAAGAGCGTGATATCATCTTTAATTTAAAATTATAATTCCTTTTTATGTGTGGCTTAACCTTTTTTTTGTATTATTTTTAATTTATATTTTGATTTCTAACAAAAAACAATATAAAAACCAGTGATGGTTACGCTTCATTATTCATGAAAATAAAAAGATACAAAGGGCAAAAGGCATGTCTCACATTAAAATATCAAGCGAAAAAATGTGTACACCCTGAAGTTTACCATGTAATTTGCGACCAGACTATGAAATTTTCAAAGCATTCGTTCTTGACAAATTGAACGGATTTTTTTTTTTGCAGACATATCATCTTTTGTTTGTTTATATTGTTTCTTAGCAGCTCTAGAAAATGCCAATAGGCCTTTCTATTGGTATTGAAGGGTATTAGTTAGAAAATTTATTCCTAAGCTATCTAATCTCAGCTTTTTAGCCAAAGAAGACTTGGAATTGTTGGGTCAAATATGAAACAATCGAATGACATCTTCATTTTTGTATAGAAATATATGTTTTTTATAGCTAAATGCACTTCTTTTGGGTGGTCTTTTGTCTTTTATTCTTGGATTTTAATCCATTTTTAGATTTTCTTCTAAAAGTTCGAGTTTTTGTGAAAATGTGTTAATAAGGTTAAGTAGATTTTTAGTTTATTTTTTCAATTGTTGAATTTCTAGTCCCAGTAAGTAGCATAGTTTAGTTTGGACATATTTTTCCAGCTTTGAATTTTCTAGTGCAGTGCTGAATTTTAATCTTGACTAATATTTCAGCTTTTGCTTTTGGTGCCATGAATTAGTTCTTCTATTGGTGCAGTTAGCTTGAGTAAACAGCTTGTGCAAATTAGTTTCAGTGATGTGAAAATTCTTGCAATTCTAGAACAGTACAGTTGTTTGTAATCAGTAGGAAGGTTAAAGATAATAATCGTGATTGAACTTGGAAACTGGTTGGAGCAGTTCTTGCAACTTGAAACAACCAGTTTTGGAACTCAATTGGACGGATTTTTCATGAAGAGTTTACCTGCGTTAGCCCAGCTGAAAGCTCAAAACTGAGAGTGTTTACTTGCTACTCAGGAGTCTTGTAAACATGGTTAAACTGTTTTAGACAGTTTGTAGGCAATTTTACTTGTTATTGGCAGTTCTTGTGACTGGGTTTAGGCGGTTTTTCAGTTTTCCAGTTGTACAGACCTGATCGGCCAATATAAAGGCTTGGAGTTTTGCAATTTTCTGCACGATTCACTTTTTCTCCATATAGTTCTCCCTGAAGATTCTTGGCTGTCTTAACAAAGTTAGCAAAGGCAATCAAGAACTTCAGTGCATTTTTATTATGAATCAGGTTCTATCCATTTTAAGCCATTTGTATTCTTTAAAACTTTTCAATTTTGTTTTCTTACGCATTTTACTGCTTCATGTAATGATTCTCGTTCTTCTATTGTTATTTTCTATTCATTTTAGTTTCAAATTCAATACCATACGTTAGTTCTTTACTTCTAAATCAGAACTTAAAATTTTCTACTCTTGAACATTTGATTTTCACTCTTGCATCTTAACTGCATAACAGAGCACACACTTACTTTGCTGTCAAAAGCTGAAGAACATGAGTTTGTTGTTAAATTTCGTTTACATGGTGATTTTGTTAGTCTTGAGTACTTTTCCATTTTCATGCATGTCATACTTAGTTCTAGGTATATAAACTTGTTTCAAGCAGTAGTTCTACATAATTCAGTTTCCATTCATTCTGGCATTTCGTCGAACACATTGTGCATTTTCAGTTTCAGTTAAGACTTTTATCAAACAGTTTTAGTTTTTGTAGTTTTACATTATTTAGTGATTTTTGGAGATTTTAATGTATTCCATTCATATTCCCTCATCATTAAGACAGATTTATACACTGGAATTACTCAATTTTTTCTATTTCCTTGTATTGACCTCCTTCTTGAGTGAGTTTCATTTATGTTGCTAGTACTACCAGAATTTGCCTTAAATCTTATTGGCAATACTTGTTGAAAATAGCATTATAGGTCATTTTTGTTTCTTTAGCCATTTAACCAACTGAAGCTTATCTTGAACTATTTTACCATTGAACCCAAATTTTGAGTCCCCTTAGACTATTTTTGTTGATTACCTGCTCACTACACGTCCTTAGACCAGAGAAAAGACATGTTATACCTTACTTGGATTCCTCTGGTTCTTAGAGTTGTAAATGCTTCTTCCATATCCGTAATGATGTTTGATGGCAAGTAAAGAAGGAATAATGGGTTTAAAGATTTAGAACGATAATAAAAGTTCTTCCTCCCTTGGGGGCTCTTTTCCTTTTGGACAATGAGATTGTTGAATTCCTTATGGTGTTCAGTCAATGATTATTTTGCTTACTTCAAAATAAAAGCAAACAGATTATAGGAATCTGTTATATTGATCAACACACCATTTGGGTCATTACAAATTATTTTATTTCAAAATGGTATGAGAATACTATTCCCTCAGTTTGGTATTCATTTTTCTATTTCAATAAAAAAAATCCTATAATTCAAAAATAGATGACAATTATATAACTAATTTTAATATATTAAATAAAACCGTTTATTACTAATAAATAGTATCAAATAATAGTACATTAAGACCTAAAATAATTCGAAGCCTAACATCACCCTTTACAGAGAACCATAGTCAATATAGGCATTTCCAAATTTTTATTATCAACATACACAATTAAAACCACTTTCCCTTTGCATTGAATATTTCTGAGAAGTCAATAAATTAACAGAAATATTTTTTGCCAGATTGTCAATGTAAATGTGCGCAAACTCTAATTAAGAGTGCAATTGAAGACCAAAAAAGGGCAATGCTTTTGATGAAAAAGTGAGTATTGAAGTAAAACAGTAATGAGCCTGAAGTTGATCAACTGCTTAAAAAGTTTATGAATATATAAAATGGATCATGCTTCCTGTAAACATTTGACGGATACAAGGTTTCAGAATTAAGTTCCAAAACTGCGAAAATATTAATACTAAAAATCCTAAACCAGCAGACTCTTGTGTTCGAGGTTACCAACTCAGTCATCAAACTTTATTTTCTTTGGAGCAGGCTGGATGTTACCCATCTGCAAAGAGCAATTATATATGTAAAATGAGAGCGAAACTCAAGATGCAGAATATTCTCTATTTGTGAAAAGAAATGAACCACCACAGAATGATAAAAGCAAAAGGCTCACAATCTCAGGGCTTTCGTAATCAATGCCAGCAGCCTCTATCCTTTTCCGTCGTTTTTGGTCATGTTTTACAATCCTCTCCACCAACTTTTTGTGCTCTTCTAAGGTTCTTTCCTGGAATGACAGCATCAAGAAGTAGAACTTAATACTGAGAATCAGACGAGAAATATCAAGCAGATAGATATACTTTATTATCCAATGAACTAGATACCTTGTCATGACGCTTCCGTTCAATTTGGACATAATCCAATGGCTTGTGACGATAACTGAATCCTCTCCATCTATGATGAAAAATGCCACACATTCATTTGTTACCTTTGGTCATATTCAAAGAAGAAACTAAATCTTTAACCTTAAATCAAGGTACATTTTATGTTTGTGGGAATTCCTTAATCCTCTATTTGTTAGTGATTTTTTCAATATTCTAAATAGATATCTTTCTTTTTCACACGTGTAAAAGAAGGAGGTGGAAAGAAAATTGATGGTTAGACACACTAAAGTCTACAATTAAGAAAAACATACAAAGGAATCCTTATAAGGGAATAGATCCGAAATTTTTTTTATTAATAACTTACAATCTTGAATGAACATTCTCCGGAGGTACAACATGAACTTGGAGAAGGTGCTCGAAAAGGAGATAATTGTGCATAGTATCAGCTACAATTTTCGCTACCTACAAATCAAGGCACTATTAAAACAAAGAAACTGAATTTTATTACAAACACAATCAATTAATCTTCAGAAACAACAAATACCTCAGGAGATTCAAATTCTATGTACCCAAAATGTCTTGATTTTCCTGTCTGTAAAAGAACAAGAAACATATATTGTCAGTATCAATCAACTAAAACCAAATCCATCATCACTAAAAGGGTAACAACAGACAAATATTGCAGCCCCAAAGTATTTAATGAAACAAACATCTTGATGGTTGGTTGAAAACCCATAGTTTTTTTTCAGAATGTAAGGACCAAACAAAAGCAAAATTACTACAATATTGATTGATTACAGAGGCTTCAACTTCTCTGAGAAACTCATAACTATTAACGACACAATTGATATTTTGCATTGAAACATTTTCTTAAATTAAGACCACTCACGAACAAATAGAGCACGAGACAAGGAAAGTAATTTTTCGCCATACAACCATACATTGCATAATGTCAAAATTGAAACCATTTGGGGTGCATTATCTATCCTGATGATATCGTGCACAGTCACACACCCATACACCAGAATAAAAGATTATACAAAAATAATCACTGAATCAACAGGTAAAATGCACTACATGAGTAAATAAATCAGAATAAACAGAGCATGCCATAATTATAAAATTGACAAAATCCCACAATAATGCAAATAATAACAAGCAAGGACATTAAAGGAGACAAGTTAACATGCAAGCAACTAACCTTTTTATTTCTCGCGATTCTCAACCTTTTGATGGTTCCAAATTGACCAAAATAACCTACAAAATGCAATCGTAAACACAGACTCCAAAAAATCCATAAAAAATCTGACAAAAGAAAAATCCATGAGCACCTTCCATCTCCTTCTCATAGAATCCATGCGGAATCCTGGATACGTACAATACCGTGGAGGTATTCTCCGGCGGCTTCTGTTCGGCGAGCTTGCGAGCAGGACCACCTTCCAAGGGCTTTACCAATTCAGAAACAAAATTAAGCACCATACTGACACAATAATTGAAAAATAAAAGGAAAAATTAACTGAAAAGAGAGCACACGGAATCGGTATTATCAACGTACCAAAAAATCAACACCTTCAGATGGCTTATTAGAGGAAGCCCTTTTCATGTTCTTCTTCATAGCTTTCTTTGCCTTTGTTCCCATCTCACTGTCTGTTATGCCGAACCACTTCTCTGCAAAGAAAGACCTTTGCGACCACGAGATATCAAAATGAGGGTGGCGAGGGATTGCGCTAAAACCCTAATCTATGACTATCAGACTCAATATTTTAAGGCTCATTCTTTCACCATATAATGTTTTTTTTCTAAAATAATTTAATTTATTTTTAATTAAATATCACAACTATGTCCTTTATATATATATATATATATTCAAAAAGACCACATGAAGTGAAATACTGAATATTTTCCTTAGGAAATTATTCATACAGTTATTATTTTATAAAACCACCATATAATGTTTTTCTTAAATAATTTAATTTATATTTCAATTATATATCATAATTTAATATTTTATTGTTAAAAAGTTGCTGTAATTTAGTTATTTAAAAAGGAGTTGATTCTTCATACAAGAATAATCATACTGTATATTAGTTAAATTTTAGTATCGAATTAAACCCATCACTTCTTTTTTCTTTCAAATCTATCAAACTAATTTTATATTTTTAAATATATAATAAAAAAATTGAACCCATAATCTTTTTTTTTCTTCTTTTTAATTTTACCAATAAGCTATTTTATAATCAGGATATTCACCTATTAGTAAAAATATTTATTTCTTAGAATAATAATTTATTTTTCACGTTGTCACCAAATAGGTTAAAAGTTGAGGGAAATTTTTCTATTTTCAAATGCTCTGTAAATAAATTCTCACAGGAAGAATTCATAATCTAACTTTACCCCAATTCCATAATCACAAATCATCAAAACAAATAATTAAATAATTATTGGAATAAGGGAAAATTATATGTTTACTACAGTTTTTTACAACAATTTGAGAGAGTTCATGTGTCAATTTGTTATTAGTTTATTGTTTGTAGGTTGATCCTCATTTTTTATGGTAATCTCAATTCAGTCCTTATATTTATAATTGTCTTAATTGGGAATTTTATTTGCTCAGTGCGAGAGAAAGACGAAAATGAAGACGAACTACAATCTTAAATAAGACGAAAAGAATTCAACCGATACTTGACGCAAACTAAGGTAAGTTTAGTTTCGTTTCGTGATGTTTGTTTTCCACTTGAATGACCAATATAATTAAAAGAAATAAAATGAGACAAATTATCACTGTAATAACTCATCTTTATAAATAAAACACATATTACATAAAAGTCAAGTTTCACCAATGAGCTGAAATGAGACAGTCTCAACCAAGTTTCAGCAACATTGCTTTGCTAATACAATTAATTAAAAACAAATATCACGAAGACCATCCCACTAAGACTTTCAACCACTTTTCCAACTTAACTAAAGTTTTCTCTACAAAAGTCATTCTCATCTTTTCACCATATGTTTCTTCCATCTGCAGCACAATGTGTTTCATGCTCATCACACCCACTTCTTCATTTCTTACACTACCACTTCTTTCTTCTACATTCAGCCCATCTCCTTCATTTCCTTCTTCAATGCATCACTGAAAGAAGTTGTAGCCAAGCAAATCTTCACTGCCACCCCGTTCAAGAAGAAGACCCACTCCTTCGTCAAAACCCAAATAAATAGACAAAGATTCATGCTTATATAAAACTAATCTTGAAGTTAGGACATCTCAAGAAATTTTTTTCCCTTGTTTTTAGGGGTTTTCGCAATGCGAAATACTGCATTCTGACCACAAAAGCATGTGGGTTTTGCACTCAACCTCCTAACACTGCCATTACTGTGTTGGAAGCCTGAACTCAAACATTTGCAAGAAGATGAAGGAGACATTTCCTCATGCAGCACCTCAGCAGGACAGTGATTGGCGAAGACAAAAGATGAACCTCTTCTTCCCCAAGACGAAGACGAAAATACACTTTGGATGTGAGGGGATGCCTTTAAATGTTAGGGTTTGGTGCTCAACGTGGATAAAACACATCAGTCATTCAATTTTAATGCACAATACCACGCAATTAAAACATAAAATACAACTCAGCTAAATTTAACGCTGGTAAAATTTGTTCATTTTTATAAAAAATATGACTCAATTGAGACAGTTGCAAAAACGAAGACCGAACTGAGATTATCATACAAAAGTGAGGACCGACCGAGTAATTAAACTTTTATTTTTTTTAATATGCAGATGTGGAAATAAAAAACTACACACTTTTAATTATGTAATATATTTTTGGTTCAACTTTTAAAGTTTTAACCCAAAAAACCTACTTCACGAGTTCTATTTTCGCATTTTAGTTGTTTCTTCTTAGTTTTGTATTATTTTTGTTTGTATTAATTATTTTGATATTATTGATGAAATAACGGTATGGTTGGTTTTTTTTTTTTTTTTATATTCGAGATTTGTTTTCAGATATAATGTAAGACAAAATACATTGTTGAGATGAATGAAATGCTTAAAAATATCAATTGTGTTTGGATTGGAGAGACGCCTTTCAAATGGTGTCTATACATAGAAAGATCTATAAACATTTGTTATTTTCTATTGAAGGAGATAGTAAATCATTAGATTTGTGTCAATGAATTGTTTCACATTAAGCAAAGATTGGTATCATTTATCGTTGTTGATGTTTGTATGTGTATGGGATTGCTGCCTATAGGTGGATTAAAGGTATAATTTGATGAATATGTATAAAGACATTAGTAAAAGGATTAAATGCATTGTATGTATTGATGAAGATTATAAGACAATGTTTGTAGTTTGTATATATTGATTTGTTTTGTTTTGTTGTATTGTATTTTTTTAAAAAATCTAGAATTGTAAGTAATATATGTCTTGTATAACATTAAACAATATCAATAATTTGTCAAATTACATTTAGGCTAATATTGTTCATAGATTTTTGGTGGAGTATGTTAGTTACAGTGTGTTGAAGTTGTAATTCACTGTTTATTAAATAATTTAGTTTTATTTCCAAGGATTTTACAATAGCCTGAGTCTTTGTTTGAGAACAAAGAAGTAAGCAACCTCACATTGTAATTTGTCTTTATATTTGTGTTTATGATGTGGTTATGGTTATATCTTTATATTTTGTTTGGTGTTGTTCACAATGCTTCTTTAGCAGTTCTGAAATAAGTGGACGATAATATTGACAAAAGTTGAAAAGAAGTTCTGATGAATAAAGTGAAACAAAATGAAAGGCACAACATGAACATACTTAATAACAAGAATGTTAACAAACTAATGTATTTATACTAACCTATGTTAACAACAACACATAAAGTTTTAACGGGCACGACTCTTAAACCTTTCATAGTTCAACTTTCATATATTACTTTGGTCTCTATCAACCTCATATCTTCCACCATTTTTACTGATATCATCATTAGCCAACTCTTTCAACCCATTCTTCTAACTCAGAAATAAGAAGTCTAAGTTCCCGCATAGACTGTTCAAGTTCAAGAAGCAAAAGGTGATTCTTTTGTGTAATATTTTGGTTCTTAATAACCTGAAAAATGATGTGACAATTTATTCAAGGAATAAAAAAAAGAAGAAAATTTGCATTTAACAAAAAACAATCAAAATACACTAAGCACTTCTAATAAGAGTGTCACCTACATTGACATTTATCTAATACAACAAATGGAGAAAATTTTGTTATTCAGTAATTAAACTGAGTTGCAATTGACAAAATAATAAAAAAATCATAACTAAAACATTAACAATCATACCATTAGTCCTACATCATCTTACAATATCAACAAATTTTATTCCAATGAAAAGTATATACACATGATTTACTTACAACAAGTAAACACATCATGGAAGTGACTTTTCCTTCTTTTTTTTTTTTCATTTTTCAATTCCAATGAAGCACGGCATAAACTTCCCTATCAAATGCTAATAAATTAAACTATCCCAATTATATTTACTCAAAGAGTTGTCCAGAATGTTAAAAAGTATGTTTCATTTCGATTTGGCAGAAAAAAAAATGTTTTTTTTTTCTTAACAAAATATAAATGCTGAAAAAAAAATGTTCTATAGAAATATCTAAATGTTCTTATAACAGTTATGTCATTCAATTACTTTGTCACCAAAGGAAAAATTAACTGAACAGAGAGCACACGGTATTGTGGACGTACCAAAAAATCAGCACCCTCAGATCGCTTGCTAGAGGAAATCCTTTTCATGTTCTTCTTCGTAGCTTTCTTTACCTTTGTTCCCATCTCACTGTGTGTTATGCCTAACTACTTCTCTGTAAAGAAAGGCCTTCGCGATGAGATATAGTAAAGGGCGGCGAGGGTTTGCGTTAAAACCCTAACTCATGCGTATCACACTCTATTTTAAGGCTGATTCTTTCACATATAATGTTTTCTCTTAAATTATTTAATTTATATTTTAATTAAATATCACAATTTAATAATTTATTATTAAAAAACAGCTGTAATATATATATATATATATATATATATATATATATATATATATATATATATATATATAAACCACATTGAAATGTGAAACACTTAATGAATATTTTCCTTAGGAAATTATTCTTACAGTTATTATTTTATAAAACCACCATATAATGTTTTCCTTAAATAATTTAATTTATATTTTAATTAAATATCACAATTTAATATTTTATTGTTAAAAAAATTGCTGTAATGTAATTTAGTTATTTAAAAAGGAGTTGATTCTTAATTCAAAAGTAATCAGCAGTTAAATGTTAGTGTCAAATTAAATTCATCATCTTTTCTATCTTTTTTTTTCCAAACTATTAAATTAATTTTATATTTTTAAATTGTTAATGAGAAAGTTAAACTATTTCTTTTCAAATTTATTAAACTAAATTTATATTTTTAAATTATTAATGAAAAAGTTGAATTCACAATTTTTTTTTCTTTTTTTTTTTTAATTTTACTACTAAGTTATTTTATAACTCGGGATATTCATCTATTAGTAACAAGATTATTTTCTTAGAATAATGATTTAATTTTCACAGTCACCAAATACGTTAAAAGTTGAAGGAAATTCTTTTATTTTCAAATGTTCTGTAAATAAATTCTCACGGGTGAAGAATTCATAACCTAAAGTTACTGACACATCACGTATTGGAGTATGGGAACAAGAGGAACCACAATTACATATAGTTTAGGGATATTCGTGTGTGCATTAGAGAAGGAGATTAGGATAGTTGCAATCGATGGGATTGGTTTAGAGAAAACCTACAACAAAAAGGTGTACAAATAAGTGCAAATACAGGGTCCCAAATCAAATGAACTAGGTTGTAAACCCCTAACGTCAAAGTCTGCAAGTGAATTAGTAGGATCATACATACACCATTCAACTAGAAAAAGTATTCAAATTAAAAAAAAAATATGTAATTTTAATTTTTAATAAAATAATATAGTTTGTGGCCTCTTTTCATGTACAAAATCCTGGGATAAGAAACAACAATTAGCTCCATCTATCCTATGATTTTGTTTTTAATGTTCAATGAATATACAAAGCTTATTTTGTTTTTAATGTCAATGAATACAAAGCCTGAAAACTAAAATAATATAGACTCTAAAATAGTCCCATGGCAACAGAGCTCATCGTGCCCAGGAAACAGAATCAATTTCATCCCTTGCTGCTTTATACAGTTCAAGCCTTTTGGCACATTGTTGCCTCCTCTCCATCAAGGCAGGGTCTTCATCTAACAACTGGGATAGCTGTTTAGGCTGCACCAGCAGTAATAGCAGATCAAACATCGTGAATATATTTGAAATAAAAATAACTACATAACTTACATTTTGGTTGTATAAAAATTAAAATTGGATACTTCACTTTGGAAGTATATCTGAAGCAAACCAAAATTCTTCCATGATTGATTAATATTCCGTTACTAGAATAAGAGAGCAATTAAAGTTAAAGCAGACTATTACCTCTTTCTTCCCTATTTGTGTGTAGAAATGGTTTAGCAATGATAGTTTTGCTTCTCTGACTTGACAAAAAACCACAGCCTTTGGAATAGTGTTCTTGAGAGTGTCTGATACCATACCAATATAGGAAGATACATTTGATCCAATCCTCCTGTAATGTCCTTCTCCATATCGATCCTCTTTGGGGGTAGCTTGATTAGCTGGAGTTCCGGCTTTCTCCATTTCTTGAGGAAGTCTCCGGAAGAACTCCACAGTGAGATACGAAGCTTCCATGTCGACCAGTCGAATAGCTGTCTTCTTACTCTCTTCACGGAACCTCTCTAAAGCCTCATTTGTAGCTGCAGCTAGTTCGGCTTGAAGAGTTGGAAAACGTCTTAGTTCCTATTCAATCATAAATTCATAGTTTATTTCTGGGAACCTTAACGAACAAAGATACTATAAAATAAAAGGACATAACTTAGACACAGTTCTTTAAATGCTTTTGATGTTTTCCTATCAATAATGAAATTTTACCTACTGTAGGTATGTGTCTAAAGTTATGGCCAAAAATAAAACCCCAAATTTTACCTGAGTTTCAGCTATTGATTTCCTCACAAGTTCTTTCAAGACAATGTGAACCTACATTGAAATCAAAGAAATCCCGCTTTAATTTCTATGTAAGATTTAATTAAGAAAGAAGAGGAGGAAAAAGTACAACCAGGTATACTTACTGCATCAACTGAAGCTTCAGCTGGGCCTCTAAAGTAGCTGAGAGCTCCCTCGATCAGGCGACGGTAACCTTGCTCTGGGGCAATTAAGTGAGGCTGGTAACCATCTGCCTCCGATACCACTTTCATTACATTTTGAAGAGACAGATGACGGTCAAATGGAAGCTTCCGTAACGCAGCAGGAAGTTGATTATCAAAGACATTATAGATTTTATCTCCACCTGCTCGCCTATGACAATAAACAAAAGGGTCATATGTAACCAAAGATACCTGTCAACTTGTAGACCACAAAGAAAGATTATTCATGACTATCATTCCAAATTGCTTTACCATATTCAGGTGGTACATTAAATTAGTATACAGTGCTTTTTGTCTAGAAAAGACCAAGAACCAAAACAAAACCAGATTTCAAATAGGATTTAGATAGATGAAAAATGAAAGAGAATTACTTAGATATCAAATCTAATTCAAGACGATGATTGTGGGGAAAAGTCATACCTAGTTTGAAGTAAGTGCATGTTTATTAACGACCTTCTAAGGGAAATAGTTGGTTTTTCTCTTTCCTATTTTTCGTAAGAAATTGCAAGAAAAAAACTATTTCACTCAAATTAAGCTAACCCAAACATACTCATAAAACCCTTAAGGATGGTTGAAAATAGTCGAGTTTCAATAACAACATGCGATCCACCCAAAAATAAAATCAAATAAACCACTATCATATGGTGTAAAATTGAACATCTAGCAAATATTTACCCTCCGAAAAAAATTCAAATAAGATAGTCTAATAGAATAAACGTGAATATCATAGCATATATTTACCCTCCGTCTAAATGCTCCTTGAATATCCTATCAAATGCGCGGCATAGTTCTAGGATGGTGTATAGTTGAGCCTGTATGAGAAAGAATAGTTAAAATATTCTTCTGCAGCATACTATAGAAAGAGTACGTACTTTCAGGAAATAATCACAAATATAAACTACTCACCCCAGCATCAAGAGCAATTGGTCTCCCAATCTGATTCATCTCTGATTCAAGTTCTTCAATTGTTTTGTTTATCAAAGATGTTATACTGGGTATTCGTGCCCTAATTACTGATTCCAAATGCTACAACATACTTAAGATGATTAAAATAACAAATTTTTAATTAAAGAAAAGAAAGAACAACTTTCTGAAAGACAGACCTGTGAGAGAAGCTTTGCAAGGTATACGGAACCCATTTTATTGGCTAAGTGTCCATAGTCAGGACTGGTTTCAAAATACTCACTCTCCTTACGCCTAGCAACAATCATATCAACGTTTTTATTGATATCTGCTTGGGATCTATTTACTACACCAACCCAGGGATGTTGCAGACGGTAAGATCTTCCTTCAAGGACCTTAAGGCAAAAAAATGGGTAAGGCAAAGTAATTATATGGTTATACAGGGCACTGCTAAAACTTTTAGAAATTTAAAGGTATACATCATAACCACAGCGAGAGAGGGAAGACGCTAGAAGGAGAAAGAAAGATTACATCCAATGCATTAGTTCCTTTGTCCATTAAATCCAGTTTTGTCAACACTCCAAATGTCCTCTCACCTGGATTATTTACAGTCAAGGATTTCAGTGACAAATAATGACCCGAGCAAAGGTAATAAACAAATCATCATTCCACAGAAAATTTATGTACCAGAGGGATCCACCTCCTTCGAAAGCTTAATAGCATCCGAAGTTGCTATGTCTTGGTTCGCTGGAGATATTGCCAGTATAATACAATTAGGCTGTCAAAGAATCAAGTATAGTACCAGTTAAAGTAAATGTGTATCTTACCACCATCACCTCTTGGTGACCAATTTATAAATAAACATTTCAACAAGGTATAAAATGGTAATCAACTACCATCACCATAGAAACGGAGAAATTGGAAATAGGAAGTTTATGTCTCCAGTCTCAGTGGTGAAAGTACAAGAGTTCAGTAAATGAAATAACAATGAATTATCCAATCAAGGTTATTCAATAGGAAGAGTGAGAAGAAATTAAGCAAAATCAGAAAATTTCTTTTACCTTCTCAACATAAGACCGAACCATATTTTCAATGTCTTCAACAATAGTCTGAGGCTGTCCCTCTGAAAATGACAATTGCTAATCAGTATAAACTAAAAACTCTAATAGTCCAAACAAAATTACAGTGATAAATTGAATACAAATCATACCTACAGCAACTTTAGTCAATCCAGGCAAATCAATCAAAGTTAGGTTGACAACTGCTTACACAAACGGAGATTGAATAAGGAAACACACATAACTGAAAAACTAGTCTCATGTTATGCCACATAATTATACATAAAAGTAATACTAGTGAAATGAACTCACCTAAGTAAAAAAAACGAATAAGTATAAATTAAATATAAAATTTTAAAAATGATTACTGCTTAACATCAAATATATAGAGGCAGTCAAGAGTAAACTATGACAAAGCACCTGTAACTACCAAGATAGCAAGTGAAAGTGTAGATAAGACTGGCGAATCAGATTGCCTGGCCCAGCACAACGGACTAACATTATTTTTAATTTTTTTTAATTATAGCAATTATTTTTAAAAAGAAGTTGACCCATGAGACTATGTCCTGGGTCAGGATACGTTAAGCCGTGCACCAAACGGGTTGGATCAACATTGCTCCACTTCAATTCAGATCACTATTTTCCAGTCTAACCAAACCTGTATTATGAGTTATTCGGATTGTCCAATTGGTCAGTCCAATTTTGCCAGCTGCCCTTATTAAAAGATGTTCTAATCCTGCTTTATTTAATTGGAAGCAGAGCTGGGGAAGTTGATTTCAGCAAATCAGCAAGTTTTGTAGGTACAGGTGGAACAAAAGCAAAAGGAGGGCAAATTCATTTTACAATTTATCGGCCTTAGTAGTTGGAAACTGAAAGCACAGAAATAATGGGGTAAGAAGCACCTGAAGACCTTGGTAAATTCATGCTAGTCTAGTCTTCCCGTAAATCCATTTCTTTAGGCTATTCTCCGTTCATGTAATAGGTTTTCAAAATATTCATAATGTTGATACTTTCTTTCTTAGTCCTCCCCTTTGCCATCACATTATTTTTTCATGTGATCCCCTAATTACCAGATTTATAGCATTTGCCAAAGTCTTCTATATTTTACCTGTATTAGATGTATAGGAAGGCTCCTGATATGTTAACACTTCTCACTTTACTTAACTCTGCCTATTCAAGGGTTTAAAGATTTAGAAGGATAAGAGGCGTTCTTCCTTCCTCCCTTGGGGGTTCTTTCCTTTATAACAACGAGATTGTTGAATTCCTTATGGTATTCAGCCAATGATTATTTTGAGGGAGATTACTTCACAAAAAAGCAAACAGATAATAGGAATCTGTTATATTGATCAACACACCATTTGGGTCATTACAAATTATTTTATTTTGAAATGGTATGAGAATACTATTACCTCAGTTTGGTATTCATTTTTCTATTTCAATAAAAAAAAAATCCTTTAATTCAAAAATAGATAACAAAAACATGAGTTTGCAGCAAGCCATCCATCTAGTAGTAAGTAGTTTAAAGGCAATAAACAATAAAAGTGCACCATGTGGAGAGTAAATGCTAAGATGAATTGGAACAGGAGATATTTGCTTTGTCTTCCCCGTTACTCTATCAGTTTCATTCTGAATCTCCTGGCGAACAAAAGCTACAAAAAGAAATTAAAATTGTAAAAAGGAATGAAAATATCAGTTAGATTATCAGCAGCACACAAATAATTGCACCAGTGAGCTAACTGTGAAGCAGTACAATGATCGCAAGATAGCGGTGTGTGATAAATTGAAAGCGAAATAGTAGTTTAAGGATAATGACAAAAAACAAATCGCTAGAATGAGTAAATCCACAGTTAATTAACGCTGGCTATGAGTCTAACAACACGAAACCTAAAATATACTACACAATTATAGGGGACACGCACGCAAAAACAATTGAAACACAACGGAATCAAAAAAATAAAACCACAAAACGGAAACAAGCATTCAAATTGTCCTACAAGCAAGACAGAAACAGGAGAAGCAAAACAGACCATCCTATCCTATTTCTATAATTAGCAAATAATTTATTCATCGCAGCACACGTCTCAACTTGAGAAAACCATCAACTAGTAAACCATTAAATGCATAACAGTAACACGAATTACAACAAGCAGCAAGCAAAAGCAGTTACTGAACCACAATACCATAATCAGTGATCTTTTTCCCTGGCATGTGAAGAAACTCTGCATACTCCTTCGCTTTGCCATCAACCTTGTGAAGCTGCAACACTAACGGACGCCTCGTCACAATTCCTGCAATTCAAATACAAGCTCCAATTCAAAATCAATTAGCTAAATTAACTAAGATTTTTTCGGACAAACTTTTCAATAAGCTCAAACGAGAGTTTTCAAAAAATTAAAATGATGAAACAAGTTTAATTCATTTTATGTTCATTATTTTCCTTTTGTTAAGTTTATTCAAACTGCGCCTAAATAAATATCACACTCCACAAAAATAGAAAAAGGAACAGAGAGAGAGAGGGCGAGCGAACCTGATCCTCTAGGAAGAAAGTCACGTCCAACGATGCTTTCCAGAACCGAAGACTTACCCGAACTCTATTAATTTTCAATAAATAAACAAATAAATTAATTTTATTTTTTGAATGATTCTTATTTTAGGACTGAACAAAGATTTGTATTAAACGATTATGTAGATTCATTCCAAAAGTGAAACTCAAATTTTGGCCATAAAACAACGCCTAAGAAATTGTATCTATCTTTTCTCTTTTTATTTTTGGATGGTTGTAGTTCTACTCCTAGGATACAGCAGAACATGTTGACGTTTTGAACAAAAACTTAAGATACAAATGTTTTGTGTTTGCTCTCCAGTTAAAGTTTTACTTCACATAACAAATATCTGTAATAAAGAATTGTACACATTGATTATGGAGGTAAAACTCTAACTTTGACTAGGGAACGACACAAACAACATCAAAGAAATAGTATCTATGCTTTCTCTTCTTATTTTTGTATTCTTTTACTTCTACTCCTATGATACAAACATGTTCAAGTTTCGGACAAAACTATACGATTCTTTACAGCTGTTGTTTGGCTATTCTCTGATTGGAGTTACTTAACCTAGTAAAGGTTCGTATTGAAAGATCACAGGGATTAATTATCAAGACGAAACTCTAAGCTAAACTCCAGAACAACATAAACAGCACCAAAAAAACGTATGTTTTTCCTACTTATTCTTGGATCCTTCACCTTTTACTGCATAAAGAACATGTTGACGTATTGGAAAAAAACTTCGATGTATTATTTCCTTGTAAGTGTGTTATTTGAGTTATTCTTCGATTCAAATTTTAATTCGCGCAATATAAAGGTTTGTACTCAAGGTTTATACAAATTTGATTAGCGAAGTGAAACTCTAATTTAACTGGAGAACAACACAAACAAACAGCACCTAAGAAATTCTACGTGAGTTTGTTTTCTGCTTTTGTTTTTAGATGATTTCTACTTCTACAAACAGAGCATGTTCATGTTTAGTGATGGTGAAGGTGATGACCTGGCCGCCGACGACGGCGACAGAAGGAAGAGCTTCCCATAGAGAAGAGAAGGCGTTGTTATCGGCGTCGCCGCCATAGTCGCCGAGCACGGTGCAGGCCTGCTGGATTCTGTTCACCAAACCGATCAAACTCTCCATGCTCGTCATCTCGTGAGGAAGAAGATGATGATGAAGGTGTAGAGGAAGCACAGAGGATTCAGAAACCCTAGACTTTTGCAGAGAGTGGAAGAAGAAATTCTAGAGAGAGAGGAGAGAGAGACTTCAAGGACAAGTTAGTTACAGACAGAGAAGAATGAAAGAAGGTGAAGGAGGGAAAAGCAATGAAATTATGTGGAAGGAGTCCACCGTTACAGGTTCTCTCTTACAAGTTTGAATTAATTATTTATTTATTTATTATTATTATTATTATTATTTCAAGCCGCTTATTGAAAAGATGCTTATTTACAGTAAATCAATTCCAATATATTATTACTATCTATTAATACTTTTATTTTCATCTATTATAAAAGTTACATAGATAATGGTGTAATTTTTTTTTATCATTTTAAGAATAAAATTAGTTTATAAATAAAATGTTTTTTCAAATTTTATCGTAAATGACGATTTTATTGCAAACCTTTTTTTGTTATAAATGGCACTTCGTTAAGCTTTTTCATCTACATTATAAGTCCTTTTTTTTTTTCATATAAGAGAAAATAAAGTTATACAAAACATATTGCTTATGTATTAATTTATTTTACTCCTTGTTTAAGAATTTTATTATTATTTTTTAATATTGTAGTATTTATAAAATAAGAAAATATATTTCCTAAATGGCAATTAGTCAAGTATATAGAATCAAATTTTTAAAAGTATGTTTTTTAAAAAACATTTCAGAAATATTTTTTTTAAACAGTGTCATAAAATGTATTTTTTTAAAAATTTAAAAAAAATTAAGAAAGATTTAATTGTG
Source organism: Vigna reflexopilosa (assembly GCA_027742785.1). NCBI lineage: Eukaryota > Viridiplantae > Streptophyta > Magnoliopsida > Fabales > Fabaceae > Vigna > Vigna reflexopilosa. The sequence continues at coordinate 1,583,707 of CM050929.1, read as the reverse complement.
AAAAATTGATTGAATGATCCATTAAATGACGATAAATAATAGATAGATCATCAACTAATATATGAAATATATTTTACAGGGATAAAAATAAAATTTAGTCGCTTTATAATAACTAAATGAAAGGAATTTTATTTCATAGAGAATATAAAATATATTGAATACTGATTATCGTCAGTTTGTAGAAAATTCATCATCAATCAGAAATTATCAGATTATAAGTGATTATAAAATAATTAATAATAATAAAATTATTATGATTATATGAAAGTAGGAAAAGAATTACATATGTAGATTTTGACAAATGTTCTCGAAAGCTTGAAAATTTTTTCTTTCTTTCGCTATTACTTTTGTCGGTTAGGGTTTGTTTTTGGATAATGATATTTAGACAACTTTTTTTTAACATTATCTACGTGTCATTTTGTGATTGGTCCATGGTAGTGTTTATGATTATTATTATTGATTCTAGAATAATTTTGAACCAATTACAGAATGACACGTAGATAATATTCAAATATTATCATAAAAATGTTGTCTAAGTATTTATTTTTTATTTTGATTTAAAAAAAAAAAGTAGGATTTTTTGAACGTTGAAAATTCAAAGTTAATAGTCATTTTGGTGATGTAATATTGTTCCTGTGATGGCTCGTATCGTTTCAAGGACAAACGAGGCGGCGTCAATATTCAACCACTTTCCAGGTTTTTTCGTGAATGCGTGTTTAGTTTTTAAATTTTTTTAATCATTTAAAAATACCTTTTTATTATTATTACTTTATCTGATATTAATTATTCTTGGTAATATTTCTTGGAATATGATACTTGAGTTACTATATTTTTAGCTTTTTTTCTTGATTAAAACTTGTAAATTGTAAAAGGTTTTATATTTCATTTTCCTTCTCTTATTATGAAAATAATAATAATTTGTAATACTAAAACATTTTTTTAATTTAGTAATAATGATTTTTAATGAGAATGAACTAAAATTATAAAAAAAATTCAATATAATTATTTAATTTAATTTCTAAAATCTTTATTATCTCTGAAAACTTTATTTTCTAAAATTTTCTCAAACTTTTCTCGAGGATGTTGACTTCATTTAACATATATTTTATTCAAATAAAAAAGATACGTTGAGTAGATAGTATAGATTGAGAAAATTTGAACTGATATATTATATTTTTTTTAGTAAATTATTCTTCTCCAAAAATCTCTAGTTTTATTTTTCTTCTTTAGTTGCATGCATGGAGTTTCTTTTATGCACGGAAGATTTGAATTTAGTAGATTGATCTCTACTATACTTTAAGTTCATTGAAAACACCATATAAGAGATAAAATTCAATATTATTGAGATGTGAATGTTATATGTTTTGATAAAAAAAAAAAAAGAATAAAAAAGATGGTTGCATTTAGTTTTGACCATAATAATGTTAAATAAATTTAAAGTGCGTGTAAAATTTTTGGATTTTCGGTATATATTTTAATATTAGTTGTGACATATGTTTATATATTGATATTAAATTGATGTGAGATGTTTAAACAATCAATATTGACTATCTTTTTGAGTCGATAATATTTTTCAATCAAAATTCATTAAGATTTTATTAATTGATATTAACAAATGTTTTTCTTGATTAATGTACAGTGAGTTGACCATAATTATTTAGGTTACCATTGAACAAAAATATTTTTATAATGTTATTAGTTACAGTTAATTTTGTTGAGTTTTGGTTGACATTAGTAAATAAACACCATCAATATTCATAAAGAAAAGTCAAACTAATATTGCAACATCATTAATAAAATAACCATGACGATGTTGATTGAAACATAAACACAATAAATTTTAATATGAAACAAACCTTTGTTGGAATTTATAACACAAAATGTTGAGATTATAAAATTTAAACCTTGTCCAAGTCCATAATATTTCGATGACATCTAATTAAAATGAGTCAAGGAAAAAAATATAAAAAGAATGATATAAATTTAAGAATATAAAGAATTTGAAGTTTTTACTTTTCTTCATGAAATATGAAATTGTATAATTAAAATAATATTAAAAGTTTCACATCGATTAAAAATAACATCAATTTATAATATATAAGTGTGAGGTTCAAATCTCACTTTTGAAGCCGATTTTATAAAACTAAGTTTAAAACCCACTTATTAATAAATAATCTAATTATTTTCATGAAATTCTAAAATTTTAGCTTGTTTTGAATTTTAAATTGTAGAATTAAGTTTAAAACTCACTTTCTAATAATTAATCTGATTATTCTCATCAAATTCTAAAATAAATTTTAGCTTGTTTTGAAATTTTCTACCCAAAAAACATTTACATTATCTATAAAATTTAATTATCATATTCAAATTGCTATTGAAATTAAGGATGTATGCAACAATGCAAATATGAGATCTGACAAGAAAAGATTAATGTGATAAAATGGGTCAATTTTCCATTAATCTCATAAGATGTATTTTTAGTCTCTTTCCCAACCAGGCTAGTGAAGAAGTGGAACATACTTATTATTTTTTTTTTTGATGTTGTATTGTAGATAAAATATTAAAAGAAATTATTAATGTAAAATAAATTAATTTAGCGAATTACAAATTTTGTGTTTTGTTATTTGAAAGATGTAAGTATACAATAATATAATATTTTAAATGATAAACACTTAGAGAAATTTCAATTATAAATTATAATTGAGTAACTGTAAAAGCACTTTTCAATTGATTCAATCAGAGACTTAAATTAATAAGTAAAGCTTATAAAATATTGATATTGTCTATCTTAACCTGTGAGGATTATATCAATAAATTTTTTAAATATAGAAACATGATCATATCAGACTTTCTTTGAAATAAGGATAAAATTCAAAATAGTGTAATAATTTCGGAATAAAAATATAACAAAAATAATCTCTTCAAATTTCGGAATGATATAGTACTTTTCGTATTTATGAATTTTAAAAAATTAAAATTAAAATTTCATTTATATTTTATTAATTTAAACTATTTTAAAATTAAAATTTCATTTATATTTTATTAATTTATATTATATTTTGTTTGAAAAATTTATAAAATATATTTTAAATATGTAGGCATATGATTAAAATTTTGGATAATGATATTTAAATAATTTTTTTTAATAATATTTAAATATTTTCTACGTGTCATTTTGTGATCTAAAATTATTTCACAAATAATAATAATAGTTATAAACACTATATAGATCAATCATAAAATCAAAAATTACTTCACAATAATTAATAATAATAATAATAATAATTATAACCACTATATAGATGAATCATAAAATGAAACGATGTTTAAATGTTATAAAAAATTATGTTGCATCGTTATCCTATTTTTGGTATCTAAATAACGAGAAAAATAACGTATTGAATATTTTTTTTGGTTTAGTTGGGGGTCGGATGGCAGTTACTAATCCATCCTTGATCCCCACACCCAACCTCCCTCATTCAATCACGAGAAAGCGCCATTGGTCGTTTTGTCAAATTTCGCAACGCTGATCCAATTCAACGCATATAAGTGCGAGTGCTTGAGTCACTGAGTTCATAGCACCATTCATCAGATCTCGTTCTTGCAGAGCCAAATGGCGATGTTGTTGAAGCACGTGAGGGCGTCGTCGTCGCTGCTGAAGCAGCACGTGACCCGCGCGCACCTGCTTTCGCGGCCGTTCACCACGACCGAGGGCCACCGTCCCTCCATCGTCCACAAACGCAGCCTCGACATCCTCCACGATCCTTGGTTCAATAAAGTATTTCTCTCTTTTTCGATTTTCTATTTATGTTTTGGAAAAATCGATGAGATTATGATGATTTTGATTGTATAAGCTGTTTTGAATAGAAAATAAGTTAGTTCGCACACATAACTTTTTTTTTTGTTTTTAAATTTTAATAGGTGCTGAATAGTTTTGCAATTTGTTTAGGCATTGTTTGGGTGAATATCTTGAACAAATGGTAATTTGAAGGTCTAGATGTTTTCATAAGCTTCAGGTTGACTTTATATAAATAAACTTATCCATGAAAAATTACACATAAAATAAAATAAGGAGACAAAATGAATTGCGTTTGTGGAGTTTTTATAGGTTAAAACCATCTTATATACTTTATTTTTATGGAAGTTCTCTGGTTTGTTTTGTCCATAAACCGAAGTACATAATTTAGTTTTTGTTTATAGATGTTTAATTCATTTTTCCTTTTTTGTAAGTGCTTATGAAGAAGTATTAAGAATGGGTCATAGATCATGAAAATAAGCTTAAAACAGCTTACATGAGTTTTAGATATTCTTTATAAGTTCACCAAACTAGCATAAAATGCTTTACAAATGTCTATTATTATAGGGAAGTTCAAATAAGGAGAAAATAAGTATAGCCTAATGAGATCCCAGTCAGGATAATCTAATTGAGGATTCGGTGTTGCTTAGTTAATCCAAACACCATTTTTTTTTTCTAAATTTAAGAGGTGGCGAACAAAATTTCAATTTTAGTTAGTCATTGGGTGCTGAATAACTTAAATCAAGTGGCGGTTTGAAGTTAAGCTTCAATTTATGGATTATTAAAATAAAATTAAAATGGCTCATTTGGTTTCAGATATTGTTTGAGTTAGACTCATTTGGATAATTTTTTTCTATAAACACTTATAGGAAAAAATAAAGAATATAAAATGAATTAAGTTTCTCTTATGAACTTATAATAATATATGCACTTAAGCTTTTAGAGAAGTTAAATGAAATATCTTCAATAAAGGTTAAGTGCATAAGTCATTTTAGGTCATGGGACAAACTCAATTCATTTTACTTTATTATTTACAATTTAAGTGCATATGAGAAAATGCTCTGCAAAAGCTTATTATCACAGATGAATCCAAATAAGATGAAAATAAGTGTTTCCACCCTCTTTAGTGATGATAATTTAATTAAGTCTTCAGTGATTCTATTTTTCTTTCAGTTAGGTTGTTTCTCACTTTCATAATTATGTTTGCTTATTTTGTGTTACTTTTATCTTAATTTGAAGTTTTCAATTTGTTTAATAAATGCTTTGGGAATGCGCTGATGCTTAGAGCAAGTTTGAAGTGATTTTATTTATTTTTGTTAGCTTGTTTTGTAATTTTGTTTATTTGAAATGGACTTTTTGTGTGCATAGTTTGAGGCATTGTGTATGTTCCTGTTCATGGGTCTTTTTAAGTGGGTTTCCTCTTTGGTATGATCTTTGATAAATAGGTAGGTTATTTAATGTAAACTAGTTTGAACTGGTAGCAGTTCTGATTGGGTTATTAGTAACAAGTTTGTAGGAGTGGAAGATGAACGTGGTTGATGCAATTGCTTGCTATTGCATTTGAAGCTAGGCAAAACCCATTTCTTATAACTTGACCCAAGTTATTCTTTAGAGGCTACAATCCATAGATGAATCATCCTTGTTTTCTGCTCATTTACTTGAGGCTAGAAAGTGGTCATGGATTCTTATATTTCCTGCATTCTTATATTTCTGTCTAGTCTGTTTTTATGTGCCGGATTGATGAATTTAAGCTTTTGCTATTGAGTTTTTGCATCACCTTTTCTTCCTTTTGTGGTATTTTTTAGTTTCCTATAAACTTCTATATAATTTAGTATTATATTAACTTTGATGTTTAAAATTAGGGAACAGCTTTTTCCATGACAGAACGAGACCGTCTTGATCTACGTGGACTGCTTCCCCCAAATGTTATGTCTCCTGACCTACAGATTGAACGCTTCAGTATGTTTTTCTATTTTTTGTAGTCTCAGGTCAATGTTGAACATATCAAATCCTTGTTGCTGTGCTTGGTGGTAGTTTTGTTTTCGCATAATGGTGAGAGTGGTGTTCATGATTGAGATCCATCCTTCATTTTTCCATTAAATGGGAATTAGGTAGGTCAGGTTATTCAAATCAAGGCTTCTGCCATGGTTCATTTATCTATTTGTTCATGGTACCTTTCATAATAAATAAAAGGAACTTTTACAAAATCTGACTTTCCTGTGTAATAGTAACACTTTGTCCTGTGATATATTCTGTTTAGGTGTTTTTACAGTTTTAAAAAAGTACAGGCATTTGTTTTTCTATGTTCAGTGTCTTGAGTGTGGTGTGTTGGTTGTCTACTCTTTCCACCACGAGTTGGGTTTATCTTGATGATCAACTAGTGGTCAATTTCAATAGTGTGCAAGAGAACGGGAGCATGACATGTGTTCAATAGTCCACTTTGTACATATAGATTTGAATGTTGTATGGAGAAGGTTTTAGACATTTCATTTGTCATATAAGATAGGTTCAGTTTTCTTCTCATTGATGATACCTTTTTAATAGTTTTTTCCTGATGTTGAGAGAGGGATGAACAAATTGATTTTGAATTTTCTGATCTTGTGCTTTTGGTTGTCATATTATGTAATAGTCCTTTTTAAGGTTAAGTACACATAAATAGCTCTTAGATTTAATTAAACTACATAAACCCTCTTTCTTTTTTGAAGTTACCTTGACCAACCTTGTAAATAAAATCAAGAGTGGTTAATGTTTTCTGAAAAAAAGATTATTCAAGAAGTTTTTAAATTTCTAGGAATGCTTTGGAAGTTCTACATCAATTAGAGATAAGACCAATTTATAATATATAAACGGGTGCAAATCTCATCTTACAAATTAGTTTTGTAAAGTTGAGTTAGACTTAAAATCCACTTCTTAACATGGCATCCGAGCCATGTGTTAGAGTTTATCTTAGTAAAATTTGGTTTTAGTTGGGTTTATTGTTCCACTAGCTATCAAATCACCCATTAATGTCTAGTCTTATGCTTAAGATGTATATGTCTCGGCGTGAAGAGTGTGTTGGAAGTCCCACATCGACTAAAAATAAGACTAATTTACAATGTATAAGTCGGTGAAAACCTTACCTTACAAGCTAGTTTTGTAAGGTTGAGTTAAGCTTTAAAGTTTACATTTTAACACTAAGAGATTAGTTTGTTACATATGTTATTGTATAAAATTGTCCTTTGCTTTTATTTTGTTCTCGTGCCCTCAATTGCTTTTTAGATAATTTTTGTTACAGATATATAGAGATTGAATTGCTTTGTATTTTCGAAACACTGTGATTTGCTCTTTTGTTCTGTTTTTAAACTTTAGTATATGAAATGGTCGAGAATGAGATGTTGTGGTGTTACTGCTTCGGACTGTGTGAAACAATTCAAGGAAAACTCCTTTAATTGCCTTATTTTTTCTTTCTTTTTTTAATTTTCTTTTAAATATTTTATTTTGATATTTCTTCTTTGAGTTTTTTCAACAAGTGATCTAGAGGCTGATGCTGACTGTAATGCATATTTTTGCCCATTTACACTGAAACTTTTTAGCATCTAGCTGAAATATAATGGTAGGCAGGTCGTGCTTGCTTACTTCCCGTTGATGCTTGGGTGATGAGAAATAGGGATTCTAATCCTTTTTTTTTCTTATATTTTCTTTTTTCTTTTTATAAAAAATAGAGTATGCAAAAGCATTACCATGTGAAAGTAACTGGTAAAAAAGAATACTTAGGTATGTGTAGAAAAGATATATGATTCAAATTCTATTTGCAGTTTAAGATCAAACATTACTTGTTTAACTTCAATCTACTCTCCACAATATGTCCTGTCTCGTGTTCTTAGATTGAATCACGCTTATGTGATCTAGAAGAAGATTTAAGAATGCTTTTTCTTCCAATTGAAATTTCACGCACATTGTCTACGTTCTGCTTTGTGCGGTTCCTTTTAATTCCAAATCCATGGAATAGTATCTTCTCAAGATCAAGAGTTCTGTTGATGAACTCGTTGACGTTCAAGTTCTAGTATGTCATGAAGACTATGACTATCTAAATACAATTCTCAAAGAACTTCTGTTCGACCATGTGCTAGTTGTCTTGGTTATTGAAGGCAAGAAACAATACTCTCTTTCACTGAAATCTAAGCTCTTTTTTGGTCATGAAAACACATTGTTTGATGCATTTTAAGGAGTTGTTAGCTAATAGTTAGAGTTGATAGCTACTACAACTAATTTTTAATGATCCTAATTCTTGGTTTAAACCCCAATCTTGCACCACCTCACAATTCCCCAGCTTCTCAACCAGTATCTTCTGTCACACATGAACTTTCCGACACACCATCTATCACCTCTGATCCATCCACTTATGAGTTTGTTTCTGTCCCTGTTCCAACGCCAGCTGCCAACAGCTATCCTATTCTGTCTCGGTCTAAATCTAGTATTCATTAGTTCGGAATTCATCTTTCCTACTTCCTTACTCTTTCAAAACTTAAAACAATTAAGAAAGAACTCGAGGGTTTGCTGCATTGCAACAAGAAAATGATGCATTTCTGAAGCAAATTAGGTGAGATTTAGTTTCTTTACCTTCTCACAAACAAACTATTGGCTGCAAATGGGTTTTTAGGGTCAAGGAAAATGTTGATTGCTCTATTAATAAATACAAAGCAAAGTTGTTAGCCATGGGGTTTCATCAAGTGCACGATTTTGATTTTCATGAAATCTTTTCTCTAGTGGTAAAGCTTATTATCATCAAAATTATTCTTACTGTTCTCTCTCATGGGTGGACATAATTTCAGCTGGATTTAAATAATGCTTTTTGTGCCTGGTCTATTTGAAGAAACAATTTATATGACACAACCTCTTAGAATTGGAGTCGGGGATAGATCTCCTGTTTGTAAGTTGAACAAGGCATTCCATGGGTTAAGACAAGCCCCCAAACAATGGTTTGACGAATTAAAATCCAAACTCCTTCAATTTGGTTTTTTGGACGGTGACTCATCACTCTTTTTTTATAAAATCATTCTCATGTTGTCTATTTTATAGTGTATGTTAATGACATCATAATTACTGGAAGCTTGATAGACTTCTTTGATCAAGAAGTATATCAACACGCTCCTCTCACACAAACACACATGAAAGACAGCAAAAGAATGTATATTATTGTTGTAAGAATGAATTAACGAATCAAGAATTACACCAAGGAAGCCTCTCTCCCTCCACTGGAACAATGATCCAGTCTAAACCTTACAAGTCAAAAAACTAACTCCCTGTACAACTATATCCCCTATTTATAGTATCCCCCTTCTATACAAAACTTCCCCATGAGCCAAATACCTTTCCCGCTATTTTCTCTTTTTCCTTTCGTAAACCTTTAATGCTCTATCAAAGCTCTATTACTTTAATTTAGCAATTTAGAGTTAAACTCCATGCAGTTTTTTCTGTCAAACAATTGGCTCATCTAGATTACTCTCTTGGTTTTCAAATCAAATATTTGCTAGACCATTTTATTGTTTTGACTCAACTTAATACATTTTGGAATTGCTTCACAAAATACATATGGTAGAAGCCCATTCCATTTCTTCTCTTATGGTTTATAACCGCAAATTATCTAAATTTGGGGATGATCTCTTCTCAGGTCCTACTTCTATACTGCTTAGGGGTAGGTACTCAACAATATGCCACTCTCACTAGGCCAGAAATTTGCTTTGTTGTCAACATAGTTTGTTAATTTATGGCCAAATAACTGGAATCTCATTTGCTTGTGGTTAAATGAATTCTAAGGTATCTTAAGGGTACTTTGTCTCATGGACTACATCTTCGGTCTGCATTTCTTGCATGGCTTAAAGCCTTTTATTTTGTTGATTGAGCATCTGAAGTTGATGACTATCACTCTACTTCAGGAGCGACCATATATCTTGCTCCTGATTTAACATCTTGGTGGTCCCACAGGTAGAAAGTTACCGCTTGCTAAGTACTAAGGTTGAGTACAAAAGCTTGGTTCAAACTTCTACTGAATTGACATAGGTTTTTGCTTTGCTCTTTGGATCGAAAGTTCCATTCACTATTCCAGCCCTTCTTTGTGATGGTCATAATGTGGTGTTGCGTAGCGACACCACATACTGAGATTGATGTTTTCTTTCTGCGAGAAAAGGTTATGACCTAACAATTTTCTATCTATCACATTCCAATCCTGAATCAGGGGGCAATTGTGCTGACCAATCGACTTTCTTCGCCTTGTTTTGTTTTTCTTAGAGGAAGCATAATGTGAATTCTTCTGAAAAATCTCCCCCTTGAATTTGAGGGGCTTATGTGAATTAGTTAGAGCTGTTATTGCTAACATCTCTCTCTTGTATCAATTAAATAAAGCTATTAATCAAGACTAACAACTATATTATTTAATGGAGCTTAGCTATAAATACTCTTGAACCTATTGTATTTTAAAAGTTAAAGAAATGTATACAATTTTGTATGTTCCCAAATTCTTTCTCATTCAGTTTCTTTTAAAAGGAAAAACCGGATAAATCTGTGAAGAACTCATCAAAGACCATAAAATTATTTATTATTATGGTTTCTGTCAGTATCCTACAATTTAATTAAAATTCTTGTGTTAATAGTGGTTGATTTGAAGAGGCTTGAAGTTCAAGCAAGAGATGGGCCTTCTGATCCTAATGCATTGGCCAAGTGGCGGATACTTAATCGCTTGCATGACAGGAATGAGACTATGTACTATAAGGTATGTGTACATCCATTGTTTTCTATTGCACTCCTTTAATAACCAACAATTTTATTCTGAAAATTTTGATGACGATTTAGGTGTCAATCAACCACAACCCTTAAGTGACCCTTTAACTTATAAAATTACAACTACGTAGATTATTAAGACAAAATATAGGTGGAATTGCCATGCAAGGTTTTTTACTATGACATTTCTATTTTAATTTAGGAGTTCAGTGGAAAGTAGAATTTGATTCAACCTGCATCCCTTATGAGCATTATGAACTCTTTTTTGGAGATATGGGTCAGGCTTTGTCAGGGTAATTTGTGTTGGATATCTTATATTGACTAGAGGTAAGAGCAATTTACAGTATATAAGTGGGTGTAAACCTTATCTTACAAGCTGATTTTGTAGGGTTGAATTAGGTTTAAAGTCCACTTCTTAAGATGGTATCAGAGCCATTTATATCCAATCCTAGTGAGATTTGTTGTTTGTTGGGTCTATCATGCCACTCGCTATCAGGCCGCTAATGGACTACCCACAAATATGTAGTTATACACTCAAGATGTAGATGCCTTAGCATGAGGGGTATGTGTTGGAGATTCCATAGTGACTAGAAATAATGACAATTTAGAGTATATAAGTGGGTGCAAACCTTACTTTATAAACTGTTTTTGTAGAGTTTAGTTAAGTTTAAAGTCTACTTAAGAGTTTGTAATTGTAATTCCTTAAAATGTATAGAGGTTTGTGCAACATTAGCAATAATAACTACTCATAATGAAAAAATAGAATAAACTAAAACCATTTTCCATTAGAAGTTTTTTTGATGGTGTAGCTGCGCTAATTCCTACAAAATAATGGTTACCTATGGGATTCTTGCCATGTTCAAGTTGGTCCTAGGACTTGGTGTTGCTAAGAGAAAGGTCTTGGGCAAGGTTGGGGGAGTGGTTGTTTCTTTTTTGAACAGTAATTGGAGGGACTCCTAGGTTTATTGTGTTCTTGTGTTTTTAATTTCTTTTTTCTTTGTAGTATGCTTTTGTATAATATTTTTATCCTTTGATTCTATTCTTTTCTTTCTTTGAATGGAATGTTATTATCAAGATATAAGGGTAATATAAAATAAACTTGTGTGTGTGTTCACAATTGGAATTGAAAAGGGTTTCTTTAATGAATAGTACATATGGATTGGATAGATATTCCTAGTTTATTATTTTATCACAAAGATAGGGAAAGTAAGCAATTCTGACATTACAATGTAAGTGAAATCTTTCTAGAGAGCAAATATAAATCCACTGAAATAACTAATTTTAATGTGGATTAGATAAACACCACTATTAAGAAGTGGACTATAAGCCTAATTCACCTCTACAAAACCAGTTTGTAAGATGAAGTTTGCACCTACTTATATAGTATAAATTTGTCTTATTTTTAGTCGATGTGAGATCTTGTTAGACCATTAAAGGTCTACATAAGGAAGAATAAAAGAGGAGTCAACTAGACACGTGTAAGGAGAGTAGGGAGCAAGATAGACACGTAGGGAGTGAGCCAGACACGTGTAAGGAAGATGGTTTGTTACAGTTTGTTAGAAGAGAGAGATAGTATAAATAAGAATCAGAATAGGGGGAGAGGGATATCATATCATTTTGTGCCTTTTGGGTAGAGACTGGATCATCGTTCCAGTGGAGGAAGGAAGACTTCCTTGGAGAATACTCTTTTATTATTTTTGTTCATCTATACTTTACAGGATAATACAGTCATATTCATACCATTGCTTCTTTTCTGTTGAGAGTGTGTGAGTGGATTTCCATTTGTTACGGTCCTTGAGTAAAGGAACCTAACAGATCTCCAACACATTCCTTCATGCCAAGGCATATCGAGTATGAGACTAGTTATTTATGGGTGGTCGTATAGCGAGTGTCACAATAGGCTCAACAAATAATTAATTTTGGTAGGATATGCTTTTAACTAAGCTCTTATACTATATTAAGGAATGAACTTTAAGCCTAATTTAATCCTACAAAATTGTCTTGGAATGTGAGTTCTACACCTATTTGTATATTATAAATTTGTCTTATCTCTTGTCAATGTGGTATTTACAACATCTATCATGTATGTGAAAAGATGTTTCCCATTATATTAAAAGATTGCAAGGCCTGAAATGAGATTTTGCTTCTAGCTATGAACAAAGTTCTCAAATCCAATATTTGCATTTAGAATATGTTCTTTTGTGGTGCTCATGTGGACTAGTGCTATGTTAGATAAAGATGGTATGGTCTGATTGTTTGTAGAGGTGACTACTTGTGGATATTCGGATGCCCAGGTTATGTACCACAAACAAAGTGTGTAAGTGAATGGTAAAATTTACAAGGTGAAGCAGTGCACTAGCATATGTAGGAGGTTGGTGGTTCTCCTTTGTTAGCCATTTGTATGTTGTTAGAAGAGCTGTATTAAGAATTGTTGGTGAGTAGTTCTCGCTATGTCCAATGTTGATGGGACATGATGCCCATGCATGCCAGAAGTGAACTTGAGGGGTTAGAAAATTTGGGACTTTGTCAGAAAAAGAAAAAGAAAGGAAAATAAGACAAGGATAAGACAAATTGATAGGAGATTGTCTTGGCAGTTAGGAAAAGTGGGAAAGGGGTTGTATAAAAGGGGATTGGGTTTAATTGTTAGAGTGAGTTTTTGGATAATAATCAATTGTCAGGATGTTGTTTGTCCTGTAGGGGGAGGTTAAGCTCTTTGAACTTGTATTCTTGACTGTTTAGTAATAAAGAGAGGTTATACAATTCTGGGTTGAGTGTTCGGTGTGTGTAACGTGTGTTTTTCTATAGGTTCTTGATTAAAAGAACCTATCACAAATGGAAATTGAACTTGTATATTATTTCACTTCATGATAACCGAGAATACAAGCCTAGTATATATAGACTCTAAAACCTTCTGAACAGGTTACAAAAAACAGAAAACTAACATCCAACAAACATCCAGTTGAATCACTGAATGTTTTTACATCAATATCTCTAATATGATGTGTAGCTAAATGTCAGTCAGTTTCAAGCTAGGATGCCAATGCCAAAATGGGTAGTAGCTGGATTGTAGGTTGGGATTGGCTAGTCAAACATAGGTTATGTTCTGGAGCAGGATATTATTGTATCGATATCAATAAATGAATTATATATATATAAGAAAATTGAAATATGTAGATATTAGGACTACATTCGTGTGAAAACTAGTATTTTTGTTGGAATTCACGTAACTTATGATGAGTAAAAGTTTTATTCCACATCATACTTCCTTTTTGTAACCACAATTTTGTATTGTATATTTGCTTCAACTCATGCCATGGAAAATAAAACTTATCCTATGTAATCTTCAATGACATTTCTTGTATTGTTAGGTTTTGATTGCCAAAATAGAGGAGTATGCACCTGTAGTGTACACTCCAACAGTGGGACTTGTATGTCAGAACTATAGTGGACTATTTAGAAGACCGAGAGGAATGTATTTCAGTGCCGAGGATCGTGGTGAAATGATGTCTATGGTGTATAACTGGCCAGCTGAGCAGGTTGTTAACTATCTATTATTTCTGTATAAATTTTTAGATAGTACTTTTTTATGTGTATCCTAAATGTCAATACTTCACCAATTTGTATTAATGGATTTTAAATGTTCATCTTGTGTTTACAGATGAGCATAATCGTCTTTCAACAATTCGCCTGGAATCATTGTTTCCACTGACTTTTATTTAATGTGTAGATTTAATAGACATGTATTAATATAATTTAAATGCATGTACTTTTTCTAATGCTCAAATAGTTTGTTCTTTGAAAATTTAGTTGGAATTAGGCCTGCTCATATCTTACTACTTACAATGCAGTTTGGTTAGGTCTAGGATGAAGTTTCATTTTTTTACTTTTACCTTGTACGTCCATGTAAATCTTAGAAACTAAGAATTGAAATGAGAAAAAAATGAGATGTTATCAAGATGAAAGGAGCAACAAATAGGAGAGAAGTCTCTCTGCTACAGATTTCCCCTTCGCAAAGGATTTTGTCCTTTCACAAAGAACCGATGCTTAATTTCTGATAACTGCTAATCTCAATCTCTCTTATCCTTCTTCCCCTATTTATAATGTAACCCACCCCTCTAACTAACTAACTAGCTCATAATATTCTAACTATGTTAACCAACCCTCTCTCTCCTATAGGAGAAAAGGAACCTGAGAGATCTTAACTTACATATCTATTTAGATTCATATTAAATTTATAGATATGTGTATCTTGCAACAGAGTACAAAGAGAGAGGAAAAGAAATAAAAAAAATAGAGTTTACCCCTTGGACCTAGCTTATAAATAAGGTACAACATGACTTTTTTTATAAAGTTGCTCATAAAATAATATAAACTATTCTAACACTCCCCTGAAGTTGGAGCATATAAATTATATGGACCAAGCTTGGGACATATAAATTGAATTTGTTGTCTTCTCAAGAGTTTTGTTAAAATATATGCAAGTTGATCGTTGGAGCTAACAAACTCAGTACTAATTTTCTTGGACAACAAAATTTCTTGAACAAAATGATAGCCGGTCTCTATATGTTTGGTCCTTTCGTGAACCACAAAGTTGGGAGCAACATAGAAAGTTGCTTGATTATTACATTACATCCTGATTTGCTTGATTCCACAAAACTTCAGTTCCTGGAGGAATTATTTTATCCACACTATTTCACAACTGAGTAATGCTATAACTCTATACTCAGCTTCCACACTTAGTCGAAGAACCACATTTTGTTTCTAGCTCTTCCAGTAAACACTATTCTCTTTAATGAAAACATAATATTTAGTAGTTGAACGTTTGTATACAAGAGATACTGCCTAATTAATATGACAATGCTTTGATATTTGAGTATGTCCTTTGTCTTCATATAGTAGACCATGTCCTGGAGCCTTTGAGTTATCCTATGATGTGAGTGACAACATTCCATTAATCAAAATGAGGAGTTTGCATAAAATGACTAACCAAATTAACAACAAAAGACACATTAGGTTAGTAACAATGATATAAATAAGTTTTTTGACAAGTCTTCTATATTCTCTAGGTCTGAGAAAGGTTCTCTCTTTTCTGCTATTAATTTTATATTTGGATCCATTGGACTATTGACATAGATGCGTTTACAATCAATCTTGCCTATTCCTTTCAATCTAACTAATATTTTCTTTCTGAAATCACAATATCTTCCTTTGTTGAGCCACTATAATTAGTACTTGAGACATTCAAAATTTTTGGTTTGTAAGTGCATTCACAAATGCTCCTACAACTGAGTGATTTTAGTAGCATAATTCCTGTTATGATAACATCATCAATAAACAAAATCAAGTAAACCCATTTTTTAGGAGATATGATGATACAAAAATAAATGATCCGCTTTATTGTATTGCAGCCTAAATTTTGAAAATGTGACTAAATTTTCCAAACTAGGAACATGGAGATTGCTTGAGACCTTAGAGAGACTAATGTAATTTCTAAACCAACCGAGACTCCTTATGAGTAACAAATCCGAAAGATTGTTTTATGTTAATTTCCTCTTCTTGATTATTGTGAAATAAAATATTATTGATACATGGAGAGGCCAATGGTGAGTAACTGACATTGCAAAGAAGAGTCTAGTCATTTTTGTCACAGGAGAAAAAATATTAATGTAATGAAAGTCATATATAAAAATGTATCATTTGACCACAAATCTAGCTTTAAGGCGATTAACTATAATCAACTTTACAATTTGGGTCAACTTTAATGACGTAAATGCATAGATATTCAATTGTCTTCTTCCCAAATGAAA
Organism: Vigna reflexopilosa; assembly: GCA_027742785.1. Taxonomy (NCBI): domain Eukaryota; kingdom Viridiplantae; phylum Streptophyta; class Magnoliopsida; order Fabales; family Fabaceae; genus Vigna; species Vigna reflexopilosa. Next base: position 1,567,348 of record CM050929.1, on the reverse strand, counting down.
GGGGAACTAATTCCATGAGTGATTTTGTTCAAAAAGTTCTATTTCAATGATCATGGAATGTCACTATCTAGGATGAATAAGTGATTCATTAATTATTTTTTGGAATAGTATTAGAAGACACATTAGAGATAAATGAAAAATATGATGGAGACGTTTGAAAAAAGATTAAATTGAATGAGAGAAGATTCTAGAGATAAAGAGTACTGTTACAAGTTGTTAAAAGATTGTAGAGATCTCTGTCTTATTAATACTTAGCATTAGAATTCTCTTCATATAAAGGCCAATTTAGTGTTTTAACCCAATCAATTGAATAAACCATTCTTTGATTTAGACACCACATGGCATAACTACCCGTGGTTGCTCCTATTAAACATTATTTCAATATTGAACAAACTTGATGCATAGGATCACTGTCACAAAGGTGTAACATCCTTGCAGTTTCACACAACTCCCTGAATAACCCTTTCAAATGTTCGGTTTCTGATTATGATCCAAAGGATCGGTTCCTAGATTTTCCATTTGTTGTTGCAGTATTGCTTTATATTGTGAAAGAGAGAATTATTGAGAGAATTTGTATTAATATTTTTTGCTAGACACAAATATTGTTAAATAATATACTGAAGTATAATGGTTAGTTCCTATTTCTTTTTCATGTGCTAATTGCGAGATTTTGATATATAATATATACATGTAGAAATTTATTTTTTTAATAATATTGAATGACTAATATCGTTGCCAACACTTGAATATGCTTGACAATGTGACATTTTCACCTTTTATTGGATTTGTTTCCAATTTAGGACTTTAGTCAGAGACTAATTTGTTTAAGTATCATTTTATATTTTTTTCAGGTTGATATGATTGTAGTAACTGATGGGAGCAGAATCCTGGGACTTGGAGATCTTGGAGTTCAAGGAATTGGAATTGCCATTGGGAAGCTTGATCTCTATGTTGCTGCTGCTGGGATAAATCCTCAAAGGGTACATTGTTGTTCCATGTTTTATTATTTCCTTACTCATGTTTTTGACAACGATGATATCTCAGAGTTTTTGTTTGGTAAATGCTGTGATCAATTGTACTTAAATAGCTGTACTGGGCCGCTAACTTTTTCATCCTCAAATTCTTGTCTATTGGCTATGCCTTAACATAACAAATTCTAGTAAATGGTTCTTCCTTTGGAGTATTATTATTTTGTGCTTGATTGAGCAAAATTTTTGTCATGGCTTTTGGTAGCATTTCTTTCGCATTTTATTCTGTCTTGAAACTGTTTTTTTCTTGCTTGGCTGGCTTGTCTTCTAATAATTATGTTTCTATTTCCTTGGAAACAATGCTATGTATTACACCATTTTTTGACATTGTAATAGTACACGACTGAACACTTATGAGAAACCTTTTTTTCTTCTTACAATAGGTACTTCCTGTGATGATTGACGTTGGTACTAACAATGAGAAGTTACTTGAAGATCCCTTATGTAAGTTGTGATAGTTCTACATTCATTCAATGGTAGTGTTGTATGGGACTTATATAGTAGTCACATCATTGCATTAAAATATTGTCCATGTGATGACAATTGAGATCAAACTTAGTTAAGAACGGACTCATTAATAGATTGGAGTTAATTAATTGTTACATTTAGGAGTGTATATGTGTTAGGTTACTTTGTGCAAGTAACCTAATCTATACTCTCTTCTCATTTCAACACTCGAACAACAGAAATGAAAGTATGTATGTATGTATTATTGATTCTGTAAAGTATAAAAAATACAAGTATGCACTCCCCCAAGGAAGCCTAACTTCCTCCAGTGGAAAATATGTCCAGTTTATACTCAAAAGAAATGTCCTACTGAACAGAATTACAGGAAAACTATTTATAGTATCTCATTCCCGCACCCCTTCCTAACTGGTAAAACAGTCTGCTTTTAACTCGCTACTGTTCAGTATTAGCTTATTTATACCGTTCAGCCTTTAATTCCCTCCTCCCTTTCGACTACCGTTTGGTATTTGTTTATTTATACCATTAGGCCTTTAATTCCTTCCTCCCTTTCGGCTACTGTTCGGTATTAGTTTATTTATACTGTTCGGCCTTTAATTCCCTCCTCTTTTATTCCTCCTCTCATATACTTTTAACTTCCTAACAATATGTGATAGAAAAGAACCGGCTCTTTATTAGCAATTTTATATTAGAAAGGGGTAGATCTTGATTCATCAAGTTTGCCCACATATGTAGTCAGAGGTGGCTCTCATATTGCGACACCATCTCAAATATTAGGGGTTGATATAATTATTTTTTCTAAGAGTACATCAAATATATATATATATATATATATATATATATATATATATATCAAGATTGGAAAACTAATTTGAAAATATAATAACAACACGAAATGTACTCAGATCCTTATTATTTAGGGATATTTGGGTTATACACTTTAATTATAATACACTAAATATGGAATAATAAAATGTGATTGCTGACAATGTGTATAATATCAGCTCCCAAAACTTTCTAAATGTACTGAGTTGAGTTGACTCTACGGAACATGATTGGTTTTTTCTTTTATAAGATCTGGGATTGCAGCAACATCGACTTGATGGTGATGACTATCTGGCTGTTGTTGATGAATTTATGGAGGCTGTCTTTACTCGCTGGCCAAATGTAATTGTGCAGGTATTCACAATAAAGTTTAAAATAAAAATAGCAGCATGTTTTATATTTGCATTTTATTCACAGAGCTAATTTTCTTACAAGGCAATTAACTTTTTGTGCCAGCACAGTTTGAAGATTTCCAAAGCAAATGGGCATTTAAGTTATTACAGAGGTACAGAAGTACCTACAGAATGTTCAATGATGATGTACAGGTAGAATTTCTTTTGTATAGTGATCTTAGAAAATATTGTTAATTCTTAATTGTACCTGAGAATTTTGTGTATGATGTTTCTGAATCACTTTTCACTTTTAATAAATGTGATTATAAAAGTATTTCATTAGTCATTAATGCATTAAAATTTCTTAAAACCATTGATAATATTTTCAAAACAAAACAATAAATAACACAAAGTAAAGAGCCAGCTGCTTTTTCATGATATATTATCTAAATTAGATGTATATCTATCAGTATGCTAAGGCTCAACATACATTTTTATTTGTTTAATCTAGTCTTATGCACGCATACGAGGGACATACAAAAGCTGCAAGCTTTTTTTGGGACGATGATTTTTTTTATTGAGGAATGAAGGACAACCTGTTACCTTTGAACTTGAGCTTTTGGGATAGACTTTGGAAACAAAGGGTTTCACATAAACAGGATGAGACAATATATGCAATTTTGGCGAGAGACAAGAGGAATATGATTTGGAATTAAAAATGGGAGTAAATGTTATATCATAGGTTTCTAAGTTTAAATATTTGGGAATATAACTACAATATAATGGATAAATTAATTAGGATGTCACATTTATGATGCAAGCATAATGGCTAAAATAAAAGAAGGGATTTAGGGTCATCTTTGATTGCAATATGTCAATCCATAAGTTTCTGAAGTTTAAATATTGGGAACGATATCACAGAATGATGGAAAACTTATTGAGGATGTCCAAGAGAATATAAGCATGATGACTAAAATAGAGGAAGGAATCAAGGGCTATTTGTGATTGCAAATTACGTAACAAGCTTAAAGGAAAATTTTAATGTATTGCTATTTATCTTATTATACTCTATGATAGTGGATTTGGGTTTTAAAGGAAGAACATACAAAAAGTGAGAGCAGAAAAATCGAGAATGCTAAGATGAATGTGTGGTCACACAAGAAATAATAGGATATAAACTGTGTGTACATGGAGGTATTGATGTAATGATGATTGAAGAAAAGATGACAAAAAAATGATACATACAAAGGTCATTGAAATGGAAGCTCTAGTGAGAGAGTAGATGTTGAAGGATGTTAACAAGTATCTCATGATGAATTATCTTTGAAGATTTATCTTTGAAGATTCATCTTTAACCAAGTTGAATGACCTTGTGTGGGCCTTAGACACCTCATAATGTCATGTCCCTATCATGATTGTTTCACTTTCTTAATGCGTAAATTTCTCCATGCAGGGAACAGCCGGTGTTGCAATTGCTGGACTTTTAGGTGCTGTAAGGGCACAAGGAAGACCAATGATTGACTTTCCAAAGCAAAAGATTGTTGTTGCCGGTGCTGGAAGGTTAGTTTGTCATGTGAAAGGATGACAATTTATGATTTAATCTAAAAGTTTTCTGCTCACCAAATTATTCAGATATATATTGAAATGTGAAAGGTATGCTAGAATATTTAGAAAAATATCATAATTGATATATCGGTCACTTGAAAATGTGAAAATTGACGTATTTTGTGGGAACTGAAGTGGCCCATTCTAAAAAAGGAATATTGATATCTCAACAGAAATACATCACTAATTTGTTGAAAGAGACTAGTAAGATAACATGCAAGCTTGCAAGTATACCAATTGATCCAAACTTGAAACTGGGATAGGCAGAAGAAGATATTATAGTTGACAAGGAAATGTATCAAAGGCTAGTTGGTAGACTGGTATATTTATCTCACTCACACTAGACCTGATGTTTTATTCACTGTGACTCTAGTTAGCCAGTTCATACACTAAGCAAAGGTAGGGGAATTTTGTTAAATGTAAGTCTGGAAGCATATATAGATTGAGACTATGCAGGGTCAATTGTGAATAGGAGGTCAACAAAGAGATATTGCACTTTCCTTGGAGGGAATCTTTGACTTGGAAGAGTAAAAAACAAAGTGTGGTAGCTAGATCCAATGCTGAAGCAGAGTTCAGGGCAATGGCACAAGAATTATGTGAACTACTCTGACTGAAGATCATGTTGGAAGACTTAAGAATAAAGTCGGATGAACCAATGAGACTTTATTGTGATAACAAATCTATTATTAGCATAGCTCATAATCCAGTGTAGCATGATAGAACCAAACATTTTTTGGTTGACAAACATTTTATCAACGAAAAGTTAGACAGTGGTCTGATCTGCACTCCATATGTCTCCTCACAAGACAGCCTTGCACATATTCTAACGAAGGGGTTGAACAACAACAACTTTGAGAGGATTGTTTCCAAGCTGGGAATGGAAATACCTATTGACCAGCTTGAGAGGGGGTGTTAGAATCTGTTTTATTAGATGTATTATTTCTATTAGAATCTGTATTTTATTAGTTGTATTGTTTCCTTATTTAGCAGATTAAAATCATAGTGTATGATGGGAATATCCCTGAATCATAGGGATATGGTTGTCTAGGTACTATTATTATACTTCATAAAGTAGCTTTTTAGCTTTGTATATATGAATCGTATTCTCAACATAATTTAATATATCAATTATTCTACCTTAAATTGTGAGATAAATCTAATGTATCAAGCTTGTTACAAATATAATCAATTCTCAGTCTACTTAAAGACTTAATGAAAATATTTGCTAACTGATCATTTAACTTAGTGAACTCAGTCTTGATTTCTCTAGATACAATCTTTTTTCGAATGAAATGACCGTCAATCTCAATGTGTTTGGTTCTTTCATGAAAGACAGGATTAGAACTGATACGAAGGGTCGTCTTATTATCACATATAAGTGACATTTGAGTGACATCTCCAAATTGTAACTCTTTAAGCAATTATTTTAGCCAAACAAGTTCACAAGTGGTTGAGGCCATAGCTCTATATTCTGCTTCGGCACTATATCTTGCCACAACACTTTGTTTCTTACTCTTTCAAGAAATCAAGTTACCACCAATAGAGACACGATACCCGGAGGTAGATCTTCTATCAAAAGGGCATCCTACCCAATCAGCATCTAAATAACAAACAACTTTTGTACGGTTATTGGAACCATATAACAAACCTCTTCCAAGAGATCCTTGAATGTACTTTAATATATAGATGACTACATTCCAATTATCTTCACTTGGGGAATTGAGAAATTGGCTCACCACATTGACTACAGAGGAAATGTTGGGACGAGTAACTATAAGGTAACTTAATTTCCCAACCAATCTTCTATACTGCTTAGGATCTGAAATAAACTCCCCCTGATTTGGTAGGAGTTTGGTATTTAGATCCATGGATGTGTCAACAGGTTTTGAATTCATCAACCTAGTTTCCTCTAAAATATCCAATGCATAGTTCTTTTGAGATATAACAATACCATCGTTGGATTATGCTACCTCAATACCCAAGAAGTATCTGAGTTTGCCAAGATCTTTGGTTTGAAAATGATGGCAAAGGTGTTGTTTCATTTAGGAGATGCCATGGTGGTCACTGCCTTTAAGAACAATGTCATCAATATATACTATCAAATAGACACATACAACATTTGAGTGACGGTAAAAAACTGAATGATCTTCCTCACTTCGAGACCCGAACTAAAATTATGAACAAAAATGTAGACCAAAAAACTTTAATAGGTAAGAGATGTAGAGGTGCATGAGGAAATAAAATAGAATGAGGATTTTTGTTATTTAAAACCGAAGATGACATGCGAATAATAAGATACATGTAGTAAGAATAGCATCACCACAAATGTTTCCTCATAATCAACACCTTAAGTCTAAGTAAATCCTTTAGCACTAACCTTGCTTTGTAACTTTCTAATGTGCCACCAGATTTATACTTTACATTATAAACCCATTTGCATCCTCTTGCCTTTTTATCCAGTGGCCTGTTAACAGTTTCCCATGTTAATTTTTTTTTCTAAGGCACTCGTCTCTTCATTCATGGCTTGAACCCAATTCTTACGCTTCAATGCTTCTTGAACTGTAGTAGGACTCTAATTGAATCAATGGCAGGGAGCATTTTATGGTGCTGCATAGATAGGTTTTTAATAGTTACAAAATGAGAAATAGGACACTTGGTACAAGACCGACTTCTTTTTCTCAAAGCAATGGGTAAGTCATCAAGGTTAGGTTCACAATTAATATTCATGAAATTTCCATAGGTTCAAGGGTGTCAGAAGAAAAGAAGGAACACTTACCCCAAGTTAGATAATTGGTGCTGCTCTTGGATCATGTTAGGTTGCTTTTGTCTCCTCTAATATGTGAAAGAAATTCTATGGACGACTAATTTCTGGAGTTGTCCCTGGGGAAAGAGATGCCCTTGTTAGGAGCAGCTTCAAAAACAACTAATTTCTAGAATTGACCCTAACTCGGAACAAAGATGCCTTTCTTAGGAGCAACTTCAGGGATATTCATATGATAGGCAACACGAGAAGTATCAAGAGTACTAAGAGTAGTATGAGACGGTTCTTGTATGAAAGGGACAAAAGATGTCTCAAGAGATTCAAAAGACTCGCTTCAAAAGATATTTTCTCTCTCTAAATATATGCTAATGTACTGTTTCAAATTATTTAATTCAATAATGATCTTTCTCTCATATACTAAATCCTTTTGAAGTAGGACATTCATATCCAAGGCTTTTGTTGGTAATTTGGTTATATTTTTAATACTGCAGTGCTGGAATTGGGGTTCTTAATGCAGCCAGAAAAACAATGGCAAGAATGTTGGGTAATAATGAAGTAGCTTTTAAGAGTGCCAAAAGTCAGTTTTGGGTTGTTGATGCAAAGGTACTGTTTATCATGACAATGATGTCCTTATTAGATGCGTTTTAGTCTTTTGTAGTAATTAAATCTTATTTTTCATGGAAAGCATAACTTATGCATTTAGAATTTTATTGCATACATATGTATTTCTGGGCTTTGAGTTTCACAGCAACAGTGTGTGAAAAGCATTGACAGAAATGATAAAAAATGTTTTAAAAAATTTTGAAACTACACAAAATGTCAAAGCATTATATAAAATTTCCTTGAATGATATCATAGTATGGAAAAATAGATTTGAACTCAAACAGAAAAAAAATTTAATTCTGTTTAACTTTAATAATTTTTTATATGAATCTACATTGTTTAATTTTTTTTAATAAAATTTGTTTGTGCATATAATTCACAATACTTGTATCATAGATTTTCAAAGACTTCTTATCCCTTATATATCCATATGCCTTTATCTTTACAACTATAGCTGCAATTTATGATAAATGGTTTGAGAAATTAGGCCATATAACTCAGAACATAATTCTTAACCCTTTATCAAACATCATAATTTATAAATCGTCGTACTATGTGTAAATGGATGAGTTAGTAAGTTGCCTGGATAGATAGGGAACTGTTCTTTTGACTCTGCATCACCAGTAGTTTATCAATGTGAGAGAAACTCAGAGAATTTTGTTACAAACTGAATTGTGTAGATTTCATTAACTTGTAAAAGATGGAGAATAACAAGTGTATTTATAGCTAAGCTCCAACAAGGAAGATAGTTGTTGATTGTAACCAACGACTTCATTTAATTAATACACGATAGAGTTGCCAGTCTATGTACAAGCAATATTTACATACACAATATATAACTAAGTACATACTCTAATAATAAAAAATAGATGATCTATCATTGATTTGTGATTGTTATTGGTAACTGATTCTATCTAATTTTGTGCATCTATTGTACTGTTTCAAATCATTGTTGAAATGCTCAGCTGGGACACTGTTTCAAATCACTGTTGAATTTGATCTTCAATCATCGAATTTAGCTCCACTCCTTTCTCTTTCTGGTGGTGCACAAATGCTTATGTTGATTTGTCATATACATGGCCTTTGGACCTGCTTTTGTTGTCAATTATATGCTTCTCGATAACTATTTTGTGCTGTAAAGTCTTACTAACAACAATGTTATTGTGAATTTATGCATATATCTAAGAGAATATATCTAAAAAAAGTTGTCCTTGTTCAGATTTTTGGCATGTCCATCATTCACTATTTTACCTCAACTTGAACTTCACCAATTATCATCCACTAACCGTTTTTATGAACCACAACAGTTTCAAGTAAAAATAGATTTCTTATGGCTTTATTTTTATGTATAATATAATTGCTTGTTTTTGTAATTTGTGGTGACTGTCAAATTCATTGCATGAAGGTGGATTTTATGCTGCTCTAATGATATATTTTGATCATTTGATATTCAATTTTCTTATTGATTTTTCAAATATAGGGATTAATCTCTGAAGGACGTGAAAATATTGATCCAGATGCCCTTCCTTTTGCAAGAAATTTGAAAGAAATGGAGCGCCAAGGACTGAGAGAAGGAGCAAGCCTTGAGGAAGTGGTTTGTGAGAATATTGCATTAGAGAGGCTAATATGAATTATAAAAGGCGTCATACAGAAAAAATCATAATTTTAAAAAAATACAGTTATTTCTTCAGCTATTATTATCCGATTTTCCAGGACATATTCTCAGCATTTGAATATAAACTTAATGAATTGTCACAACTCATGAGTGGATTCTCTTTCCTGTTGTCTATAATGCTATGCTCAACTCCTAATATAAGTTTCTATCTCTTAGATATATTTACAGAAAATTGCACTCACATAACAAACACTTTTTACAGCTGTGAAGTTTTTCTTTCTTGAATAAAGGACACGGATGAATTTAAAAAATATTCTGGGGTTGTGTATGATATAAACACAGCAAAATATATAGAAAAATTAATATAACAAAACTCTCTAGTCTCTCATTTTATGTATTAGGGTCTCCTAGTTTAATATTTTACAGTCCACTATAATTCTTTGAAAATTTCCAGTTTTTAGATGAGTGCTTGCTTCTTAGATTCTTACCGAACTTTGGTAACAGGTCAAGCTAGTGAAGCCCGATGTCCTCCTAGGATTATCAGCTGTTGGAGGATTGTTTTCAAAGGAGGTATACAATCTGAAGCTTTGATTTCATTATTCATTGCATGCTTATTTCATTAAGATTGTTGAATTAATATGGCATCTATCAATACTTGAACTATATAAAAAAATAAAAAATTACTTTATTGATAACAATAGTACTAATTACATTCCCATCATCCCTATTTATAATAATCAAATCCTTTAAAATAAGAGAATAAAAATATGTTGAAATGAGTATGAAAATTTTGAAGACATCGAGAATACTTTTATACTAATAATTTACAACACTATTCCATAAGTTCGTAAATGAATATTAAGTATTTTGAACATGCCTAAAAGATCCTAGAATGTACCTTGGGGAAGTTCCTTAGGGAAAATGTTCACCATCTGAAAACCTATAGGATCATGGGTTGTAACTACCAGGCCTGCCAAGATTATCTTTGATAAAATAGTTGTCAATCTCAATGGTTGGTCTTATCATAGGTAATGTTTGTGGTTGTTGTTATAGTATAGATGAGGTCATCAAGTATGATCTTCATCCATAGTCCTTCATACAAACCTTGAGCAAGGACCCAAAATTCAGTTTCTGCACTATAACAAAACTATCTTTTTTTTTGGTTCTCCAGATCACCAACTTTCTCCAAGAAACATATAGTACCTAGAGCTATATTTTTTAAAAGTACGTAACTTGCATAGGATACATCAGCATAAATCTTCAAGGACAAAGTGTCTTTTTTCCGTAAGAGTTACCTCTTTCATGGGCTTGTCTTCAAGTATTGAAAATTTGTGTCAACTGCTTGCATTTGTCTTTTCCTGGGATCATGATAATTGACTTAAGACACTAATCACATAAGCAATGTTTGGTCTCGTACATGATAGTTAAATATAGTGAAAACTATATGTGAGATTAATCTCCCTTGTGTTCAATATACACATAAGGTCTATTTATAATAAAAGAAATATGGGCTAAGCCCAAAATACAAATAAGAAATCTAAACAAACTAACTAAAGATAAAAGATAAATATACACTAAAGATAATATCTTTAACACTCCCCCTCAAGTTTCAACTAGCACCATAAAACTTCAAGTAGAATGACTTTGATAAAGGAGATTTCCATAAAAGTGGATGATGGCCAACAGTGGTAGAGAGCGACAAATTGCAGGGACTAAATTGTCATCACTTACTGATGGGTTCTTTTGTCCGAAAGGAACTTGTGAGGCTCCCTTATGTTTAGTTTCTTACTAGTGCATCCATTTCCTCTTTCATGGCTTGAGTCCAATGTTCACTTCTCACGGCTTCTTGGATTGAGGTAAGAATTTTTGTGGCAACAATAAAGCTTTGATAGTAATAAGTAGGATATTTAATGTGCAATCTTTTTTCCATTTTGAGCACGATGGGTAAATTCTCAAGAATACTTATCTCCTCATTGTTACCTTCAGGGCTCCTTACCTTGAAGTCAAAAAACTCTTCTTTCTCTAGCATCAAAGTGGGTTGTCCTTATGTTTTTTTCCCAAGTATTTGTCTTCTTGTTCCTCATTGTGCATTACTTCAATCTCATTTATAGTGGCTTCATCACTTGGATCTTGAGTATTATGCAAATAGATATGGTAATGATGGGTAGAAGAACTTCTCCGCTTCGAGTATTTTCTCACCCTAACACATTAGGCTAACAAAAAGAAAATTTCTATTTCATGAAAGTAGACATCCATGGTAATAATGACAAGATATCTTAAGATGATAACATTTGTACTTTTTTCTATTAAAAGAATAACTAATAAATACAATTTTAAATCTTTAGGATTTTAATTAATGCAATTAGGATTATGAGAGAGAACAAAATAGAACATCCAAGGACTCGACAAGGTAGACTTGGCTTTAGAGGAGTATAGGAAACAAAAAGTGGAGTCTTAGGACTGATGTCATTAAACTTAATTCTTTTCATGTTTTTTCCAAATATATTTTAGAAAAGACAGAAAAAGTTAACAAATATATGAGAGGCCTCATATTTACTTTTCATAATATATGTCTACATGACACAAGTACATTTGTCAATAAAAGTAATAAACCATTTTTTTCATAAATAAATTCTAAAACAGGTCCTCAAACATTAGAGTGAATCAAGTCAAATTGAAAATTACTCTTCTATCAAAGATTAGATAAGATGCACGGTGATGATTTGACAATTGACAAATATTACATTTGAAAGACTTAACAAACTATTTATTGAAGAATGATTTTATAAGGTTGAATAAGAGATGTTTAAATCTTTTATGATGGAGGCATATTTGAGAAATACCCCATGTTTTTGACCTTTGTATTTTTTTTATTCTTGGATTCCAACATATACAACCTATGTTGCTCCTTAGCAATAAAAATCATCTATCGTGGCAAGGTCTTGAAATACACAATAAAAAAAAAATTTACTAAATAGTTCAAATCCTTTCTATAGAGATAAAAACATAATGGTCAGCTCTGCGACATAGAAAACAACTTTTAATACATGATTCCAAGGTTATATTCCTAGATTTGCATATGGGTACTCTCCCACCATTTGCAGTTGTAGGGAGTTATTCTCTAGTCATTTTGACATACAAATTGAAGAAATTAGCAAATAGAGTCATGTGATCAATTGCTCTTGAATCAAGAATCCATACACCTTGAGACAAAGGCTAAATGTATTGAATGTACTTTTATCTTTCACCTGTAGGGTATATGATGATTTAGTCATTGATTCAATCATTGTTCTCATACGATCAGGTTCCTCTTTATAATCTTTCATATCAGGCATTGAAAAAACACAACAAAGTCGTAATAGTGATTCAACTCTTGTTGCTTTTATTCATAACAAAGAGAACCAGCAAATTAAGATCTACCCAAACCAAACTTAAAAGAGATGTTGCACCCATTGGAATGTGCACAGGAGCTCTGGACAACATTGTCTATGGTGGTGGTGATTGAGGTTTCCAAGCAAGACGCATGAGCTACGCTTGTCAATCCTAGTGGTGGCATGTGACCGTGTACGACAATTGTATGATGATGTATACGTCAATGTTGTTCCGTCAGAGAGTGGTACACCTTTCTAGCTCACCACTAACCTCAACGATGAAGGCAAACAATGACAGTGGCTTCTGTTAACAAGACAGTGGAACCACAGAGGAATCATGATATGTTTTATGCTGCCTCCATCAATGTATTGGCCAATGTTGTTTGGTGTTAAGAAGTGGACTTTAAGCCTAACTCAACCCCACAAAATCGACTTGTAAGGTGAGGTTTGCACTCACTTGTATACTATAAACTAATCCTATCTTTAGTCGATTTGAGATCCCCAACACACCCACTTCATGCCGAGATATATACATCTCGATTGTGAGCTAAACATTAATAGGTGGTCTGGTAGCGACCCGATAGTGGGTGGCACGATAATCCTAACAAACAACAAATCTCCCGATAATGGTTGCCACAATAGGCCGAACAAACAACAAATATCGATAGGATAGACTTTAAACCATGACTTTGATACCATGTTAAGAAGTGGATTTTAAGTCAAACTCAACCCCACGAAACCAGCTTGTAAGGTGAGGTTTGTGTCCACTTACATACTATAAACTCACCTTATCTCTAGTTGATGTGGGATCTCCAATAGTTGGTTCCTTTTACTATTTGTTAAAGTCTTCATCCCTTTCATAGTAGCACAACCACTTGTATTCTTTATATAAACTGAAAAAATTTCAAGTGAAAAATGGCCAATTATTTCTTGCTTTCATAGACATAAATGTTTATTATATTTACCAATGACGGACATCCTTCAGGTATTAGAAGCTCTCAAGGATTCAACATCAACGAGACCAGCTATATTTGCTATGTCGAATCCTACAAAAAATGGTACATGTTTTTTTTTTTTGTTTTCCTAATTGATATTTGCGATGGAAGTGAAAAACGTGGATTTTAATAATTTGTATGCCACTTCCCTCACTTTTTTGACAGCTGAATGCACCGCTGAAGAAGCATTCTCCGTTTTGGGTGACAACATTATTTTTGCAAGTGGAAGTCCATTCAGTAATGTGGATCTTGGTATAAGTTTGTGAATCCCTTGCGGAATATTTATATATTAGATGTTTATAATCTAGTCATGGTAACATCAAAAGTGATAATAAAACTGTTTGATTGTTGCTTGCTGGAAACTTAAGAACCAAGATTATTGTCTTTAAACTCATTTCATATTGGCAGACTAGGATTCCTAGTGTTATTGGAACAATATCCTTTATTTTCTTTTTGAAGAATAGGGAGCTAAACTCCATATAATTAGGTACACAATCAAATTATTCGTTAATGTTTTGGGTGAATTTTTTTCATTTTAAAGTAAATGTACATTTAGTTTGTTTAGTTATTCATTAGGTTCCTATAAATATAAAATATGCTGTCAGCCTATTAACCCTCTTCCTAATTATCCTTCTAATTATGGAATGTAATTAAATCTCCTCATTTTGCAATGAAAACTGAACAATAAAATATTAATTGCAGCATAAATCAAGGGATTCTAACACTTCGCCTCAAGTTAGTCAATGGATGTCATTCATTTTCAACTTGCCAACAATAGATTGAAATGTGGCACCGCTTAGCCCTTTTGTCAATACATTCCTGAGTTGATTTTGAAAGGATACAAATGGTATACATATTGTTCCATTATCCAGTTTCTCCTTCACAATGAAGTGTCTATCTACTTCAACATGCTTAGTGCTATGCATTGCACTCGATTATGTGCAATATTTACTGTTGATTAGTTATCACAATACAGTCTCATAGGCTTCTTCCAATCAATCTTCAGGTCTTCTAAAACCATAGTATTTCACAAATCCCTAATGCCATGGCTCTAACTATGCCTGTGCACTTGATTTCGTCACAACATTTTGTTTCTTGTTCTTCCAAGTGACTAAATTTTCTCCAAAAAAATGCAATATCTAGAGCTTGTTCTTCTGTGTTTATAGAATCTGATCAACGATTTTGTAGGCTTCTAAGAGCATTTCATTTTCCTTTATAAATAGATTTCCTTTTCTAGGAGTTCCTTTCAAGTACTGTAGAATGTGATAAACAACCCTGAAACGAGTCTCCTTTGAATTATGCATGCACTGGCTATGTGTGTGACAAGTAGATTTTGTTCAATGATTTGTATCCTAATTTACCATTGGACATATTTTTGTTGGGAGATGAAATACTGTTAGGAAGTGGACTTTAAGCCTAACTCAACCCCACAAAACCGGCTTGTAAGGTGAGGTTTGCACCCACTTATATACTATGAATTGGCCTTATCTCTAGTCGATGTGGAACTTCCAACACCCCCCCCTCATGCCGAGAAATATACATCTCGAGTGTGAGACTAGACATTAACGGGTGGTCCGATAGGAGCCCGATAGCGGGTGGAACAATATACCCAACAAACCACAAATATCGCTAGGATAGGCTTTAACGATGGCTCTGATACCATGTTAGAAGTGGACTTTAAGTCTAACTCAACCCCACAAAACCGGTTTGTAAGGTGAGGTTTGCACCCACTTATATACTATGAATTGGCCTTATCTCTAGTCGACGTGGGATTTCCAACAAATACCATGATGGGAATGACATTTTGGCGATAAGCAAACCTAGGTGGCAAGAATTTCGTTTCTTTTTCTAACTTTTCATTACTGTTCAAATTTTGAATAAGTTTGTTTGTTTGGGTATAAATCAAGCCTTGTACTTTATTTAAACTTACTAAAATTGATATTTGTTCTACAACGAGCATAAAGTATGTTTTACATTGGTAAAGTAATTTGTTGGTAGAAAAAAAATCTTTTGTTATCCTTTCTCTTGGTCTCAGTTAAGGGGAACTCAGAAAGACAATTTCTTGTAATCATGCAGGAAATGGTCATATTGGCCACTGCAACCAGGGAAACAACATGTACCTCTTTCCGGGGTTAGTTTGCAATTCACAGTTTCCTATGATATTTTACAATATACAGTTAATGCTATTTTAATTATATTCTTTTGTTCCAGCATTGGTCTCGGAACTCTTCTGTCAGGTGCTAGGATAATCTCTGATGGCATGCTACAAGCTGCGGCTGAGCGGTATGTTTTACTAGATTTATTAATTTCTGAAAGTACTTCTATCATTAATTACATCAACTCCAAAATGGGCTTTAAGCGGGAAAAGTGTCAAAAAAAAAAAATTCCACAAATAGAATGAATGGGATCATCAAACTGTTGTGATGTAGTTAAATGTGATGAATGAGAGTGTGCAATAAATAATAAATATAGTTTTAGTTGTAAGAATCCATAAAATTAGGGGATTGGGATTAGGAGTTTATTTGGTATTTAAAGTCTTTATTTCAGGAGATTTATTTCTTTAATTAGGATTAAGTTTTCTTTTGAATACCCATGTATTGTTTCGTTTTTGAGTCAAGGAAAATAATTCCACCATTATTTTCTACTGCCTGCACGATTTCTCACACCATTTCATGAATCATCACTTACGTTTATGATGTTGAGTGAAGACACATGACTGACATGAATGTTTTTATTTAACAACACACCCTGCATGTAAGAGTTCTTTGGCCTTAAAGTATGAATAATATATGGCCCACCTAATCTTGCATTGTAGTTTAACTTGTATTTAGAAGAAAAAGGGGTGATCAAGGGTCTACCTCTAGACCGTGTGGTTTGAAGAGTATAGGCACGGGAATGGTTTACATATTTCTAACACCATCTTTGGAATAGAGAAACCTTCCATTCGGATGATTCTCATTGGAAGCTAAAAGCACCCTCTAAGGTTAAGTTCTGTTTATATACGACGGGGTACAAATATTCTTCAAAAGGATCAGTGAAAAAACACGCAGGATGGTACCATTTTGAGAAAAGAGAAATCGAGAAAGAATATAATGAATTCTGTGTTGTGAATACATGAGTATTCTTATTTATAATAAAGGAAAGATACAATAGTGAGAAACAAAATCAATATGTAATGAGGAGAAATATTTGGTAAGATATTGTTTTCCTATCAAATCATATCATATCTCCCTATCTAATGTAATCAAATCATATATATCTCCTATTTAGTGTAATCAAATCATATATCTAATATAATTGTATCATATCGATAACAAATACCAATGACGTGTTGAGGTCATTTCTCTTCCTATGAATGTTATGAGTGGAGGTGCTAGCTTTGAATTAGTTCCTCATTCCTTTTTACATTTTTGCTCTGCTGTTCCTTTATGAAATTCTTTGTTTGGCATTATATTTGACAATGTTGCCAATTTTTTATGAGTAGCGTTAGTAGTTGTAGAAGTACATAAATTTTTGTTACAATGAACAATTTGTGCTACCCTTAAAATGCTTTTGGTGGA
This sequence comes from Vigna reflexopilosa, assembly GCA_027742785.1. Taxonomy (NCBI): domain Eukaryota; kingdom Viridiplantae; phylum Streptophyta; class Magnoliopsida; order Fabales; family Fabaceae; genus Vigna; species Vigna reflexopilosa. The sequence goes on along the minus strand of CM050929.1, from coordinate 1,550,188 downwards.
ACATAATTCTTGCATATTTAAAGAGATTTCTTTGGACGAGTAGCTACTTTGAATAATGTACTGGAGTTGGCTTTTACATAGTGTAAAACACATGATTTTAGGGGGTTTAAAGGGTTTTCACTCCTTTTCAGTCACCATATGCATTGGGTAGCTTTGCTATATTGAAATGTCCTTTGCCCTCTGTTGGCTTCATTAAAATGTCCTTTGTTCTCTGTTTTACTTTTTACAATTTAAGTAGGACCTTTTGTTCTCCTTCCTCGTGTCAGTGTCCCCTCTTTGTATAAATGAGTATATTATTTTTCAAAATATCAAAGCACCACACCAAAAGGTTTTGTCCCCTTTGACTGACAAAGATGAAGCAATTGATAAAGAAGATGCATATGCATATTATGTCTTTTGAAGCCCAGCCAGATTAAATTTGAGATTTAAACGATTACTTTTTCAAGCTTGAGTCTTACGTTAGAAATAATGATTTAGACATCCTAACATTTCCCATTTCGTTGGTAATTATTAATTCGTGTATGAGCTTATTCATCCTTAAATGTTGAGGTCTTTCCTTGATTTTGACTCTTTTTATGCCCTGCCTAATATCATTGGAAACCGAAGTCTGGCTACATATATGAGTGAAGAGGAGGTGCTCAAAGGGATTATTTTCCCTTCAACATCCAGGTATAAATGAGCATTTTCTTTGCTGTTTGTAGGCTATAAGAGATAGTTCTAAAGGAGCAGCATCTTTCTCAAAACTAATACATATTTTTGTAGAATTCGAGATATTACAGAGAAGGTAGCCGCAGCTGTTATAAAAGAAGCGTTGGAGGAGGACCTAGCTGAAGGATATCATGGAATGGATGCTAGGGAGCTAAAGAAACTTAGCGAGGTAAGTTTTGTTTGCTTGGAATATTTAACATTTCTTAGTACTAGGACATAACATTGTAATCTATACTATAATGTGGTTAGAATTAAATTTTCATGAGAACACACTTTGCCAGGGTCCAGACAGCACTGTTAACTGTTGGTCAGATTAGGTTTACTTGTTACGAAAATAAATCAGTAACTATCTTGTCTAGTGTATGTGAGATTGGTTTGTCTGCATTCTGATTTACCACTTTCTAGTAAAAAAAGATAGGAAAATGTGACTTACCTCCTGATAAACCAAATGGGACCTTTACTAGTGTATGTGAGATTGATTTGTCTTTAATGAGAATCTTCAAGTTCCACAGGTTCTGATCTGAATTTTAGTTGACTCTACTTTTTACCATTTATTTCTTTGGCTTCCATTGTTTTTCGGTAATCATCATAGTTGTTTTATACTTTCTTCAAATGCATCAATGTTCCCTCATTATATCGTAAGAGTAGTTTATTCTCACCCAACATCAAATGCAAGTATTTATATATCAAAACTTCAAAGTTATGGATTTTTTCTTTCTACGGGAATTGCAGGATGAACTCGCAGAATATGTGAAGAATAACATGTGGAATCCAGAGTACCCTACATTAGTTTACAGGAAAGAATGAGTAACCTGCAGTTTTCTGGTCACTACAATTTCCCTCACGATGCATCTACGGTTTAATCAGGTTAGCAAAGTCCTGCTTAGGGTGGAATCAACCATGCAGGATTAGTTGATTTAAATTCTAAAACATTATCACTTTACTTTTTCTGAAAGTCTAGCAAACTTATATATATATATTTCTTTTTTTTTTCCTTTTTGTATATGATACTTCTTCTGAATTAAAATGAAAAACCAGGTTTAATTTTTAATCTACTTTTATTTCTGTCTTGTTAGAGTTCTGCATAACTTGCATGGTATTATAACTAAATTTATGGAGTGACTGTTTGCTAACTTGTTCGAAGTGATTTGTATTTAGAAACCTCCATTTCAAATGTAAATTTATTGTAAAATGTAGTGTTAATTTTTTATTTAACATAAAGTTATATTTTGTTTCCACATCTACTTAAAGAGAAATACTAACAACACATTTTTTTTAACACACATTCTACCATTGATTGAAACTTATTAATTATTAAAAACTATAACAAAATCAAAAGAAAGATTCGTCAAATAAGTTTTGTTAATATCTTAACATGTTTTCACATTTAAGCACAACCAAAAACGTGTATAATGCAGAAAGAAACACATACAGTATGATGTTTGATAGTAACTTGTTTGTAGAGGCTAGAACACTACATTTGATGTCCAATAATTCACATGTTTTGGTCGTACAATTTTGTGGAAGACACGTGAATTCCGAATTCGGTTCTACAATATGTGGAAGACATGTGATTTCTGAAATTTGCTCATTCTATTACGATAGAGAAGGACGTCAACAATGCTCTACACTTTAAGTATGGCCATAGCACGACTCGTGCTCTTGTCACGTCAATGTCATCATGTCACCGCTCTTTTTGTAGAGTCATTCATACTATATATATACTTCTCATTCTGTCTACTTACATTAGGAACAGGAATTATTTTCACAGCAATTTTTTTACAATATTTATGTGTTATTTTGTAATTGGTCTATATTGTATTTATGATTATTATTATTGATTGTGAAGTGATTTTAGACCAATCACATAATAACACATAAATGATGTGAAAATGTTGTAAAAAAATATTGTTAAAAAATCATTAATTTTATCATCAATTCACTCTTTTCAAATAGCCTAATATCCCTCTTTACCCTTTTGGAACGGTTCAACTTTTATCCAATTTTAAATTCACTTAATTTTGTTTTTTTATCCACTTTAATATTTACATTTCAAATAATTCCACATAAATTTATAATCTTCTTCTTCACTTTTTTTTTTCTTTCTCTTCCCTTGTCTCTACCTAGTTCTTTCATAACTTAATTCCATAATATATAATTCCCCACTAGTTCCGAATTATAAAGTTAATCTTCTAGAAACATGAATTCTAAATTACACTCAGCACATCCCCATCAATTTCAAATTACATTTTCCACAAGCATATTTTTGGACTATGTTTTCTGGTGAGCTAAACTACCTCCCCCAACGCTTACCAGAGTAATCTCTCCACATTACAACAGTCCCACAAATTACCGTCTCCATCAGTTTCAAATAAAACTCACAAGGACGAAATTAGAATTTCAATAAATGGAGGGGTGCAAGTAGAAATTGATAGAGTGGAAGAGGCAATTGCAACTTGTACCAACATAGCATCTTCTCGTGTGATTCAACAGCCTGTAAAATCCTACAACACAACACTCAAAACTGATTAAAAAAGAAAAGGATTAAATATGTTTATTTTTCTTAGTCATAGACTTGAAACTAAAATTTATTGTTATAAAAATAATTTATACATTTTGATCTTTAAACTTTAAAAATAAATTAATATAGTTCTTTTAATTTAATTAGATTAAATTTTTTTACATGATGAATACAATTTAATATAATTAAATTAAAAAAATTATATTTATTTATTTTTAAAGTTTGAAAATATTTTAAGCAAAAACAAATCTCAATTTTGTATCGAAATTGAAAAATTAAAAGCATTTAATCCAAAAAAAATATTTATTATAAAAAATAAACCTCTTCTAAATTAAATTTTGGTTTAAAAATTACTAAATATATAATTACTAAATATATGCAATCAACTCCAAATAAATAAGATCTATATGAGAAAATTATAAGAAATAATTCCCAAAAAAAAGTACGAAAAATGTAAAAATGAAAGTTTCGAAAAAATTAAAAAGGTAATAAATATTATAATTAATAAATACATAGGTAAACTTAACTTGGAATAAAAATATTTATCATTGTAAAGTTATTTCTTGTAGACTGGTAAAAACTGGCTGTCACGCTTTGTTTGAACAAGTTTCTTTACGAAAAAAAAAATCATAGTGAAAATAAATAATACTATCAAAAGTTATTTTCTTGTTAGTTAAAATTAGTTTATATACAAACATAAAACCTTTATCATGTGACTTTTTTTGAAATATATATATTTTTATTTTATACGTTAACTAATTCTAAAATATTTTTTTGTACAGAAAATAAAGAGATTAAGATATATAAACTTTTTTCCATGATACGCTCAACTAGTATCCTTTTCTTGTTACTTTCTAGAATATCTTCTATTATGCTCATTGCTTATTGTTCTCCTTTCTTTATACCAAAATATTTTCAACTTGGAAGCAAAGTTTAGATTTCAGTTGAAACTTTATGATTGTGTGCAATAAGTCAAAGCCAACCCACCAACTTAATTGTACCACTAACCTAAGGTAATAAAATCTTATTATTTTAATTTTAGTTTTCTATTAAAAGTTAAGAGTATGTGTGGGAAGTTAAAGTTCCTTTTTAAACTAAAAATTGGTTGTAATTTGTAAAGTTGTTAAAACTTAATTATTTGTAAAAATTATGGAATATGATCTATACTGTAATCCACGAATCGAATAAGTTTAATTATCTTTTCTTTTAATGAAAATTTCAAATTGGTTTTTTCAATTTTTTTTTCTCTCTTAATTAAGTCTCTATTTTAAAAAATGATATAATTTGGTCATTTTCATTAATAATGTATTAACAACATTAAAAATGTGTCATATATCATTTCATAATTTTTTCTTTTACATTTAATTTTTTACTTTTTAAATTTAAAAAAAAAAATTCATTATCAAGTCAGCATCCTATCACGTAATAATGACAATGTTATGTGACAGTAACACTAATAGTAATACGTGTAAGTATCAGTGTCAAGTATGTCATTATCTTAATCTCAATCTAATATTTGTATTTTTTATTTTGATTCAGTTTTAATTTTCTTTAAAATAGAGACATTTAATTTCATCTTTGAGACTAAATTTATTTTTTATATAAATATTATAACGATATTTTTTTATTAAAATTTTCTTTTTTATTGAATATTTTTAGAATTATTTTTAAACAAGTTCTAACATTTGTATAAAAATTATTAAATGTTATATTAGTAATTTTTACATTAATTTATATACAATCATTTGACATATAAATTCAAATAAAAAATAATATAATAAAATATTAATAAAAATAAATTAAAAATTTTGAGAAAAATTTAAATAAATTTCAATGTGAAATATAAATTTAAATAAATTTAATCTTTTTAAAAATAATTAATAAAAATATTAGTATAACATTTATATAAAAAAATATATTTGGTCGCAATTTGGAGAGGAACGAAATTGTTCATATTTAAAAAAAATGGAAATGAATTGAATAAAACTAATAAATAGAGAGAATAAATTAAGATTTTGATAGTTATAATTTTGAAATGGTTGTAACTTTGGGTTGTCAACTTTTGTTCAAGTTTTTTAGAATTTTGATGTTTATTTTCTTTTTATCAAAAGTTTTACCAAGAGTCACAAGATGATTTACAATGTGCGTAAAACGTTTCTGGACATCATAGATGATTTCTCCAGGCTTCATCCGAAACATTTCATATTCTTGGATTAGAGAATTCTTCTCGACTCTCCTCACTTCATCTGTTTCTTCGTGAGTAACCTCTAGAACATCCCACATCTCTTTTGCCGAAATGCAGTTGGATATTCTGAAGAATTCATCCATAGTTAATGCTATGAAATGACGTTCTCTGGCTTCACATCGTAATGAGCTCTTCTGCTCTCATCCAGATTTCACTCAGCAAAGTTCTTTTTGACAGTTATGTCATCAACCACTTTAACAAGCTCATATGAACCATTTACCATTGCATCCCATACATCTTTATCAACTGATAGAGAGAATAAAACTTATTGATATGAATGATCCATATGTGTTAATATCTCCACACTATTGTATAAATTATTCCTTTTGCATATTAACTTGTGTCTTCTTCTATGTTTGTTGATGTCAATATGTTCTTCTTATTTACAATAATTACAATAATATAACCATATGAGCTAACAATTGATCAAGTTCAATAGACCTGCAGTGATACAATATAGATTTAGAGTGATATAACTCTATAAAACTTTATTATGCTTTTTATTCAACTTAATACTATATATATATATATATATATATATATATATCACCTTAAAAATAATAATAATTTATACAGAATTATTTTATTATAATGAATTAGAAAATAACATTAAAATAATAATAATTAAAAAGATTTTGTGACTGGTAAGAGGTTTTGTGATTTGTCTTTATGAAGAGGTGTGACTTATGGGACAAGAGTTTTTTTCCATAGAGCTTGTAAAATTTGAAGCTTTCATAATAGCTTCCATTTCTTATCTTCTTATTCATTCATAAAGTAAAGAAAAATAAATTTCATGAACATAAAATAAATAAGTAAATTATTAAAATTGAAAAGTATTTTTCCTTTGCTCTCAATTACATTCGAGGCTAATATAATTCCTTTTAATATAAAAAATAGGAATTTGGTAAACAAGTTTCTAACCATTTATATACATTATCTAACCAATTACTTTAACCATTTTTTATTTTCCAATTAAGTTAAAAATATATCAGTTCTATATATGACCTTCTCTATAATTACTCTATAATGAGTCATAAATTTTATAACTAAGTTTAACTAATTTTATATTGGAGAAATTGACACACTAAATTTAAAAGTATAAAAAAAATTATATATTACAAGTAATTTTAAATTAGAGATATTAATTTTCAATATTGATTAATTCATACAAACTCAATTAAAGAGTAATGTAATTGGTAAGTAGAAGTCTTAAAATAAATTTAAATCAAACTCAATCAAAGAATTAGAAATTTAAGAGAAAAGTTTTGTATAATATGTATTTTTTAAATATATAAAATAGGTCCAGTGACTACCATTTCAGATTAAACTTGCTTAATTTATTAACTAGATAAACTGATTCATTTTAACCTATATAAAATAAATATAATGTATATGTTTTTCAACTAGTTTAAATGTTTGATGAGTTAGAAATTCTAAATTATAATCCATTTTTTATACTTCCAGATAAAATTGATAAAATATTAAAGGTGAAACAAAAATTCTAAATTTAACTCAAAAGGAAAGAAAAAGAAATCAATTATAAATCAAACTTTGTGTTATTTATCATTCTTGTACATTATGTTAATAAACACTGCTTTTAAAGATAGTTACACAAAGTTTTCATTTTCTTATATTTTCCACACATGCTTTCTCACATAAACTTCCAATTAAATAAAAAAAAAACATATTTCTATTATCCAATTTTTTAAACATGAATTTATTAATAAATATTTATAAAAAATTCTTCAACGTTTTAAGTCATTACAAAATTTTAAAATCTTTATTAATACGGTGAATATTAGTGATAATAAAATGAAAATTCTTTGAAAAATCTTATATATATTTATAGGATATTGTTAGTTTATAATTTTATTAGAATAATATTTACTTTAAAGTATATAATAATAATAAATGATAAATAATAATTATAATATTAAATTGTCGAAATTATATAAATATTGTTCAAATAAAATTAAGCTTAGATTGTTTCATAACAAAAAAAAAAACTTAATAAATCTTATTAAACCGTATTCTTTAATATATTTATTGAATTGGATAGAAGCACAATAAAAATATAATATATATTAAAAATAGGATAGAAATACATATATTAAAAATAAATTAAAAATATGATTATGGAAAGTTAAAGTGCCATGAATAATCTCGTAGGAAATGGTTTCTAATTAGTACTTACTAAGTTTTTAAATTAATATTAGGTTTAAATAATTTGAAGTTACTGATAAATTTATATATTATGGATTTGCAGTTTCTTTTATTAGTATTATGAATTTTTTTTTATCAATGTTTGTTTTTAATATAGTGGTTAATTAAAACAATAAATAATCATCTAATCATTTTACATTACTATACTATCGTCATATATTAATCATAAAATTACTTACATCTTAAAATATGAAAATAAACAAAAATAAAAACTAAACTGATAACATAAAATAATAATCATATGATTTAATAAAAAATTAATTATATAAATTTAATTATAAAGATATAACTTGTTTTGAACATCCAATAAACTAAAAAAAATATAAAAAAATTCAACAAAAAATAACCAAATTCATCAAACACTTAAAACTTAATTAAAAGAAAAAGAAAATATGATTATCGTAGCTATCTCCACTGTTAAATTTTCAAAGTCATCACTGCTTTCCATTTCTCATAAATACAGTTCCTTTCCTCAGAAATATTCAAGGTTTTGACTGTGTGAATTCCATAGAAAAGTTGCTTATTTATTTGAGAAAATAGTTCAATCATAAGAAAATATATATATAAAAAATTAAAAAAAAAATAGAAAAAATATTCAAATTCATTCTTGGGACTTTGTCATTGGCTGCTGGCGTATGCCCCAATAGTTGCTTATTAGAAAGGAAAATGATACTTTGACACATGTAAGATGACAAATTTTTGACACCGGATACATGTCACGTTTTTATTGGTCGATGTTTGAGAAAATAAAAAAAATAATCACTTAAAAAATTTGTTTTCTCAGACGTAACCAATGAAAACGTGAAACGTGTGCGGTGTCAAAAATTTGTCATCTTGAAGATGTCAAAGTATCATTTTCCTATCAGAAATGGTCATCTTCCTTTTCTGTTTTTTCGTACACCTAAATAATAAAAGAGAAACAAAATACTTTTCCATAATACAAAATAATTTTACATTTTTATTCAATAATAAATAATTATAGATACTTCTTTTACTGACCTTTGATGATAATTATTACTAAAATTATAAACATTATTTCTTTATTAATTCTCATAAAAATATATTAACATTACAATGAGTTATTCATAAATGTTCTTTTCTAACTTAATTAAATTGTATTGCTCGTCTCATGCTTGCCTCACTTAACATATAAATACTGTTTAAGCGTAACTTTATTTTAGATAATTTTTTCAATTAAAACAAAATATGAAAAGGAGAAAAAGACAAAGCAAAATCATTTTATAAATTTAAACCAAATTTAATATTTTAATCTGAAAAGAAAGATGCCACCAATTTTATAAAATTGAGTTCATGAGTTAATTTTAAATCGTAAAAAAAAAACAATTTTATTTTATTTTGTATAAACATCTATAAAAAGTTATTGGAATAAGATCATAACCCTTTACATTTCTACCAAAGAAAGTTGTCCATATTTTCTATGCAAATTGAAATAGAAATATTCATTGAAAATTACTACGCCAAAACCAATTAGGTTACTAAAATTATTAATACAACTTTTCCATCACAAAGGCTTCACTATTTCTTATATATTTTTTTTATAAAGTTTCAAGCTCATAAACTTATGTTATAAAAATATTGTAATCAATTATATCAAAATAAAACTTGTATGTTATAAATATTTTAATAATGTTTACTTTCTAAAGTAAAATATAATGTTAGTGATTATATTTTGGACATAATAGATTAAGACGTATTATTAATATTTATATTTTTGATATAATAATAATAAGTAATAATTAGCATACATTAAAATAAAATATTAATAGAAGATTATTTTATCTAATTTTTTATTAATTCAAATAATCTTTTCTTTTTTACCCTTGTCGTTTTTCATCCTTTAATTCAAACCAAACTTAAAATGTAAAGTATTTTTTTTTTCTATTACCTAATTATAAAGTAGGGGATTTTTCCCCAGGTTTTTCTTCATTTACTTCCAAATTATATATATTATTAAATTAATTAGATAAAGAATAATTATTGTTTATCCATCCATATATTACTTACTATTCCAGCGGTCATATTTACTTCTCTCAACTCTAAAGTCATTTTCACGCAGTAAAAGCGTTTTTCTCTTCTTGTATTCTTATTCTTCCTTCAACGACATTCTTCTTTTTCAATGGTGTTTTTCTTCTTCTTTGATGGATTTCGTTTTTCATCTTCGTTTTGGTTAAAGCGTAGAAGTATTTACTTCCTTCTTCTTCATTTACACGTTTTTTTTTTAATTTTAATCTTTCATAATTATTATTTATTTTTTAAAATCTGGTTCAAAGTTTGGTGTAAAATTTTTGGAAATCTAGTTTAGAAGTTTTTTAGATTTTGAAATGCAGAGTGTCTCAAGTTTCAAAATTAGGGTAAGGAGTGTATCGAATTTTGCAATCCAATTTAGGAGTGCATCGAATTTTGAAATCTGGTTTAGAATTCCCTTGAATTTTGAATATGGTTCTTTATTCTTCCGAATTTCGAAATCTGATTTAAAATTCTTCCAAATGTTGTGATTATGACTATCTTACAAAGGATAATATGGTTACATAATATAAATATTAATGATTAACAATAGTATACCACGAATAACATAAGGCTGAGATACCTTTTTAAACCGTTGTGGGTATCTCCAAACCCATGCAGATGAAGAGGATGTTGCAATGACATTGACCAACACATTGCTTGACAAAGCATAACCCACAATCATCAATATTAGCAAGTCATGTTAGAAGTGGATTTTAAGTCTAACTCAACTCCACAAAACCGTCTTGTAGGGTGAGGTCCACTTATATACACTTAATTAGCCTTATCTCTAATCGATGTGGGACTTCCAACAAATCGATCTCTAAAACAACATTTAGAGATTGTATGATAGGCTATTCAAACCTAAATGGTCTTAACACACGTTTAGGATAAACAATCTCACCCATCCCGATGTGATCCATATGGGCCAGATAACCCATTGTATGTTAGGTGTGTGGAGGAGACAGTGAAAGAGATAAATAAGTTTGACACTGGATTAGAGTGAAAGTGTGAGAGGTGAATAATTAAAGGGTAAATATAAAAAGAGAGAAAAATTAAGTTTTATCCTAATTAAAATAAGGGGCATTCTAAACTATTTAGGAAAATTTGGAAATATATGAAGAAAAACGTGAACCATAAAGTAGCGATGAAATGACGTTTTAAGGAAAAAGATATGATACTAAAAAAAGTTGTATAATGAATGCATGACATATTTTCTTTAATATTTTTATTATTTTAACAAGTGGTATATATGATAAATATTTTTTTTTTGTGCACATAAAATATATAACAAATAAACCTTTGTAAGCGTATAAATTATCATATAAAGCTTACAAGAAAGGGGAAAGCATTAAAAATATCTAATCGAATACGTGAAGAAAACAAGGGTTTTATGGTATATATTACATATTTTAATTTCTAAGAAATAATAAATAATAAATTTGAAATATTTGTTTTTAAAATTTAGTTGTATTGTAAATGCGAAGCTTGTGTCGGTTAACAAACAAAATAAATAGTGTCCTGCAATATTAAAACAAAAGTTCTTACACATAATAAATAAATGGCTTTATTTGCATTAACTGGATAGCAAATACTTACCCTCTTTCTGAAAAGTAAAAATGTCAATTGAATAGGTTAAAATATTTCCACATTACACCAAATAAAGTATCAATTCCAACCAACAACAACGCTTGAAAAAAGTAAGGAATATAACTAAGTGTTCGGTAAAAACAATCTAAAATGTTAAGTTATAGAAACAAACTTTAACATCGTATAGTTGAAAGTTTTTTTTTTTTTTTCCCAATTGCAATATTTTAATTTAGTGAGTTATAACTCACCAACCAATTTAAAAATCTAAATACAGATCCTTACTTTTCGTATCACCTTTCACTAAATCATCTTATAAGACACTAGTGAGATTAAAAGAAAAGCACTGCATACTTTTATAATATAAAAACAAAAGTGATAACAGTGATTATACAATAAATAATGAATATAATGTGTTACTAAGGGTTGTCAGTGATTTATAAATTGTAAATAAAGTTATTAAAGAAATATTAATAATAATGAAAATATTTATTATAATAATAAAATAAGATATACATAAATGTTTATACCAAAACATCATATCCCCTATATATAGTTATAAATAAAGAAAATTAACTTTTGAAACTAAACGAATCCTTTTGGATTTGAAACTAGGGCTAGGATTTAATTTTATGAAAAAGGAATTATAAAAAGTATAAAAAAGTAAAATTAATTCTTTAATAAGTTAAAATTTGTTTTAGATAAGTTAATTTGTAAAAATTTGTGTTATGTAACATTTCTAAATTATATATCTTTCCTTTAATTTTAATTAAAAAATATAAGCTCTAGTTTCTTTTATTGAGACAAATTATAAAAAAAAATTATGGGTGATTCATAACTATCATTAGCAATTAATAGTAAGTACTAAAATTATAGTTTAAAATTTATTTATCTTTTTGCAGTGTTGTTTCATTGTCTAAAGCTGTAAAGCTTATTTATGTTGAGTGAAAAGAAGGTAAGATAAATATCTTGTAGACATTTATTCTCATTATTACAAAGTAAAGTTTGAAGCACAATAATTTCAAAGAGAGGATTCCGATATTTTCGGAAAAAAGAGAATCATAAAGTGTCATTATAATGATACTGCAACTATACTTCTGTTCGTTAAAAATGTAATTCGTTTGGTACTTCAATAATAGTATACAACAAAGTGTCTTTTATTTAATTTCATAATAATAATATTAAATTTCATGAAATTAATTTCGAAATTAGTGTTCTGTCACATTCGTCTATCTAAATTTCTCAATCGAATGATGATACAATAATGTGAAGACACAAGATAGTTCTGAAACAACGTAAGAACACTAATATATTAGAAAAAAAAATTAAAAATAAGACTAAGTACATGTTTAATAATCTTTTGATTTGGTTAAAAATTCAATTTTTTAAATGAATTATTTAAAGACGACTAAGTCCAACAAATTTACGTCACCGTGAAGGTTCAAACACAAGCTAAGTTATTCAAGTTCACGTCCAACCAGAACACATTTAGTATAAAACTGAAAAATGAAAGTTTGACATATGAAAATTTAAATAATTCACAAATTTGTTTATTTTTTTATAGTTTAATTTATATGTTATTATAATAAAATTGTATTATTAATATAACTTTGGAATAACCGTTTAAATATTAATAAATTTATTATATTCAGTAATTTCTTGATTAGATAATAAATAAACAAATTTTCCTTACCGTATATGTGTCTGAACGTAATTATAAAAAAAAATATCTTGTTTTTTGACTTAAAGACCAGTAAATTCGAAATACGTTTATCTTAAAGATTACTATTAAATAAAAAGTCAACAAATTCTGGTTTTCCGCAAAACACCGGTCAGGTATGAATAAGGAATAATAGACTTGCTAATTAAACAACTATTAATTAAATAAGACATTGTTTAATTAATTAATTTATTTTTAAAGTAATGAAAAGTTATATTTAAATTTATAATTTACTAATCTAGTTTTTTTTTAAAAAAAAAAACTAGCAAATGCACGTTAAGAAATCTCACGAACATGTAATTAAAAAGGAGAGATGATCGATTATAGAGTCGAATTAAAAAATAGTACTAGGAAATAAAAAACAAAAAAGCAAACCAGAAACAATGAAAAACCAACGATTTCTTATCTAATCGAAAAGCAGGAAAACCCACGAGACAAAACATTACATCAATTAATCATTATAATTATCTTATCTTAAACATCTAATCAAAAGTCAACACCCTTCCGATTACTTCTTTCTGTGCATTTTATATTTTCATCAAACCCATGTTCACCAGTACATGTAAAAATAAAATAATCTCACTCCTTTCATAATTAAAAATAAATAAAAGCACCCAATTAATTAATTATCAGCTGTTTCTAAATATTAATAATTGCAGAAACGAAAATATTGTAAAAGGTGGAAATAGGAAAAGAAATGTTGATTTTTGGAGTAAGTAAAGAGTTTTAATGAAATGTAATTAATGGGATTTAATGAGAATTAATGAAAAAATAACCTTTTTTTCCATGAAGGAACAGGAATTAGTTGTGACAGTTATGGTATGAGTTTATGAAATTTACTATTTTGATGAATTAAATAACCAGCCATTGGAAAATTAATGGATAACAATAAGAGACAGGGCAATGGGGGTGTGGTAATCAAGCAAAGCCTTTCCTTATCCAACTTGTTAACAAAGCTGGTCCTCCATCTTTTTCCATCATGCCAAGTAACTTTCTTTGACCCTCTCTTTCTCTTTCTCTCTCTCTCTAACTATATCTTTTTTTTTTTTCTCTTATTATTCGGATTTCTCATTCTCTATTTACCTTCAAACTTACACTAAGAAAACCCTCTCTCTCTCTTTTTTTATTTGTTTGTTTATTTCTGTTTGCAAGAACAAGACAAAGCTTTTTCTTTAAATTCATCGTCAGATCCTTCGCTGTTTCTTTTCTCTCCTAACTCGCAACGACACAATTGCTAGCACCAAGATATAAAACAAGAAACGCTGTCGTATTTTTAAATAAAACGCAACAATGAGGTGTAAGAAGCATTTACCTGACCTCACCAGCACCATCGGCGTTTGCGCTTCGTGTCTCCGGGAACGTCTCCACCCTATCTACGCAGCCCAGGTCCAGGCCCAATCCCAAGCCCAATCAGGAGAAAACGCATCTCCCCAACGTGAACGGAAGCCCAAGCAGGAGGAGAAACCTGCGCCGATCAATTTCCCGCGCTCGGTGTCCCCCTACGTCGCGCGCAGAAAATCAGACTGCGACAGCCGCCGAGAGAGGCTCTTCTACGGTACGCCGCAGGCTAAACCTGCCGCGCGCGATGGTGGAGCTGTGCCGGAGAAGCGGAGACACGGCGGCGGAAGGTTCTGGATGCTCTCCAACATTTTCCGCGGTAGATCGCACAAGACGGAGGCTGCGCGTCGGGAACCTTGCGAGGAACGGCCGACGGCATCGTCGTGGTTCACGACGATGCTTCCCGCGCGCCACCACAAAGGCGGAGAAGGTGACAGACCGAGATTCCGGCGCGCGGATCGAGGCATGTCGCCGTCGACGGCGGCTGATTTATGCGATGAGGCGGCGCAGGAGCGGTCCGATTCCGGGAATTCGACGGAGTGTTCGCCTCAGAGACAGAATCCGACGCCTGCAACGGCACATCGGCGGTCTCGGATGGGTGCCGGCGGCGGAGGCAAGGGACTGTCGACGAGCATGGCGTTCTGTCTGAGTCCTTTGGTTCGGGCGAGTCCGAACCAGCATTGGACCCATAACAATAATAATACCAATAATAGTAAAGGATTGGACCAGGAAATGGGTGCTGGTGGGCCCCACCACATATCATCTGCGGCGTCGTTTTGCGCCAATCGGTCGCGGAAGCTAGCGGATTTCGGCAGGAACCCGCACAACCGTTGATTTTGCGGACCGTGGTACGGGCTTGTGTTTTTGTCCGTTTCCGTTTCGTTTTGTAGATTCTTTTTTCTATTTTTTTTCTTCCGACAAAAAACCTAATCATTTTTCTCTTCTTTTCTTTCTCACTTTGTATAGTTCACATAGCTCATTGCAATTTACAAAAGAAAAAAAATATATACTTTTCAAAATATGAGTTTGATACTTTTAGATTGATGTGTTACTAATTAGGAAAATTTTCTCTTTTTTGTGATAAATCTTGAATATGGATGAATTATCTTGTCCAGTGTCAAAGTTAATTTCATAAATACATGTTACTGTAGTTAAAATTGTTGATTAATTTGTTAATTAGTGTTAGTTAAATTATTGATAGCAGTTAAGTTGATGTAGCAATTAATTTTAATTTCATTGTTATAATTAATCACATTTTAATATTCCGTCCATTTAAATCATAAAATTCATCTTGAGTTGAATTAATGTAAAAATTGGTGAATTGTTTAAAAATTGGTTCAACATGAATTATTAAAAATTGTTTTAAGAGAATATAATTTTAATTCTTTTTCTTCAAAGATAGTAAAAGTATCTGTCATTTTTATTTTGAATAATATTATTATGTATGATTGAACTTTAAATTAAATAGTTTTTCAAATATATTTTTTTACTTTCTATTTTGAAGGTTAAAAGCTTGTAAAATATATTATTTTTAGTTTTTAGGATAATTAAATTATATTATATTTTCACACACACACACACACACACACATATATATATATATATATATATATATATATATATATATATATATATATATATATATATATATATATATATATATTTTGTCACAAAACCCTAAATCATATTGCCACCTAATATACTTATTTACAATATCAGTCTCATAATATCATAAATTGACAAACCTTATACAAGAGATCAAGGTATTTAGAGACAAGGAAACGAACATTCTATATATTCCATGAAATCGCATAACATCATTCATGTACTATCAAAAAAGACACACTTATATGAATTTTCTACCTTAACCATACAATGAATACAAATTTCTTTCTATTTTTTTTTCAAACAATATTAATATAACCCTTTTTGTAAACTAATTTATAAAAATTTTAAAATAAATTTAGTTTATGAAATTCAGAAATTTTGTTTAAATATGTTCGTCTCAAGACTATTTTTACTCTAAAATCTTAAAATGTATCATCAACACTATCTTACAAAATTATATAATTTAAAAGAAAAATATACTTTGACCCATATAATTCTTTTACATTAATTTGATATTATTCTTTCTTACATTTTTTTTTTTTAAAAACTACAAAAATTCATTTTTCTATAATCATTTTATCTTTATTAGGTGTGTCAAATGAATGAATGTAAATATATGTTATCCTACCATTATTCAATTTTTAAAAAAAAAATTATTACTTGGAAAGGAACTTATTTCTTTACAAGTTGAATCAAAATATTTGTATAAGATCATTTTGATTGTATGTCAAGTTGACATATCACTTTGATATATTAAAAAAAAAAGTTGTGTTAATCAAACCTAATCAATTTTATGAGTTTTTAGAAGCTACTCAAACTTATTTTTATAGGTATAGCCATTAATCACCGATATGGTAAGGAAGAAAAAGCATTTGAAATTGAATTGTTTTATTGCATGAAACATTTGGCATTGAATTAGATATAAAGGTGAAGCAAGAAGAATAATTCATAGGGTTGAACCTTGGAAAGTGCTTACTATTATTAGGCCTTACTTTCTGCGTGCATTATTATTCTCAACGTTTAGCTCACAATTTGGTGTGTAGGCTGTGGTGTGCTACGCATAACGTTGGCCTAAATAAAAGAGAAGAGAGAAATTAATGAAGACATCTTTTTCCTTAGGTTAGATAACATTTTTTCTCCAATAATGATTCTTTTAGTTTGGTCCTAATCTCAACTTCATCCAAATTTAAAAATAAAAAAAATTATTAGTATAGTTTTTATTTTTGTCAAATTTATAGTGAAAACGATGTGCTAGTAACATTCATTCTTGATAAAAATTTCAAGAAGAAAATTCATTAAAAAAATAAAACACTAATAAAATTTCAGTTCAATCTACATAAATGATTAAAATCATCTTTAATCTAAAATCTTAAAAAAATCTATAAGTTTTTATTTTATAAGATACATAACTTTCTTATTTTTATTTAATATAAAACTTAGACTTACTTAAATTTCCAGCTATCTCTCTCTAATATTTTTTTTTATGTTGGTACATTTTCTCTCAATGGAAAACATTCATAATCATGAGTATTTTAATAGCGACCTTCTTATACTGTCATATAAGATTCTTCATTTATATTGTACTCGCTTGAGTTGGTCAGTAAAATGAACCATTGACTCGACCCAATACCATTGATGAATTTTTTGATAAGAGAATCCATTAGGGAGACACAACACTTATGATACTTGAGTCTAAACCACATAAAAAATTAACATAACTTTCAATCTAAAACTTTAAGACAATAAATTTATAAATCTTTTAAATATTATAAGATGTTTAACTTTCTATTTTTACTTAATATTCAACTTAGTCTCAAATTTAAATTCATAACAATTATTCATATAATGTATGTTTTTTTTTTCTTGTCAATAAATCAACTTTGACTTCTAACATATCATTTGTTATTCACAACACATGTCATTGTTATCCAATTATTATTATTAGATTGATTAAAGAGCTCTCTTTAACTAGTTTTCTAAAAAAAAGTTAAAAAAATTAGATTAAATTAAGAACATTCAAAATAATATGGTAGAATAAAATAATATATCATAGTACTAGAATAAAAAAAAAGACTATTTAACCTTTTCTTTATAACAAATTTGCTCAAAGAATATTTACTAATTTTATAAAATAAAGAATTAATTTGTCTAAAAACTTATTAATAATTAGTAGTAATATTTTTTTTCTTAATTATAAATATAAACTTAAAATTTTGTTAAAAATTGACTTTGATACTAGTCAAACAATCTATCCATTGGATCACATAATATAAAATATATAAATTTAGAAATGTTTCTAATTTTTATTTGAATATATTTTGTAAATGTTTTACAAAAAAAAAAATATGAATTTTGAAAGTTGGTTTTTAAGAAATTATAGAGAAGCAAGAAGATGAGTTTGTCTTTTGTTAAATTTGAATGTAGTAGGTGATGGAAAGTAACATCTAATTAGGTTTTCAATTGAAAGTAGTGAGTAGTTACCACATTATGTGGCAGCAATTTAAGCTCTTAGGTAAATGCATTTATGTATAAATAATGTTCAACATTGATATAAGGTTGTGTTTGCATTAAAACTGTACAAATACTCTTACCAATTTAATTTCTTAATTCCAACGTATAAAGTAAAAAAATAATTAATATTATTTTGATATTTAAAATTTTTTTAAACTCTCTCAACATACATTAGAGTTTTTTTTTTTTTTTATAAAAACTTTTAGGAAAGAAAAGTAAGAAAAAAATGAAATAAATTTTTATACAAATTAAAATTAACTTATAAACAAGTTATAAAAGATATAAAATACATGCGAGAGAATTTATTTAAATTAAATTATAAAAAATTAATTTTAATTCTTTTCGTACTTTTTTTTTCTAAAAATGTTTATGGAAAATATGTTGTACACCATCTCTGTCTCTTGCAATGTGTTACTAGCTTTTGGGCCTTTTAAAAATGTGAGAAATTTGGGCCTGCATATGTTACTGTCCAAGTTAAGGTCATTTGTTTTTGGGCCTCTATAATTTCAATCTGCACCTGTATCAATTTAAAAATTTCAATTTATTTTTCTGAAATTAAATTGCTTATGGTGGGCATTTCACCAACTCAGGAAGGATAAATATTAAAATCATTTGGTGCAGAAAGAAATTTCCCAAGTTAAGTTGCTATTGAGGGAGGTATTTTTCTTCTGCACCCCCACAAACTATTCTTCCTTCACCTCCTTTTTCTTTTCGCACAATTCCAATTTTTCTTAACATATTTAAAATAATGAAAATATTTGTGTATTCTGAAATATATTAATGTTTTAGAATATCTTATCCATAATTATATAAATAAATGATGTTAATATAATTCTGTAATATCGTTTATGGTTATTTTATAATGCTGATTCCAGATAATATTGAATTCTATTTTAGAATTCATCTTTTATAACATGTTTGATACTATTTTAGAATTTGGAAATAGGTTCATGTGTTTGACTCATACACCTATATATCTACTGTGTAAGCCTTGTGTGCTCTTGGGAAGTAAGGGGAATATTGGTGATGAAGAGGAATGATGAAAACGTGATGTGATGGATGGGTTTGTGTAGGGAGATAGGGGAAGAAGAATGAGAAGGGTTCTATCTATTTCAGCAGGGTATCTCTCTGTTCTTGACTGTATCCATCATATAGAAAATGATGTGGAAATAGATAAATTTGGGGTTCCATAGATTTTCTTCTTCCTGGGTTTCATATTTTTGGATTCAAAAATTTTATTTTTGAGGTGGGAGAGAGAGCGCTCTCGGACGTCGTTCACTATGATGATAAATCGTTATTCACCTAACCTCTAACTGTTGTTGTTCACTGTTCACCGTTCACAGTTGGTTTTGCTGCAATCGAAGCTTCGTTGAAGGTCGAAACCAATTGATGTGATTATCCTTTGTTTTTGTTCGGTTATTTTGACTTGTTTTAAAAATTTTCAATTTTTTTTATCATTTTGGGGTTGTTCTATTTTTTGGGAGTTATTCTAATTTTGGAGACCTGATTTGGTGTACGGTAAACATTGTTGCAATGGAGGAAGTTGGTAAACAGAGTGAAGTTAGTCATGGTAGGAAGAAGATTTACGAGGTTATATTACATTTCGAAAAAAATTGGGTTTTTTTATATTTAAATACAAACCATATTTTTGTATGCAGTTAGTTTTTAGACACTCCTACAAGACGAAGTTCATAAGTGGTTTGAACCAAAGGTTGAGTATTGAACAAAAGCATTATATTGAGAACACTGTGTGCATTTGATTGTTTTCAGGAGGAACTCCAACACTTTAAGGAGAAGTTTGTTTGTGATTGGATTCTAGATAATGACAATGTCAGCAGAGACGAAGTACTGAAACAATTAGGACTGTTGTAGATGTTATTGTAGAATTAGGATTGTTGCAATGTCATTTGTGGTTTATTCCCATTATGTATTACGTAGGTAACAATTACAAGTTCGATAACCTATTCATTACTTTTGAAGTACATAATTTTCGTTATAAATCTCGTAAGAAATATATTCATTACATTTATTGATAATAAAATTGTAGTTTCCTATATCTTAGTGTTGCTTTGAATATAATCCTAGGTTTGAAGATAAGAATGATCATTTTATGTGTTACACGTTTGTTTATAACGTTGATACTATCTAATATTATTGAATTTCACATGATAAAATCTTTCGTTTTATATATTTTTTTAAAATACTTGTCTTTCTAGGTGTGAATAATATATTAACTTCATTATCAGTTTAAATATTTAAAACTTAAGCAGATAAAAACAATGATTAATGTATATATATATATATATATATAGTTTTCCTTCTTTAAAAAATAATGAAAGAGAAAATTTATTTTTTACAATATTAATAATGTAAATAGTCCCAAATTTCTCAACTCTCGAAATGCACTACTAAAACCCATTTCATGTTCTTAACTTTGTTTCTTACCTAGCCATCATGTTATTTGCCCAGTGATCCTTATTTTTTATTCATTCAAACTCAGACTCGCTCTGTGAATCCTTTTCTTAACAGCGAGACACCCCTAAAGGTATACTTGTCCAATGAAGTATTGGTTCATCCAATGACTCATTCCCTCATTAACCCATTACTTTTTCTCATTTTGAAATATTCATCCAGTGAATGGTAGAGTCACCTAGCAAATCAAGCATTGGAGCTAGTTCCTTACAAATTTTCCCCAAAAGGCCTAGGCTCACCTAACAACCGAGTCACCCTTAGGTGAGTGGCTCACTCACCTAGTGCCTAAGACCACTAAGAGCTGGTTTCACTAGGCTTTCATAACAAATCATATATCGTCCAACGAGTGAGCTCATTGTACCATATCATCCCATATAATCCTTCTTACACATTTATTAGGTCAAAAATAGCATATATACAAGTTCAAAGTGCCTTAGATAGACTAAATGGACCAAAACAATACATCCTAGATAGATCAATAACTACACTTCATATGCAAAACATAGATTTTCTAACTAATTCAACTAAAGTTACAAGTTTCATGAATATAAAATATTTAAAGCTACCTCAACCAAGATTACAGACTAATCAATCATACAATCCTCAATACTCAAAATGTCATCTCATACCATCCAAGCATAACTAAACATTAATAGATTTCCTTAGTTGAATTGAAGGTCCTAAAAACTTCATAGCAGCTCTAAAGAGACTCAACCCTCATAGATAGATCTAACTATACAAAGAAAAATTATATCATAAATCTAAACTTACCCTATTGAACACTTACAAACAGAGATTCACTTTGAGTTATTTTGAGTTACATTTATGGAATAAGGGGCTACACGCAACTCAAACTACTAAAATTTCTTAATATAAAGCAAAAAATGAACTTCCTCTGTTTGAAACTCTAATATGATGGATATATATATAGCTAACTGTTAGGACTCATACTATGATCTTTGATATTCAAACAGACGAAAGATGACAGAGATTTAAAGAGAAGACAAAATAAAAAGATTTAGAAAAAGTTTTGAAGAAATTGTGTGTTTTATAAAATTAAACTCGATTGATAAAAAAAATCTATAATTTGACTTTTTAAATGATAAAATAGTCAAGTGTCATCTTTTAAAACTCATTGTTACTCTTAACTATTTTCTAAGTCTTTACAATTTTAAAGTTGCTTATTGTAAATCAAATGTTTTAATTGCTTATAAGATATTATTAATTGCATTTGTGTCTTTAGCATCAACTTAAATGAGTATAACGTTAGAATGGACAAAAAAAAAATTAAAAGTCACCAATGCAAAGATTAAGTGGTATGATAATTTTATTAATGGAGATGATAAGTTAAAAGTAGAATCAAATAATAAATTTAGAAGAAAATTTTAAAAACTTAATAAAATGATTTTTTCTAATAAAGAATTAATTTTGTACGACTCTAGCTCAATCTTTTTTTGTTTTAATTTTCCCACATTTTTCATATCTAATAAAGAAAATAATGTTTTTTTCTCTTCGTTCTTATAAAGAAGTAAACTTTAAGTCTAACTAAACCCTATAATATCTCATTAACTTTTGTGAAAACTTCAAAAGCGCGGTTGTTGGAGAAGCCTTTCCAATGGTTGGATTGTTGGATGAGCCAATTTCTTCTAGGAACTAATAAGAACTTCCATAGGATGTTCGTTAGGCAAGTATATGAATACGCTATAGGCCAATAGGACCTCTGCTTGGGCGAGTATGGTTTATGGCTAAGCTAGACAATGTTTCAAAAAAATTAAAATATATGTTTTTAAATAATGTTAAAAAATAGTTTGTTTTCCAAGATAGTGTTATTTTCAATATATATTTAGGATTGAGTATTTTTGTATGTGATGGACAATGGTTGTCGAAAATAAATTGAGATAAAAAGGACTTATGATTAATAAGAATTGAGGAATTTTTATTGAGATGAGATCTATATTTATAATATGGTGTGATTATTTAAAATTCATATAGAAAGATGAATTGTTGTTTATATGGGATGATATATGAATTTTTGTTTGATTGATGTGATAAGTGAATTGTGTCAATAATGTAGTCATATACGTAGATGATACATGGATTGTTGTTTGATTGGTATATTAAGTATTTACACTTATGTTGTAAATGTGATCTTCTTATTTCTCTAATGATTTAGGTCACATTAATTAAGATATCACGTGGTAAGAAAAAGAGAAGAAAACTCTTAAATACCATGACATGTATAAATGTACGACATGGACTGTAATAAACTTACCTTGATTCTATATTCTTGAATTCACTTATAAATTCATGTCTTGAATTGAATAAGATGTTAGTTTTTGATATAACATATATAATACAAGTATTTTGAAAGACATAAATCCATATTCTATCTATTGAATATTTTGTTTTTAAGATGTTGGAATTGAAATCATCAAAATTTATAACTTAATTAAACTTAGAGTTATTATTAACTTAGAAGAAATGGATGTGTTTTCTATGCAACCAATACTCAATCATATTTGTTTTTTTTATTATTATTTATGTGAAATTCTAGAAAAGGATTTCATTAATAAATGCATATCATTCCACAATTATGTGTATAGATTTTAATTGTTTGAATAATGAAAATGACATTTCTTACACAACTTAGCACTCTGTAAACAACATATGATCACAAAATATATTCAAACAATGTCATCAAGATGCATGAATCCTCAATAAAATGTATATCGGTATGTTAATGTTATTATAATTGGGAATTCAAGTGTGAATCTAAGTTCCACATTGAATAAAAATAAGAAAATATAAAGATCATTAACTCATTGCCTTAAGGTTTTGGATAGAGAGCAATGTCAATCCCTTGTATAATTGAACTCAGATCTCATTGATATTGTGTTTCTCCGATAAACATCTCTCATAAAATAATAATTATATATTGTTTACCACTTGAAAGATTTTTAAGACTAAAAACACCATTTTGAAAAACATCATAGAACCAACAATGAAAATGAAACAACATAATAAGCATCAATCTTTCTATACATCAAACATATTGTCAGCAATGCTCTAAACATATCAATAATCTCAATATACTTCACATTTCTCCTCCAAATCAATTACTCAAAAATAGAAATAACAACATCCATATCCTTAATGCTTCAACTACCAATTCTTCGCCATTTAAGCAACCAAAACTATTTGTTAGTTGTAAACATAATTCTCCTTATTGTCTTAGGTTAAAATTAACGATTACATAGCGATAGAATACTTTATAAAAATCATCTACCAAACTCTTCTAGATTTCGAAAAACTGGTGAATAATTAATAATATAATATATTTATATTATTCGTACGTCACAATACCAAAGTTGCTTGCCTGTGTGTTAAGAAGGTGATATAATAAATGAAAAATGTTGTCAAATTATTGATGCAAAATGTGTAATTGGCCAGCCATCATTATTTATCTGTTGTTGGTCCATGTCCTCTTTATTATGCATTACCAAGTAGACAGGGAGTTATTACCTATACTTATACAGTTACCTAACCAAATCCTTGGTATTATTAGAGAAGCTTCCACCAACAAACATTGAGGAAAAAGAAAACACAAAAATAAAAAAAAATAAAAAAAAAAACTAATATGATTGGGTATTCGTTGCATAGAAAACACATCCATTTCTTCTAAGTTAATAATAACTCTAAGTTTAATTAAGTTATAAATTTTGATGATTTCAATTGTGACATCTTAAAAACAAAATATTCAATAGATAGAATATGGATTTATGTCTTTCAAAATACTTGTATTATATATGTTATATCAAAAACTAACATCTTATTCAATTCAAGACATGAATTTATAAGTGAATTCAAGAATATAGAATCAAGGTAAGTTTATTACAGTCCATGTCGTACATTTATACATGTCATGGTATTTAAGAGTTTTCTTCTCTTTTTCTTACCACGTAATATCTTAATTTAGGTGTCCTAGATCATTAGAGAAATAAGAAGATCACATTTACAACATAAGTGTAAATACTTAATATACCAATCAAACAACAATTCACGTATCATGCTACGTATATGCTACGTACATGACTACACAATTCACTTATCACACCAATCAAACAAAAATTCATGTATCATCCCATATAAACAACAATTCATCTTTCTATATGAATTTTAAATAATCACACCATATTATAAATATAGATCTCACCTCAATAAAAATTCCTCAATTCTTATTAATCATAAGTCCCTTTTATCTCAATTTATTTTCGACAACCATTATCCATCACATACAAAAATACTCAATCCCAAATATATATTGAAAATAACACTATCTTGGAAAACAAACTATTTTTAACATTATTTAAAAACATATATTTTAATTTTTTTGAAACATTGTCTAGCTTAGCCATAAACCATACTCGCCCAAGCAGAGGTCCTATTGGCCTATAGCGTATTCATATGCTTGCCTAACGAACATCCTATGGAAGTTCTTATTAGTTCCTAGAAGAAATTGGCTCATCCAACAATCCAACCATTGGAAAGGCTTCTCCAACAAGTGTGCTTTTGAAGTTTTCACAAAAGTTAATGAGATATTGTAGGGTTTAGTTAAACTTAAAGTTTACTTTTTTATAAGAACGAAGAGAAAAAAAATTATTTTCTTTATTAGATATGAAAAATGTGGGAAAATTAAAACAAAAAAAGATTGAGCTAGAGTCTTACAAAATTAATTCTTTATTAGAAAAAATCATTTTATTAAGTTTTTAAAATTTTCTTCTAAATTTATTATTTGATTCTACTTTTAACTTATCATCTCCATTAATAAAATTATCATACCACTTAATCTTTGCATTGGTGACTTTTAATTTTTATTTCGTCCATTCTAACGTTAGACTCATTTGAGTTGATGCTAAAGACACAAATGCAATTAATAATATCTTATAAGCAATTAAAACATTTGATTTACAATAAGCAACTTAAAAATTGTAAAGACTTAGAAAATAGTTAAGAGTAACAATGAGTTTTAAAAGATGACTCTTGACTATTTTATCATTTAAAAGGTCAAATTATAAATTTTTTTTATCAATCGAGTTTAATTTTATAAAACACACAATTTCTTCAAAACTTTTTCTAAATCTTTTTTTTGTCTTCTCTTTAAATTTCTGTCATCTTTCGTCTGTTTAAATATCAAAGATCATAGTATGAGTCCTAACAGTTAGATATACATATCTATCATATTAGAGTTTCAAACAGAGGAAATTCATTTTTTGCTTTATATGAAGACATTTTAGTAGGTTGAGTTGCATGTAGCCCCTTATTCCATAAATGTAACTCAAAATAACTCAAAGTGAATCTCTGTTTGTAAGTGTTAAATAGGGTAAGTTTAGATTTATGATATAATTTTTCTTTGTATAGTTAGATCTACCTATAAGGGTTGAGTCTCTTTAGAGCTGCTATGAAGTTTTTAGGACCTTCAATTCAACTAAGGAAATCTATTAATGTTTAGTTATGCTTGGATGGTATGATATGACATTTTGAGTATTGAGGATTGTATGATTGATTAGTCTGTAATCTTGGTTGAGGTAGCTTTAAATTTTTTATATTCATGAAACTTGTAACTTTAGTTGAATTAGTTAGAAAATCTATGTTTTGCATATGAAGTGTAGTTATTGATCTATCTAGGATGTATCGTTTTGGTCCATTTAGTCTATCTAAGGCACTTTGAACTTGTATATATGCTATTTTTGACCTAATAAATGTGTAAGAAGGATTATATGGGATGATATGGTACAATAAGCTCACTCGTTGGACGAGATATGATTTGTTATGAAAGCCTAGTGAAACCAGCTCCTAGTGGTCTTAGCACTAGGTGAGTGAGCCACTCACCTAAGGGTGACTCGGTTGTTAGGTGAGCCTAGGCCTTTTGGGAAAATTTGTAAGGAACTAGCTCCAATGCTTGATTTGCTAGGTGACTATACCATTCACTGGATGAATATTTCAAAATGAGAAAAAGTAATGGGTTAATGAGGGAATAAGTCATTGGATGAACCAATACTTCATTGGGCGAGTATACCTTTAGGGGTGTCTCGCTGTTAAGAAAAGGATTCACATAGCGAGTCTGAGTTTGAATGAATAAAAAATAAGGATCACTGGGCAAATCACATGATGGCTAGGTAAGAAACAAAGTTAAGAACATGAAATGGGTTTTAGTAGTGCATTTCGAGAGTTGAGAAATTCGGGACTATTTTATTCCATAAATCTACTAAGTTTGAGGTGAGTAAAACCAAGGCCATTTTATGCCAGAAATGTACTTGGATTATCTTTTTACTACTTTATATGAATGATAAGTATGAATATGGTAATTAGATTTGCCATATTGTATAGTGTTAATGTATCTATTTAAGTAGGAATTTTGATGTGATGTCATCCTAACTTTACGAAACACTCAAATTCATATAGAGAATGATGTTTAGGTGGGGAAAGTTAAAGAAAGTTCCTTAGTCTAAGAAAGTAGTATGAAATGTATCATGTCCTACTGATGGTATCGAAATTTATCATGTTATATGGATAGAACTTTGTCCAAATGCAATGCCTCTATAAAGCATGAGAGTTTATGACAGGTACAAGACTTCATTAGAATCTAACTCAATTACAATGTTGAGTCTAAAGTGTATATATGAATTTAAGTGAGATGTATTGATGTGATATTTTATTGTGGTTTGTTCTCTTATTATGATTTTATGTTAAACATGAACAAAAGATGGTACATGTTTGGATGGTAAGTAATCGTGAGGTTGCTTGATACTTTGTTTGAAAAATGTTTTAGGCCAGTGCTAAAAAAATTAGATTTATCGAAAGACAAAATTTGTCAGTAAAGCAAAATTACTGTTGACTTACTGACAGTAAAAAAATCCAGCGATAAAATGCTTGTCGATAAATTTTACCAATGGATGAAAAAAATTCGTTGTCAATCATTAATGAACAAAAATTTGTCAATAATTATCAATCGATAATTACCAACAGAAAAAATGTCAATTGTCGATAAATTTTATTTCTCAATAAAATCTATTGTAAATATCGCGATTTGGTCTTCCTCTTCCTCCTTTTCCTTTTCTTTTTCCTTTTTTCTTTTTCTTCTTTCTCTTATTCCTCTTATTCTTCTCTGTGCTCCTTATTCTCTTTTGCTATCATTGGTCATCACTGTTGTTATCGCCACAATTGCTTCCACCACCTTTGGTCCCTCGTCCTCATTCTTCTCCACTTTTTCCTCCTCTTCCTCTTTATTTTCCTTGTTTTCTCATTCTTCTCATCATCTTTAATTAAATATATAACATATTTTATTAGATTTGACTGAAAAATTGGTGCCCATTTTACCCATAGTTTTACCGAAAAATTACCAATGAATTTTAAAAAATTCAATTAACAATGGATTTACTGACGATTTAAAAAAATTTCAAACAACGATAAATTTATCAACATATTTTTAAAAAAGGAAAACCATTAGCAACAAATTTTACCACCACATAGTCAAAGCTAAAGCCAAATCTTTGACACTCATTTTATCAAAGAAAATATAGTTTATAATGGAAATTGTACATTAATGACAAATTTTAGCAATCAACAAAAATATTCGTCGATAATTAAAATTCTAAAATTTATTGATAAATTCTATTTTAATAATAATTTTTCTATCAATAATACTATTTTACCAATAAATATTTTCATCAATAAAATTTAATTAATAATATAATATTTTCTTTATATATATATATATATATATATTATTTATATTTATATTAATTATGAAACTATTAGTAGTATGATATTATTAATTGGATTGTTACACAAATAGATGTCATTAATTCATGGTTTCAGTTTAATAATTTGGATTAAGGAAAAAAAATTGAAAATCAACATTTAATAATTTATTATGAGAAGAAGTGGAGTAAAACATTAAAACGATATTCTCTTAACTTGTTATTTTCGAATAACTTCAACTTATTTATCAAACAATCTAAAAATACATTCATATCATTTTAAATGCTCGATTATATTTTCTTAAAGAAGTAACTACCATATATAAAACAACTAAAATAACTTCTTTAAATGACTCATCAATTATTTAAATTTCTTCATTTTGGTTATTTGATATTTTTTTTATTATTATTATAATAGCATAACGTGTTATTCGAATGAACTCAACATTCATATCTAACGACATTTTTAGTAATATTACCTTCATCTACAACCATACTTTTTTTTATAATTATTTTAAGTTAATGCCAGTGCACATAGATTTAGATAGTATTTTTCCTTAGTCATATTAATGAAAACAATATAACATAAAAAATATAAACTCAAAACTCTATTAGTGCAGTAATCAAACTATCCACTTCACTTTTGAACTTAAGCATCATCACAAGATTTTTTTTTTAATTTAAGCAAAAACAATATTATTTGGAACTTTCAAATCTTTTCAATAATTTTAATTTGATTATACCTTACAAGTATTAGGCAAAAATTCCAGTTAATCCATTAACCTTATGAAGAAAAAAAAAATCATCATTTTGTAGAACTTGAAAATATAACGTATTCACAATTTACAATAAAAAAAAAATTGCTTTAATACAAAAATTTGTCTTATCTACATCGTACCCTTTGTAATCTTAAATAAATATTGATAAATAATTTACATTATTAATATTGTAAAAAATAAATTTTCTTTTTCATTATTTTTTAAAGAAGAAAAACTATATATATATATATATATATATATATATATATATATATAATTTTAAGTTCTTAAAATTTTACACCATTAATAATTGTTTTTATCTGCTTAAGTTTTAAATATTTAAACTGATAATGAAGTTAATATATTATTCACACCTAGAAAGACAAGTATTTAAAAAAAATATATAAAACGAAAGATTTTATCATGTGAAATTCAATAATATTAGATAGTATCAACGATATCAACACTAGTTTAAAATTGACTTTTAACGTCACTCCTTAGATGTCGGTTAGAGTGGGGTCCAACGTAAATTATTGATCAGTGGTATTTTCGTAAATAAGTCAAACCTAGAGACGTCGGTTAGGAGGAACCCGACGTCTATAATATTATTGTATGCGTGTTATTATCTTTTTTAATCTGTTAAAAATGTTAGCTTCTTTGTTGAAAACTTTTATTGTATACGTGTTATTATCTTTTATGTATGCATGTTATTGGTTTTTGCGTTTGCATGTTTTTGGCTTTTAGGTATGCATGTGTTATTGACTTTTAAATATGCATGTGATAAAGTTTAGTTGTGTTATTATAATTGGCATGTTAGATTATAAGTATTAAATATAGTTCCCGTTTGAAATTTAACACAAACAATTAATCTTTTAATCATTTGTATTAAATTTTGAATTGTCCGATGTCTATATAGACGTCTATTGTATACACATCCGATGTCTGTATAGACGTCGGATATATCCAGTCTGACGTCTAATTAACGTTATCCACAAAAACGTCGGATCTGGATTTAACACTAAAAGCCTAAAATAACATACTTCTAAAGTCATTTTTCCACTAGTGTAATTATTTTATTCTAAATATTGGTGTAAAAAATGGTGATATTTTTATTATATTTGCAGAATTTGGAAACAAAATGGTGTAAACTTTTAAAATTTTCACAAAGTTAAACGGAAATCTTTGACACGAATTTAATTATAATTGATTATTATTGAAATCTACTAAATTTGTCATTCATTTTATTCATTTGTATTAGTTATATTTAATTTTAAAAATTAAATAACCATTTAATTTTAAAAAATTTTATAATTAGTATAAATAAATAACCTTATGATAAATTTATCATTTTGAATAGAATAATCATTCATTTTTTCAATTTAATTATAATCAATAAAATAAATAATACTAATTGCTGACTTGTCAATTTAAAAAATTTATGAAAATTTCGTCCCTTAATTTTCAGGTTATCAATAAGGTATATGTCATCCAATCATTAAGATACAAATTACCTCCTTCATAATTTTTAAAATTTTTATCCATTTTAATAATTTCTTTCTAAATTACATGAGATTGTAAAATATTCTAAAGATGACCCTTACCAATAATATTTGATTGACGTAAAATAAGTTCATAATTTATGATTGGATGTATTGTGCAACAGTGTAGATAAAATAATAATAAAATAAAAATGCATGATGCATGAGAATTTAATTTTTTATTGAGTTCTATTGGAAAGTTGTCGTTATCCATCACTGTTTTTTAGGACCATTGAAACTGTTCAAACTATGACATATAAATAGAGAAATATAAAATTAATAATCATATATATTGTCTTTATAAAAAAATTATAACATAAAACCATTAAAAGTGCTAAAAAAAGAAAATATTTGGAGTAATAGTTACAATGTGATTGAAGGATAAAACTTTATACTATTATCATGAAAATTAAAAAAAATACTTCCCTCAAACTCCATTCACATAATTTAAAAATTAGCCAAATTAAAAACATTAATTCATTCTCTTTCTCTCTTCAATCATCACCTTCCTCCTTTCATCTATTTTTTTCTACACAAATGGAGTGAATAAAACTTGAACTTCAAAATTACTTTCCATACATGAAGGTTATGAAAATTTAGTCCATAACATAACATGTTTCCTAAAAAACAAACAACTTCTGTCATTCACAGGAGAAACATAATTTTTCTAGCATTTTACTAGGATCAGTTTTTTAACTTTTCCGTAGGGTTTTTTTTCTTAGTCCCATGAGTATATAAAAATTATAGGATAATGATATTTTGACAATATT
Organism: Vigna reflexopilosa; assembly: GCA_027742785.1. Taxonomy (NCBI): domain Eukaryota; kingdom Viridiplantae; phylum Streptophyta; class Magnoliopsida; order Fabales; family Fabaceae; genus Vigna; species Vigna reflexopilosa. The sequence goes on along the minus strand of CM050929.1, from coordinate 1,518,404 downwards.
TAAACATTATTTACATGTTATTATGTTATTAGTCTATATTAATATTTATTATTATTATTAATTGTACAGAAATTTTAAACCAATAACAAAATAACATGTAAATGATGTTCAAATATTATAAAAAAATATTATTAAAGTATCATAAACTAAATCATCCTAAATAAGTTTCAAAAACAAACCTTTTTTTTTTATTATTTGTATACATATGTGGTAGCTTCTTTCTCAGCACCTTGTTCTTCACAGCTGCCTTTTCCTTTTCCTGCAAAATCTTGCAGATTCTTCTGCTGCATTTCATGGTAGCACTGCAATGTTTTTGACGTGACATACAACAGTGACCCGTGCTAGTGTATCAAACAATCTCAGAACACAAATCCCCAGCTCAAGAACATGAACATATATAACCTATTTTTTGAGACCAGACAGCCTCAATCTTCACAAATGTACTTGTTTTTATTACTCTTTGCAAAACCAAACAAAAAAGGGTTTTATCTTGTTCGAACTCCTATGATATATCTTAGATCACCACTCAACATCACCATATTTTATCATTGTTCATCTAACACACCATAAACTATTAGTTTAAAAATTTCTTTTTAACATGCAAGCTTACATCACTGTGAAAACTGTAAACACAATTCAAATCCAAATATAAAAAAGAAAACAAAATATTAATGTATATATATATATATATATATATATATATATATATTTTATACAAAAAAACCAATATATAAAATATATCTATGCATTTGAAGCCATTGAAAACTCCTACATGTAAATTAAGGAATGGTTGATATATGTATGATCCATCCTAATATTGTAAAAGTTGTAATATACTTGTATATGAAAAAAAAGCAAATGGGTAAGATGTATATATATATATAGATATGAATAGATTCAAGGCGAGAAAGTAAAAAAAAAGGAGATGAGAGAAAAAAAAAATCCTAAAACAATGTTTTTTTTTTCTTTTGAAAATTGTAGATGGAACTAGAATCCATGGACTGAATTGTATGATACACAAGCATGGATCACAGTTGCACATCACATGAGCTTGGGATGAATAGAGAAATTGAAGCCAAAAATGGCGTGAGAGAAAGAAAAAAGAAGATGAAGAAGAGGAAAGGTTTTGAATGAAGAAGATGATGGTTTGATCAATGTTTTGGGGAGTTTTATATCATAGGATGGACTTGAAATTTGGTGAACCGACAAAAAAGTACAAATCAAAATTGATTATTGATCCATGGAATGAGTTCTTAATTTCTACTCGTTAAACATGCAAATTCTACTTGCACCGTTGGATTTGAAGCTGAACACGTGTCACGCATCGGAGACAAGATGCAGGGTACCGCAAAGCCACTCCCATCTTAGGCGGGGTGCACGTGCTAGAACACACCCAAATACTTTATTCTTTAATCATTTGTGTTTTCCTGCACAATTTTCTGCTTTTAATTAGGATAGATAAATTAATTTATAGTTTAAAAATATTTTTAGTAGTTTATATTTAAAATATTTATAGATGTAACAGTTAAGAAAATTTTCTTGAACAAACAAAGACTGAGGATATTTAATAAGACTGAGGATATTTTTATGATATTTTCTGGTCCTAATTGTTCTAGGATTTTTATAATATCAGATTCATTTTAATTGGCCCTTTTAGGATAAACTTACTTTAACACCATTAATAGAAACTTTTCTAAAAGCTGTCAAAATTGGTTACAGTCTGCGAGTTAATTCGGTTCGTTATGGGTTTGGGTCAGGTTAAGTTTGAAAAAATTATATTTCTTTTATGCGGGTCAGATTTTAACCCGACTCATTTAAATCTGGTTCATGCGAGTTGAATCCGTGGTGGATCAGGTTGGCCCACCAACCTACTTACCTAATTTTATTTTATTAAAATTTAATTTTAATTTTATAAAAAAATATTTATTATTTTTTTTTTTGAAAAAATTATTTAAGTTCCATATTTTCAAAATTAATTAAACATCCATGTTGGAAGTAAAATTTACTAGTGAAATTTGTTTAGATTTGAATTATAAAAAGTTTGTAATTTTTTTATTTAAAAAAAATTGTAATTAAGTGGGCCAGTGAGCCAACTCGTTTACCCACCAACCTGTGGTGAGTCGAGCCGAATTCGAATTTTTCTGGCTCGCTAATAAATGAGTCGGGTTAGGTTGGCTCATTAAGTGACAAACCCGTGGTGAGCCGGGTTAGGTCGAGTCAGATTATCCGTTTTGACAGCTCCAAGAAAAGTATAGAAGATTTAAAATTAATGAGTCATTAGTAAATTATATAAGAAATTATGATATTATTTCTGACTTAAAAGTGTTTCTAGGTCTTTCTTTCCTGTATGTTATTTAAGTTTTGCTTTTCATATCTTTACTGAACCTGAACATTTTATTTGCTCACATTTAAGTTTTTAATGATGTTAATATGTATCATTGTCAAAATAAATACACTGACAACTATTAAATATTAATTTCAATACAAGTTAATATAAACAACAAAATTCTGTGTAGCTTTTAAATATAAAAAGAAAAATATATTATGATTTTGAGTTCTGTGTCTAAATATTAAGGTGTTGAATTTGAACAATTGATAAGTAAAACTAGATTTGAACCATTTATAAGTAAAATTAAATTAACAGTAATCTATATCTAATTAAATTTGAACAATTAAAATTGACTTCATATGTGTCTTTATTTTGATAAAGATACTTATGTTAACTAGCCACAACACAGTCAATATTTTAAAATTAAGCATTACTTAAAATTTTATAAGTAATTAAAAAAAGTGTAAAATAATAATTTACAGAATAATAATTATTAAAAATATAAAACTACTAATTAAAGTGACATATTTTAGTTTTAAATTTAATAATGGGGTAACTAAAATTTTAAACATTCATCATACAATAAAAATAAAATGTATGTAATAAAAATATATTATATGATAAAATTTATTAATGTAATATACTAATGTGATAAATTACTAAGAAACTTACTAATATTTATAATTATAATATAATAAATTTATAAATAAAGTAATAATAAGTACAATACAATAAATTTTTAAATTTAAATATTAATATAAATGACTTTATGTATATTATATCAATAAAATCACTAAATTTTAATATTGATTTTAATGAAATATATAATTTAAAAAGTTTTATAAATATAAGAAAACATTTTTACTAAATTTTAACTTTTTACAAAATATTTTTAACATTTGAAAGAACTCCCTCCCTTCTATCTACTTGTTTTTTTCTATAACTTTTTTGTTGCAAGATCGATCAAACCTCATCCTAATTAAAGAATTAAGAAATGTTTTTTATCCGTTCAAACATGATAAGTTTCTATATGCTGTGAAGTTTTTTTTCTCTTTCCTTATATATATAATTTTTTCATAGTGAATTGAAAAGATTAATCTTTAAAATTTGTTTATCATATATTAAAATTTTGTTATATTTTTTTTCCTTCCATTTTGAATAGTTTTACTAATTATATTTTCAAAATCTTAAATAAAGAAATTTTAGGTAAAGAAAATATTTATATTTTTTTATGTTAACTTAAATGTGTTCTTTATATATATATATATATATATATATATATATATATATTAAATAGGTGCCTTTCTATGTTGTGACTTGTGATAATACATTAATGTAACATTTGGATGAAATAAAACTTTGATTTCTACTTTCCTTTTATAAATATTTTTATTTAAGTATATTTAATTTGTATTTTGAAATATTATGTAATATACTATATCTTTTATTACGAGGGTGTTATGCGTTTTAAGCACCAAAATGATTTTCATTTTTCTTTCAATAAAATATATTATCTTAGTCAAACTCTACTTAAATTTCTTAAAAGATCTAGTTAACTACTATAATCTTATTATTATTATTATGGAAATAATCTTTTGATATGACATTTTTTTATCATTAAAGAGTCAATAATTTTTTTAGAAATAAGAAATCTTGTAATTTTTAACAAAAAAAAATACCAAAACATTTTCATAATACAATATAACATACTGGTTAACTCAAGTTTTATTAAATTACAAAACATATTTTGAGTTTATCAATGTTTCAGAAGTTGTATAAAAAAGTAAGTTTAAAAAGTTTTATAGATTTTGTTAAAGATAATCTTTGGTATTATTTTATAAGTTAAATTTAAGTATGTTTAATCTTAAATTTAAATTATTATAAAATTTTAATTTAAATATATAAATTTTTAGTTAAAAGTTAAAAAAATAGATATATTATATATTTGTACCATAGCACGCAGAAATTCTCGCGGTGCATTACTTGCATTATTTTATGCCCACGCGAACAAGGAACATGTTATTTTTTCAGATGGTTTATAAGTTTATATGTTGATTTCACAGCAATGATATTATTAAATTGGCTTTTTTTTTTTGTCAATGTTACATAAAAGTGGAAAGAGGTTAAAGTTTGTTTAAGACTATGTAAATTACTATAGCTTATGCATTTTTTTTTTCAATAATTACTTCTTAAGGCAAAGATTTCCTTTCTATCCTAAATTTCATTAAGGTAAGAAATCAAGTGGAACTGATATGCCACCTCAATTTCAATTTTGATTAGGGAAATATACTTTGTAAATGTAAATGTTTTTTTTAAGTATATGCGTTATTGTTATTTTTTTTTAAAGACCATAAAAAAATATTTAATGTATATATAACAGTTGCGTCAATTACAATTAAAATGTTCAACTAATATACATAATGAGGTAGTTGAATTTGAACACTTATTTAACATACTGTTTAGTCATATATCATATCAGATGATTAACTAAACTACTCAGATGACTAGTCGTTGAGCTCCAATGATTACTTAATAGACCATTCGATTATACGTTAGATAAGATGATCAATCAAATTACCTAAATGATAAATTGTTAAATTCAAACGATTATCTGACCTATCGTTTGGTCATACACGAAACTGGATGATCAAGCAAATGTCAAGTCGTTGAGCCTGAATAATGAACTAACCAATCGTCCAATCATATACCAAACCAAATGATGAAACAAACCACTCAAATAACATAAAAAATCGGACAATTAATCTTAATCTCACATCCGAAATATTTAAAATCAATAAGTTTTGAACAAATTCATATAAAATATCAATCCAAATTTTTAAGACAATAGATTTAATCCTTCATTTTACTCATTTTTAATGTAAGATTTCCAATTTAGCTTTTCTTTTTCATTTTTTTTATGTATGAATACTTTAGTAATAACTCTTCTTTTGTATTATTATTAAATACATTTTCTTAAAATAGAAAAGTTACAACACAACGAATTCTTAAACGTTAGAATTATTTAACTACTTTATATCATATTTGAGTTGTCACTAAAATGAATTCAGATAGCATATCATTGTTAGGTTTTTCAATACGAGACAAAGGTATACACATCAATAAATCATAAATATATTCACATAAAATATTAAAATATTATTTTTAATCCAAAATTTTAATACATAGATTTATAATTTTTCTATTTATATATCATTTATCTTACTCATTTTTAGTCCATTTTAACTCATTGAATTCCTCCTACTTGTTTTTAAGAACTCTTTTATATTATCGTTGTTTTGATCCTAAAAGTCATTACCATTATCATAGCTAATGCATATAATTAGTGTAGTAGCACATATATATATTTTAGAAGATATATATTTGGAACTCTGGTACCACACAAAGATTTATTTCCATATAAACGTAATGTGTCTGTCTATTATCGATAAAATTTGTTTCCGAAATTTATTATTTAAATTTTTATTAAAGAAAAAGTATATCTTGATCTCAATGCACACTATCATTCACATAAAAATATTTCATCCTCGTATCCTTCTGACCATCCATTTTATTAATTTGGCAACTCCTCTGTCTCAATCCCAAGAGGGGTAAATTGGATTGGAATCCGATTTTAACAATCTTTACAATTTTTTTTTATGTTGTTCTCAAAAAAAAATTGACCAACAAAGTAAAATGTAAATCAAAATAAAAAGAACACAACAAATTTATATTGGTTCGACTCTCAACCGAATCTACATCCAATCATCCTCCAACAACCTGAGTTGGAGAAAATTCACTAACCTTTATCAGTCAAGAATACAAGAAACTCTCAATGTATCCTCACAACTCTCTAATACATAAGAATTCTAATCTGGAGAGGAACATATTGACTATGCTACCAATAAAATGTATTCCAGAAATTGTATAAATGCAGGTGACTCTGCAGGGGAAGAACAGGAAAGTGAAGAGACTCAAGAGAATCAAAGTCTAGAGGTCACTGAGAATTCTCCCAGAATTGAGTCAGTAGAGGAATGGAAGACTCCCATAAACATGTCCACAAGCAATACTATTGGTGACATCTCTAGGGGTATGTCTACTAGAAGACAACACTCAACCAATTTTGTATGAATGAGCTTTTGTGTCACAGATTGAGCCCAAGAACATAAATGATGCACTGTCAGATGAGAACTAGTTGATGGCAATGCAAGATGAGTTGAATGAATTCGAAGAGAAACAATGTATGAGAACTTGTTCCAAGGGATGATTCTGGAGAAATTATTAAGAACAAAGCTAGATTAGTCGCCAAAGGGTACTGCCAGGAGGAAGGAATCGATTATGATGAAACATATGCTCCTGTGGCAAGATTGGAAGCAATCAGAATTCTTCTAGTTATTGCATCAATGATGAAGTTCAAGTTATACTAGATGGATTTGAAAAATGCCTTCTTGAATGACTATATCAAAGAATAAGTGTTTGTTGAACAACCCACTGGCTTCCAGTACTTTGAATTCCCAGACCATGTGTTCAAATTGAAAAAATCACTGTATGGACTAAAGCAGACACCAAGATCCTGGTATGAAAGGTTGAGTGAGTTTCTAATCAAGAAAGATTTCTTAAGGGGTAAAGTTGACTCAATCTTTTCATCAAAAATTCTAGAAAAGATCAATTATATGTACAAATATAAGTTGATGATATTATATTTGGTTTTACTAATCCACTTCTATGCAAGGATTTTTCAAAAACTATGCAAGAAGAATTTGAAATGTCTAAGATGGGAGAAATGAATTTCTTCCTCAGACTACAAGTCAAACAAGAAGAAAATGGTATCTTCATACATAAATCAAAATACTGCACTGATCTTCTAAAAAAGTTTAAGATGAGCAAGTGCAAAGAAGCAGCCACACCTATGGCAACCAATTGCTATCTTGACAAGGATGAGAAAGGTAATGTTGTTGATCAAAAAATGTACTGAGGCATGATTAGTTCTTTACTCTATCTTACTGTCAGTCGTCCTAAAATCATGCACAATGTTTGCCTATGTGTTAGGTTTCAATCTAATCCAAAAGAATCACACCTTACTACTGTAAAAATAATTTTAAAATATTTAAAAGGAACTAGTGGCTTTGAGAGAGGAGATTGCATCGAGAGAGGTTCTTTGTAATTCTTGTTGTATAACTCAATCTATATAGTGAAGTGGCTTTCAATCTCAAGTTGATTGAAAGGGAATTGGATATAGGCATTGAGGCCAAACCAGTATAAAAACTTGGTGTTTGTCTTTCTATCCCTTATCTCTTTTCTTGCATTACATTCTTTATTTGCTTGCATTTCAAGAAAGTGCTAAAGATTTTCCAAAGGTTTAGAAAAGAACAAATTTTTGAATACAAACCAATTCACACCCCTTTTGGTTGGGAAGTAAGGTATTTCCTTTTCTACAAAATGGTTCTGCTTTGAAAGTAGTTTGGTACCTTCCACTCGTGGCTAGACTTAAGTGTTTGTTCTTGAATTCAAAAGATGCTAAAAATCTTAGATGACATGTAGATAAGAGAACAACTGACGGGATACTTTGTCATCAAGTTGATTCAAAGAAATGGAAAAATATTGATCAACAATTTCCCTAATTTGATTAAGGATGTAGAAATATTAGGTTTAGTTTAGCTACAAATGGAATGAACCTATTTGGTATTTTAAGTACCAATCATAGTTGTTGGCCAGTTATACTGATAATTTACAACTTATCTCTTGGATTGTGCATGAAAAGAAAGTACATGATGTTGTCTATGACGATATCTGGTCTAGAATAGCTTGGAAATGACATAAACATTTATCTCAGCCCACTAGTTGAAGACTAGAAGTTTTTGTCAGTTCATGGGGTTGAAATATTTGATGTCTTCGTTTCTGAAACTTTCATGATGCGTGCAATGTTATTTTGCATCAGTAGTGACTTCTCAGCTTATGATAATTTGTTAGGGTATAATGTCAAGGATCATAAAGAATGTCCTATATGTGAAGAAAACATTGTAGCTCATAAATTGAAACATGGAAGGAAGACAATGTATGTGCGTCATCGAATATTTTTACAATCTAATCATCCATATCGAGGGTTAGAAAAAGCATTCAATGCACATCAAGAGAAAGACGATGCACTAATTCTACTTACTAACCTTCAGATTCTTGAAAAAATTAATAAAGTACATCATGTATTTGGGAAAACATCCAATAAGTCATATGTAACAACCCCTTGGAAGAAGAAATCAATATTCTTTGATCTTCCATATTGGTTAAAGTTAGATGTTAGACATTTAATAAATGTGATGCATGTAAAGAAAAATATGTGTGATTGTTTGATTGGTACACTACTCAACATTCGAGAAAAGATAAAAGATGGAGTGCATGCTCGTTTGGATTTGGTTGACATGAAGATCCAAGAAGACTTGACACCAAGGGAGATTAGTAAATGTACTTATTTGCCCCTTGCATGTTACACAATGTTCATACAAGATAAGATAAGTTTTTTTCCTTTGTTTAAAGAGTATCAAGGTAGCATAAGGATAATCTTCAAATCTTAAGAGTTTAGTGTCAATGCAAGAGTTAAAGCTTAATGGCATGAAGTCTCACGATTTCCACGTCTTGATAGAACAGTTGTTACCGATGGCTATTCGTGGAATTTTGCCAAAAAATTTTAGGCAAACCATAACTCGATTGTGTTTATTTTTCTTGTCAATTTGTAGTAAAGTCATTGATCCTACAAAGTTAGATGAACTTCAAGGCAAGATTGTTATCATCTTTTGTCAGTTAGAGATGTTTTTCCCTCCATCCTTTTTTGACATTATGGTACATTTACTTATTTATTTGGTCAGAGAAATAAAATCATGTGGACCAGTATACTTAAGATGAATGTATCCTATTGAGTGTTATATGAAGATTTTGAAATGATACATTAAAAATCAATATCGTCCAAAAGGAGCAAAACCCCCAAGGTCAATTCACTCAAGAAGGTCATCAGGATATTCTTGCTACTACAATTGGACAACCTAAGAACCCTGGACGAGTGCGTGCTGCTGGATCTGGCATGGGCATTAGGCATTATTTTGGGAGCTCCTCTTGTCACACTTCATACACACCCAATCAAGAGTATGAAGAAAGGTTGACATAGGAGATCAATAAGAAGGTCAGGGCACAATTGTATGATGAAGTCACTTCAAAAGTTACTGAAAGGGTTATGTGCCAATTTCAGTAGCAATGTCAAAGTTATAGGATGCGTCTACAACCATCTCCTATAACGGAACATGTTGTGCTTTCCATAGGTAAAATTGATAATTATTTTTGTTGAATAATTTACTTATTGTAAAAGCTAACATTAACTATAACAGGTAGAATCGGTAAAGGTAGTTGTTCAACTTAAGGCGTCCTAAGGGACGACGGGGACGACACTCATCAATGTCAGTTATATGTTTTACGTGGTACCAGGACGATGCTAGTGGCTCGTGGCACAATGTTTGAGGCAACCACTATAGTTCATTGTATGAAGCTATCAAAAGATAAGGTCAAGGTCACGGTAGATGAAATTGTCATACCAGATGTGATAGTTCCTATGCCAATAGATGAGATTTTAGTGTGGCACATAAATTTCAATCTTTTCTCGTCTGGTCTAAATAGTTGGTTGATCTATTTCTGACCCATCAGTATGAACTCCTACTATACACTTCTTATTTTAAACTTTACATGTTATTGATATCTAAAATTAAATATTTTTCCATGTAACAACAGATGCGTCGAGAGGAAAGTCCTACACCTAAGAAGATTCATTTATCCGAGGACGACCCTTTTGGTGCGTTACACGTGCTTTCTAGCATGATTGTAGATGAGCCGATGACAGTTCCATGGGATTTTACTATATTTGGAAGAGACTCTAAGATCTCATTGTACTTGCATAAGCAAGATGTCTTAGAGCTTGCATTAGGGAAAGAAGAGTTGAATATTACCCTCGTTCAGTTATGGATGATGTAAGTCAATAAGTAATTATTTATTTAAAATTGATTTATCAAGTTACTTATATCAAATCAAATTTTGATTTCAAGTATATGTTTGGTGTAACTATCAACATAGGGTTCAGTGATGTATGTGGGTTCATTGACCTCCACCTCACTCACGAAGGGAATAAACTTGATAACATCCAAACATACGTCATCAACTGTTTTGCAAGGGGGATGATCTATATTTGTCCCTTATATAGTTGGGTAAGTGAAGTTTGTTAACTTGAAAGTTTCATTTGTAATTTTAATATAACAATTAAGTTATTACCCACCATTGGCAACTACTTGTGGTTTCCCTACCAGGTAACATTGTTGTGTGGTTTTGCTTATTGTACAAGTCTGCTACCAAACATCTCAGAATAGTAGTAGATTGGTAAGAACTTCAATGTTTAAACTTTATTTGTTATATAAATGTATCCTAAAGCCATTTTATTTTTCTTAGTTCAATTGCAGCACAAATAATGTTGTTAGGGAAATCAACAACTACGGATAAAAGGCTTGCATGGTTGACCCTTATGGTTTGGTATTTTAGTCCATACTTTCTTATAATAATTTTATTCCAACGATCTTCCTTAACATTTTATAATTATGATAATATGTTTTAGTGTAATAGACAAATTAGGTCATATGAGTGTGATTACTATATAATGTATTGAATGATGATCATTATTCGTGCCCATATTACAAGTAGATGGGAAACAATTATATTTGATTTTATTGAATTTTTTTTTACCGTTTGAAATTCATATACACTAATTGAAATCATTATATCTTGTGTAAAGATTCAATTCTTCTCTTCTAATTCCCGAGAAGTCCCTTAATTACATAAGGAAAGCACTTACAAAATATGTAATTCAAGTCTACAATAGTATGTAGTTATTACGATATATAGTATGCAATTATTAGAATATAATAAGTTGTACAATTTCATATCAATACTAAGTTGATTTATGATTATAATTCTATGTACATTGAGTTGATTTATGATTATAATTCTAATTTTCATTAAAAATAATATTTTGGACTGTATTCTATGTTGTGGACACTTTTTTTATATGCAAGTCTGTTTCTATGATAAGGGGTGTTATAGAAACAAACCCATCTTTTAAAACAAACGCAGACTGTAGGCAGCGGTTGTGATATAAACTGAAGCAGCATGGGCTATATGGCATCAATTATGGTCACAACTAAGGCAATAAATCAAAATAAAATAGAAGAGAGAAATTAAATATAAATTACACTCTTCCACCTCGGTTGCAAACAGAACCGCTGTCAAAATCCCTCCTTTATTGCCTCGATTGCTTTGAACTGAGACAATAGACTCCCTTTTTTACCTCGATTCTCAACCGATACAAAAAAGCTACCATTTTTTTACCTCAGCTGGATATACCTCGACTCATTAACCGTTACGAATAATCTAAAATAACCGTTGTCATTTTCCTTTATTACAGTAATGGTAGATGAATATGTTTCATTTGATCTCATGCAGTGTGAGGAAGATAAAATAGCATAGTTTAGGATAAATCTTGTTATATATAATCATTTTCTTTAGTTTTTGATATAAAACTATCTATAATCAGTACATGTTTTGTAAAATTGTTTCTTCTTCATATTGATTATTATATCTATAATGTTTTGTTTAATAGTTTTATACTATTAAATCGAGTGTTAGAAAAATAATAATAATAATAATAATAATATATTATTTAAAAGAAATATATCAATATTAATTTATCACATTGATTTCATTTTGACATTTATTGGTTTCTTGGAACTCTTAAAAAAAAGTAAAGTATATATGACCAACATTATTTTCTCTTCAAAAAGTAGTAACTTCATTATTATATTCCTAGCTTGTACTAAAAGAAGGATCACACTCACAATCATTATTGGAATACATGTGTAAAATCATCTCTAAATTGCTAGCAACGTGACTACAAAATGTAGTCGGTTTAGTTATTTACAATTTGTAAATATTTCTTCCTAGAAGACAAATATATAATAAAGATTCCTATGAAAACCCAAAATCTTCCTAGGAATAACTAAAATTTTCTTTGTATCCATAAGCTTTATTCTTTTTTGTGCTAAGTCAAGATGTACTTTGTGTAACTTAAACTTAATTTTGTGAATTATATGTTGTAAAGTGTCTATAAAAAGTGTAATTAATAAGGTTGAAGAGAGTTTGTGTTTGCTTTTAATCAGTCAAAGTAGCTTTAAAATAAGAGACTAATAAGATGGGTTATAGGAGTTATATCTTAAGGTTTATAATTATTTTAGATCCTAAATTTAGAGTCTTGAATCAAAATTATATTTTTTTTCTAATTTTAAAATAGATATATTGTTTTTAGAATGTGAAGAACCAAAATTATAACTATTTCAAATTTTACGATTAAAAATATAATTAAAACTAAAATGATAAATAGGGAGGATTCAATTTTAAAGTTAAAACTATATATTAATAACAATTAAGAGTAAATCGTGCATATAAATTTTTTTAACTTTTAAATTTCCTATCTAGTACATTAAAGTTGTTGATAATTAAAATGTGAATATAAATTCTAAGTACAAAAAACTCGTAAGTTTATTATCTTAAAATAATAATAATTAGAAATAATGTAATTATTTTTCTTAAATTTGACTTAAGATTCATTCATTTGTTTTTGAATTTTCGTAATAAATTATTTATAAACAAAATAAAAAAATTTGGAAGATGTGAAAATGAGTAAGTTGGAAATTGTTTTTCAATTAGAAATTATAAAGTAAATTGACAAAATGATGTTTTTAAAAGTAAATTAAGAAATAATGATGATGTTTTTGAAGACCATGAAAAGATCACCAACACTATTACATGTTTCATGTTTTAAAAATCATTAACATGATTAACACGTTTATGATTATACAATTACTTCATAATTGATGTCTCTTCTTCCTACTTTTGAAATCTTTTATAAAGAAAATATCTAAGACTGTCTGGAGCTTTTTTCTTCCACCAATAATTAGAGTTTAACACAATATAAAGTATCAATTTAAATTTTATAAATAAAAATATATAATTGAAATATATTATTTCATCAATTATATTCAGTTTTTCTATGGAAATAAACAGTGAAATTAATGAATTATTTTCTACAAATAACATTGTTATTTGGTTATTTAAACTCAAAAAATAACATAATGAAAAAGAAGTGGTATAGAATTAGATCACCTATATAATCCATTTTATATTGATTTAAAAAGCTAACTTAGTATTCTTTTTGACAAAATTTAAGAACATATTTGCAGACTAATTTCCTATTTTTTTAGAATGGATTTGTTATTTTGTGGAAATAAATTAAGAGAAGAGGGAAAAAAATAAAAGGTAATGAAAAATTGATCATTAAATAATTGAGAAAACAAAGAAGAAAATTTAATGAAAAAATATATATAAATTTAACCTTTTTTCTGTACTGAAAATATATATAAAAAAAAACATTGAAACCACCAAGTAATGTAATTTATTATGTTCCGTGACATAATATTGAACAATATAATAATCATGCTCATCGATTATATTAATTAATTATGGACACTCATTAGTTATTGAAGTTTTACTTTTTTAAAATAAAATTAATAATATTAATAATAAATTAAATAATTTTAATAATTTTTTATTTTATTTTTGTTCTTAATTTTTATATAACACAAAACCATTTTAATTTTTATTTCTTTTTGTTTATTTCTTTTCTGTCTTACTTTTCTCTATTAAGCTAAGTATTATCGTAGGTGTACAACTTTTCATAACTATTGGTATAGTAATAATAATAATTAGGTTGATCACGTCTTTATAATTTTTTTTTCACTTTAATTTACTTATATTTATTATTAGTTTCAGTTCGTTTGAATCTTTCTAGTTTATATACTTCTAACCAGTTTTAGATATAAATTACAGATAAAACGTATTAATTATAGTCATTTCATCACATGGACTTCACATGGGGCATGCTAATCACTCCACTAGATGACATAAAATATGTCTAGTTGGTTTACTTTTTATTAATTTTTTAAAATCAGATTGATTATTGATTTTTTTAAGAGATTTGATTATTGAATTATTGAAGGTGATTGAAAATTTAATAATTACTGGTATTATTTTATTTTTAAAAATAATCACGTGCAAGTATGCAGAAAATAAAAAATAAAAGAAAGAAAACAGATAAATGGATCTAACCCAAACATTACGATAAAAATTATTTTATAAAAGTATAATAAAAAAAAGTAAGATTTGAAATATTTAAATATAAATTTTACAATGCAAGAAATTTGTGTATTATTGATTGTAACGTCTCAAATATTCTCATACTTAATATATTTCATAGATAATATTAAGAATATAAAATGTATGATTATTACATATATCAAAAATATAACTGTATTAAATATAAGGTTCTCACACGAAGGACATATATTTATTTTAATTGAAACTTATGCATGATTAAAAAAAATTGCTATTATTCAGTTGTGTTTCTCTCGTATTGTATTTCATCTGTAATAATTTTTCCATTTATTTCTTATAATACACATGTTATATAATCATCACACAAACACAAATAAATAAGGGTGAATTAACATACAAAAGATCATTCATAAAACAAACACATAATTTATTTATATAACAATTATATAATTATATTATACTCAATCATTCAAATGAAATGTTGATACGAAATTTCGGGAGAGATTGTGCTTCGAGGGCCTCCATTGCTCTTACATAACCATTGTAGATGCAATATGTTATACAAGGTTAGCCCATCAATCCTTGTGTCAAAACTAAAACTGACACATACCTCATATCACTCTCATTACATAACTCATCCTTCTCTACTTGAGACTGGATGGTTATTAGAATATCAAGATAACCTCCAACGTTAGGACTCGCACATCAACGTGTACACTAATTAATTAAAAACACAAAATCTCTCTATGAGATCCTTTGCCAACCTCATATCATGTTCATATTCATCAACCAATTCATCATGCAATATAAATTCATATTTTATTTTAAAATCAACATAAACCTTCATATTTCATCATATATTTTTTTTCATCATTTATTTTCTTATCACTTTCTTAGATATATTGCACAATCAACATAACAACATATGCATGAAGTGTTCTATACTTTTAGAAAGACCCACCAATAAACAAGTGAATTTTTACTTTTATATCACTTTTAACATAACATTAAAACTACTAAAAACATAACTTTTATATATATATATATATATATATATATATATATATATAAGTTATGTTTTTAGTAGTTTTAATGTTATGTTAAAAGTGATATAAAAGTAAAAATTCACTTGTTTTTTGGTAAGATATTTTTTTTTTATCAAGATGAGATATGAAATTTAAACATAAGATATTGTTAAATCTAATGAAAGATTGTAATTCCAATGAATAAGTAATATTCCAATGAACAAAATAATCACACGTTGTATCTTATCCCAAAAGTAACATAAAGTATTGATTGTAATTAAATAAATATGTGTTACGTATATGGTAATATAAAGACTTGTAAATTCGGAAGAACAATTTACTACACTCTATTAGTCGAATTCCTTGACTACAAACTCAGAAAGATTGAAAATTGCTATATTAATAATTGAATAAACGAGGATTGACAAAGTTTAAGTTATAGTATTTGAGAATATAAATAATGATAAAATTTAAAATGCCTTATATACGATAACTAGTTAAGTTTAATATATAAAACTTAACAATTAAATTAATAAAGCATAAAATATATATTTTAGTTTAAAACTTGAATCTTCATATATAAATTTAAAGGAATTTTTTAATGGGGAACAAGATCTTCTCTAGCTACACCTTTGAACATAAAAATGTTTGCATGTAAACTTGTTTATGCTATCTTTTAAGTTTAAGAAAAAGAAAAGGAGAAACTTTACACTTTATATATAGAATCATTTTACATTTAAAAAAAATAGTCTTGGAGTTCAAAATTAACTATGATATCTTTCAAGCTAAAGAGACAACATGAGATTACTATTGCTTGAAGTCAAAGCCAAACCACGAACTCGAATAATAATTGTCATTATTCTTTACACATTAGTTAATCTATCATGAGAAGCAAAACACAAACACAAGATGTTTCTAATGTAAAATTTAATCTAATATTTTAATTGGGTTAAATATTTTTTTCCTAAAATCGTTTCATTTTTAAGTTAAATTATAAAATATTTAATCTTTACAATTTATGAAAATCATATATAACCTTCTTTCTAATAAATAACATGTAAAGTGTTTGATATGTGATAAACAAAATTCCATAATGAACTATAATATAATCTTTAAATCTCTAAACATTATTTGTTGAGAAGAATATTTTATGGTTTAAATCTCTAAATCTTTATAATTTAGATTAAAGACGAAAGATGATTTTTTATAATAATATTTAACTTCATTTTAATTCATTAAGGTATAAATCTATGGTTTCTAAAAGCAAAATGATGTAATATTTGAAAGTGAACAAACATCATTCTTATTGTAATGTTATATAAACTATAAGATACTAAACCATGTTTTTTTTACAAACTAAACTTTACTCCAATATTATTACAAACACTATATATAAACCCTAATAATTAACATTACAAAGTAATAATAAGAATGGACCCTTTTATTTATAGATCCGAATTGATGAGCATGTTAATAATGGAAAGTGCTATAGCAGAAAGCTGAAAGGTATCTTTGTTTCTTTTTGTGAGTGGAGAAATGGCACCATTGTTCTTCTGCTTGAATCCATCTTCACATGTGGTAAAGGCATCGATGATTGAGCTTAGCTTCACGTTGCAATCGGAATAGCGTTTGGCTTTGTAATCTCTAATGGCTTCTCTGAAAGTGGAAATGGTGTCAGAATAGACTTCAAGACAATCATCTAAGCATTCTTTGATGAATGGGTCCAAGCTCTTGTTTTTCTCCAAAAGATCATTGATGTGAGCATTAGTATCCGTGACGTTGTGTCTTGTTATCTTGATGGAGATTAGACCTAGTTCTTCGAGGTTTTTGGCATGTTGGCTCCTATGGTTGGATTCGAATGATGCTACACAAAATTTGTAGCTTATGTTGGGGTCGGTTTTTGAGCAATTCTTGCATGTCTGTTGGATGAGACGGTTGGCAAACCCTAGAGAATGGAGAGAACAGAAGATGATTGTGAGAGTGAAGAAAAAGGAAGAAGAAGAAGAATGAAAAGAAGGGTTCATTTTCTTTGTTTGGTGATTTTTTGGAGTTGGCTATGTTTAATCAGGGTTAAAATGTTGCATGCATGGTGATTTATAGATGGGAAAATGGTGAATTTTACGATCATTGTTAGAAGTTCTACGTCGATTAGAGATAAAACTATTTATAATATATAAATGAGTATAAATTTCACTTTATTAGTCAGTTGAGAAGACTTAAAACTCACTTTCTGATACTGATTGAAAAAATATTCTTAATTTCTTGATATGTATGATGGAGAAAGAATGCTTGCATGGGAGTGGGAATAAGTTTAAGGCTGTCTTCTAAACAAGAAGGAATTGCAAGCTAAGTTACTTTGGTATTATTAAAGATTGAGTAATTATGATCGTAAAAGCAAAAAACTTACAGGATTTAGGACTTCTTTTTGTTGTTAGGTGAAGATTTTGGAAGGATTAATTCTAGCAGAAAATATTGAAGTGGGAGATGTGGAAATATATTAATAAACGTGTTTTAATGAAGAAATTTAAGAGAATAATCTAGTTATAAGATGAATTTATAGCCTTTTCTTAATAAGTTATTTGGACGAGAAATTTAAAAAAAATGAAATTTATAATTTTTTAAAAGTAATTTCAAACTGTAAAATAGAAAATTTTAAATTTATCTAAAAAAGACAAAATTGAAATTTTACAACCGGTTGTTTCTTTTTATACATTTATAATAAAGTTTTTTCAAAACTTTTTTTATCAACCATGAAAGAAATATAAGAATTTTCTACGGTATTAATTTTTTGACTATTTAAAAAAATTTATGTACTTCCATTTAAACTCTTAAAATTTTGGGTTAAATATGTTTTTAGTCCCTATACTTTTGGTCAATTTTGGTTTTAGTCCATTTTCAAGTATAATTTAGTCCTTCAACTTTAGAAAACTCTAGTTTTAGTCATTTTTACCAAATTTTTTTAACTTTATTTGTTGTTTCAACCACGTTTCATTCGCATAATGGTGTTCCTTGCTAGCCTCCATGTTATCCTCTTGCATAATTTTCAAGGTGTTGTCCTTGAGCTTGGTTCCCACAAGTTGTTCCACCCTTGCTGAAACAAAATGTTGAGCAATATGCTCCAACCGAGCGGTCGCGTTCTTGGCCTTAGTCGTGTTCTCGGCCTCAAGGCCGCCAACCAGGGATGGCAAAAAAATCTGCGCCCGCAGATAATTGGTACCCGCGAATATCCGCGGGTTGCGGGTATTTTAATACCCGCTTCTAAACGGGTCGGTGCGGATATTATACTCTTTGTACCTGCAGATATATGTTACCCACAAAAAAAAAGAATTTTAATTTATAAAATAATTTTAATTTAATTTAACTAAAATTTTATTTTAATTAATCCCAAGGAACGCTTTGTTCCCTTATACCACCCTCATCTCACATTTTTTTTCTCAGTTACATTCAAACACATCTCCATTTTCCTTTTCTCTCCAACACAGATCTGCCATAAGCTCCTCCATTTCCCTTTCTTCATCTCTAACACAGATCTGCCATTTTCCCTCCATTTTCACCGATAAAAAGCCTTTTTCACCGTTTAAATCCATCTTCCCATTGATTAGAGTCATCTTCACCGATTGTTCTTCTTTTTCTTCCGATTAAAATCCTTTCCACCATTTGTTCTTCAATATCCACCGTTCCATCACTCACTCGAATCGATTAATCGGTTCATGTTGTGTTTCCCCCATTTTCTAGGGTTTCTGTGAGTTCAGAGAGGGGAGAAGAAGGAGTTGCCTTCGTGGGTTTGGATGAGGGAAGAAGAAAACTTTTGAGGCTTTCGCGTCTGAGGAAGATAATCATTGGCGGCAACGTTGGTGGCATTGTCATTGACGAGTGGGGATTCCAAGCAGAGGCGACGCAATCACGATGGCAGGTTTTCATTTTCGCTTTCGGCCGGCTACGATGAGGCGCTGCGGCGCCGGTAAAGAGAAGAGCAGAGTCGACCGCATATAGGGATGAAGAAGAGTCCTAAGTTGTCTTTTCATTTCTGGATGAAGAAAATGAGAAACCCTAATATGATTTGAACAACAAAATGGGCCTTAGCTTAGACTAATATTCACCGACAGTATTTCCACAAATTTATTATTGCACCCCTAAACTCATGGGCTTGGATTGCAGACGCACTCCTAGTTTTTCATTTTGGCGGGTATCCACGGGTTTTAAAATATCCGCGGATATTTTTTAAACAGATATCTGTACATGTAGCGGGTAGATATTATCCGTACTCGACCCGACCCGACCCATTGTCATCCCTACCACCAACTCTCCTTCATACTGCTGCTGCATCTTCAACATATGTTGCTGCAACGCTTTGATCATCTCGGTAGGGTCTTTTGTATTCATGTTCTTTGTGGTCACCATTGGATTTTCTTCAAGATCATCATGTCCACGGTGGGCGCCAAAATGTAGGTTTGGGATCACAATCAAGACACTCCACGTCACACTTTTCTCCAAACCTCTTAATGTGGTTTTCATAGTCCTAATGCTCATTCTCCAAGACATGTGGGAATATTTGCCAAAGATATTCTTATACTCAAATCAATAGTCATCACCTACCTATTAACTTATAATCAGTTTAAGCTTAATCATGATTTAATAACTAAAAAGCACACTTTCCTTATAAGCTTGATTATTAGAAATGATTAAACATTTAGATAATCTCTCGGCTATTTATCAGATCAACCAGCAATTGAAGTAGTAAAACTAAAACGTTTTGACATTCCCCAATTGTAACGATTCGTACGTCTATCTGGGTAAAAGCTAACCAACCAAACGGACATAAAATCTAAAAACTATATGAAAGATGTTTTTAATAAATTAAAATTCACAGTAAAAATATTAATTTTGACTAAACTTAAAATCACAATTCAACTTAGTTATTGAAATTTGAGTTTAATGGACATAATGTTATAAAAAATACTTTTACTTTTATTAATAAATAAAAATTACTGTCGCTATAATTTTAGAAATAATTATAATAAAAATTTACGATTCCATACATTGTCTATTGTTTTCTTATTTCACATATATTGTAACACACATTTTATATATAATAATATTATTGAAAATTTATTATAATTTTCACATTAAATAAAAAAAATATCTAAAAGAGCATAAACTTATTATTTCAAATTTTAGATTAAAAATACTATCAAAATCTATGTGAAAGAGACTAGTTAAAAGTTAATGAACCCTCTAAAATATTTACTTATTAAAATAGTCGTACTATATTCATAAGTATATCGCTACTTTCATTTATTATAAATATAGATATTATTATATATCAAGTGACTTACTAAAAAAAATTAAAATAAAATACGATTTAGTCTTTAAATATCTAGAAATTATAAAAAAAATCTCCTACATTAAATTGACGAATAAAACTTAAAAGTAAAAAAAGAAAAGAAAAGAAAGGACTTTTACAATTTGAACTTCATTTGAAAATGGAAAAGATGAAAAAACAAGTGGATAAGTAGTAGTGAGGTTAAACCTCTCAAACCCAACACAAAACCACACAACAGAAGAACCTAAGCACTCACTCACAATTGTCAATGGCGAGGCTTAAGACGGGCATTGATTCGGCGTTCTGGGACCTCAACGTGGCCTCGCCGCAGTGCCACGACGGCTGGGCCAAGTCCGTCCCCGGAGACCCTTTTCCGGTGGAAGCCTCCGTCGCCAGCAAAGTGCTCCGCCCCCAGCAATTCTCCTTCCTCCGAAACGAGCTCCCTTTTCCCATTGTCGCTCCATTCCTCTCTCCCACTTCCCCCAAGGATTTAGGCTCCTTCGGTCTCCAGGCCCTTCTCCTCAAACTCTCCTCTTCTCGCTGGTACCTAACTTTTTCACTCTCAAACTACTTGCTTTCACTACCCTTTTGTTTTTTTTTTGATTTTGACAGTTCTTGTGATTTGGTTGATGTTGATGGCAAATGGGGTCTCCAGCTTTTGAGAATTGGGAATTTTGATATTTGTTTTGTTTTCAAGTGCAGAGATATTTTTTTTTTCAATTATTAGGAAAATGATCGCAACCCACCCTTTTAACTTTCTTTTTTTCTTACTATTGTTTGAAAGGAAATGTTTGGATGAACTTTTCTTGTTAAAAGTTTTAATACAGAAAAATTAGAATTAGCTTATGTATAAATAGGTTTGTAGAATTTGTTTTATTTAATTTCTCCACATGTTTATTTTTAACTTGTGCTAGTTTTAGCGCATGAAACTTTATTTCATATTTTTCTTATTTTTTCTTTACTAGAAGGGTTTATGAAAAAGTTTTTATGGATAAATGCTTTTTGGAATACAATTTTTAGCAATTATCACTTTCCATATAATGCGATTTTGTAGCTTTTAGTAAATTTTAATGGATAGCTGAGTGTGATACTAATGCTTTTCTTTTGTTATTAGGAAGAGTATTTTTTAGACTAGAACACATTCTTTTTATGAAGCCAAAGACAGGTACCCGCTGGTATCCTGCATTAGAGGTAACCCTGGTTGAGTTTGTTAGGACTTTAGTCAGTTACAAAGCTCTGTCTCGGAGTATTTAAGCTGGAATAATCCTGGAGCAACTGAATTTTTTTGAACAATTTTTGTTTTGAAGGAAAAGATTCTATGTAATATTGGATGTTTTTATTGTGTTGTTCTAAAGGAAGGAGTGTTTTTCTAACATTATTATTAGAAGAAGAAATGTTTGAAAATTCTAGAAATTAATACATGGTCACCTATGTGCAAGGTTGTGAATTGTGGCTTGATATTATGGAAAACTATGAACAAATGCGGCTGATGTGACCACAATTATGGTCAATGACACTCCACTAACCTTGATGCATGCTTGAAATTGTTTATGTGGACAGTTGTTTAAAACCTTGGCTATGTGGAGATGGGAGAGGAAAGTATAGATATGATAGGTATATACAACGAAGAAATGTCCATTGATCATTGCTCAAAATATTAAAATAATTATGTTAATTTCTTCTAGAAAAGAAGAAAAAACACATGAAAAATCTTTGTTATTTTGTCCATTGTTAGCATGTATTTGATTTGGTTAAATGTGGGGGCGGATGGATTGGGAAGTCCCACATCGTATGTCTCATATGGTGGGTTTGGCTTATGTATGAGTTGGTCATTTCACTTAATGTCAATTGATTTTGAATTGAATTTGATATGATATCTGAACTTATATCTTATCCTGGTAAATCGTCTATTCAAAAAAATAGGTTTACTTGTTTTGGCAGATATTTGTGGAGTGGATTGTTGGGAAGTCTCACATCGCCTTCCTTAATTCTTGAGATGCAAGTTGTTAGGAAGTTCTTGAGTTGGAACTTATATATAAGTTGGGCCAAGCTTAATGTCAATTGAATTTAAGATGAATTCTGATTAGAGGTGCCTGCATCAAATTTTGGGTCATCTGAACCTCCAATAGTCATTTATGTTCCTTTTTCTTTTTTCCGTATCCAATTTTTCATTTTTTTTCCTTTTCTATTTAGTGATTGTGACTATGCATGCAATTTGGTTAGCAATTGAAATCTTATGGGACCATTTTTGTTTTTCAAGGGTTTTTTGGCACAGGTGAAAGAAAGCCCATTATATTCTCCTTACATGCAAGTGTTTGTGTGTGTGTGTGTTATGATAAGAAGTCCAGCTCAGCCTTTAGTCAAGTGCATTTTTTGGGCTAATTGTGCTTTGCGTTGAATACTGGGACAAAGGGGGTTTCAAGCATTTTGAAAGGGTAATTTTTCCTTTACTAGGATATACTTTTCAGTTATTTCCAGGAACTCGAGAGAGCTATTTGTTTCTGCTTGTTCGTTTTGAAGTGCAGGTTAGTTTTTGTTGAATGGGACAAAATGAGTAAGAGGCCAAACATCTCTTTTTAGTCAAAAGAAGTAAACAGAAAATGCTATTTGTATTATGTATATATCTTGAAGAAAGTGGCTAGGGGGATGTCTTGTTTAATCATCTTTCATTCAAATATTCAATCCCCAATTTGTTGAAGATGTACTGAGAGTGGTTGCTTGTCATTTTCGAGTGCTAAAGGTGTAGCATAGAACCAGCATATGCATAATATAAAACATAAAGGTAATTTCATTGTACTTGGATTGCATGATTTTAGAGCCACTGAGTGTAAACGGTTGATTTTAGTACCTACTTATTTTGTGTTTCTTTTCATTATAATTTTCTGATAAATGTGAGTAACATAAAGCAGTAACTAAGCATATATGTTCACTCTTTAATGAGTTTTCAAAATGTTCTAGAGTTTCACCCTATACAGCACCTTAGCTATAGTTCTTTGTTAGTAGAATATTATCAGAGGCAAAAAGGACAGCCAAAACTATCTGCAGACAGTTTGTATACATTATGAACTGATTATATATTTATATGTAACATTTTAAATTTCAACTTTTCAATATTCTTATATAACTCAATTACGATCAATACAGGTGGCTTACAATGACCGGACAGTTTCGTCCCAGGAAGCTGATTGTTGGTGTTAAAAATGAGATTTCTAAGGCTGAAGATTTTGATCTCTCCACAGTCAAGGATGTTGCGAAGCATTTCGTTGACAAGGCACTTTTTTCGCTTGGGTTAACGTTTCAGTATGCTTTTTCTCCTTCAACATCCGTATTGTTTGGTATAGAGGGCCATGGTGAGAAAGCAAAGTTGCGCCGCAAAGTGATGGTTTATCATAAGGCATGGATTTAAGCACTTGTTATAATTTTTTATTTTTGTTTTCTGCTGTGAAAAGATTTTCCTGTTTGAATCAAGTTTGAGATTACATTCAGTCAAACTGAACATTTTTAATGGACCTCATTCATTCACATATTTATACAAGCATATTCCTCATTTTAATGTTGCTCTGTTATCGTGTGCCATGTTTTTCTTTTATCTATAATGAAATATCTGATAGACAAGATCTCTTGCAGCTTCCTCATCATGATCTTACATTAGAAGCAGCATGGCCTCAATTGTTTCTTGACCACAAAGGAAAATATTGGGATGTCCCTGAGTCTTTATCTGTTGATTTGTCATCCCTTTTGTCTGAATCTGGAATCCGTTGGCGTGTTGGGTTACATAAAAATGGTGGTAATCCCCAGCAAGTGAATGCAACAGATGGTAAGCCGCCATTGTCTCTGCTACCAGGGTTATCTCTGAAGAGTGCCGTGAGTTATGAGAAGATTTATTACTTCTGGAGAGATAAAGGCACCGCGGAACAAGGGAATGAAGATGTGGTTCCATATGATGTACGGCTTAACGAACCTCACTCAGCTGTGTTTGGAGTGACTGGTAATTTTCTAGACTGTTTGAGATGAGAATAAGTATTAAAGTATGTTTTATGTTTTGTGTTGTGTTTTTACACATTTCTTCATAATTGCTTAAGCATACAACTTCTTTATCATTTTGATGAAATTAAATGGCTTATGTAGAAGAGAAGAAAGGAATACTGGCACTACAGTGAATTTATATTACAAGTGTGTTTTGATTTGCTGCAAAATGCAAAGCATTGAAAAATATAATGGAATGCAAAAGTTACTCCTCAGAGATCATTTTAAGATCCTCTAAATGTTGTCTAGATTTCTGAGATATTTTCTAACAAATTTATTGTACAAACAACATTCAAATATGTTAATAACGAGAGCTTTGCTTGCTTAAGTTGCAGATTCTGTTTGAATAAACAGTTTTCGTATATGGATATGAATGCATTCAAGGAATTCTTTGTTGGATGACATAAATTTCCCTTGATCAATTGTTTTCCCTTTGAACATATTTTGCCATTTTGTGGATGAGTTTTGGCAATTTTATTATGCATGAATTGTTTTGCTATTGGTTCATGAACAATGTAGGTGGCACCTTTACTTTCAATGGAAGTAGCTTTTGTAGCACTAATTCAACAGAAGATTTAGGGGTGTCAACAAGCAAGGGATTTCAAGTTTTTGGTGATGTGTTTGGCTCAGTTGGTTACTCCTTTCAGCGTGGAAAATTCACAAAAAAGTATGGGGACTTAACCAGAGTAGATGCTCGTCTGGATATTTCTTCAGCTTCAGCATCTGCAAAGAAGATTCTGAATGGTTCCAGGGCTGATGTTGGTGAACAACTATCACCTTGGCCTAGGCTAAATTTAATCTTTCAACAACAGGTGAATTTTTTCTCGGACCATGACATGTTAACAACTTTTTGACAATAGACTATGTGTTACTATTTTATTGGTTCGTATATTTAAAACGGATCAATCACGAATTACCACATAAGCAATTATAAAAAAGTTATCAAAAAAAGTTGTTAAAAGAACATTTTTTTTTTTTCTGTTGATAAAAGGAAACTATCTTCCTGTGTATGTTGTTAGATTGGATGTGTTTGTACGAAGAACAAGTTTTAACTGCAATGTATGTTTGTTTAATGTCTGCTTGTAGGTTGCAGGGCCAGTTGTTTTCCGAGCAGATAGCCGAATTGCAGTGGAAAATGGTTTGGCGGTAGAGGATTTGATTTGCAGCCTGAGTTACTCCTTGAAGTCATTTGAGTCTGGAAAGGTTCTTGCTTGGTATTCTCCAAAAAGGAAAGAGGGAATGGTTGAGTTGCGAATGTATGAGTTTTAAATGAAAAGTTATACTATCTTTATCATAAAGAATATTTTATGGATCCATACTTTTATGTTTATCGATTTAATATCAATAAGTTACTTTGAAAGTAATTAAATAATTGAGTATTTTTGTTATTGAAAATATCAGTCATAATTATTTTTCTTAAAAATATTGATATTTATTAGTTCACAAAAAGATAAATACTTATTATCTAATTTACATAATTTTTTAAATAATTGTTTTAATTATATATATAATTTTTTATTTTTATTTTTTTCATATTTTTTTCTAGTAATAACACATCTTTAAAACTACTAAATTTATTTTTTTATTCATATTTTATCTAAATAAAATATAAATTTAATCATAAGAGTTATTTAAAATAAGAATAAAGTAAAAACTCAAATTATTTAAAAATAAGTATGCTATATTTTTTTCCCTCACACTCAAGCGACCTACGAAGACTTCCAACTCAGTTGCATCGTTGTCCTTAGACATATTGCCACACATCCCATATAATGTTCAAATTTTAAATTTACCTTTTGATTTATGACTTTCAGTTTTTTCACTCTAAAATGTATAAATAAAATAAAATAAAATATATAATTTGAAATATTAAATTTATATTTTAAAATGTAAATTCAAATTATATAATTTATATTTTAGAATGTATAATCCAAATATAAAATAAATAAAAAAATCAGAAATTATAATCCAAAATAATAAATTTGTATTAAAAAAATATAAAAATTAGAATATAAAAAATTACATGTCAAATTGCAAATTCTCAAAATGTTAATATTAAACAAAAATTTTAACTTCGAGACTTAAGTCTTTTCACTAGGAAGAAGAGTTTTATTAACTTTGTTTTCTATAAAACACAGACCAAAAGTATTTTATAATACAAAAATTATATATAAACACAATGAATTAGCTGAAGAAAATATTATAAAAGGAAATAAAAGTTTGGAATATGTTCATCGTTCCATACTTCAAACAGCAATCATCCAGAAATAAATCAATGCTAAAAGGTAATGGGCTTGCTTCAACGCCTACTAGGGCATTAACTTCCTGCACCCCTACAATTTCTTCTTGCACTACTCAAATTTGCAAAATGACATTTCAACTTTTATAAAAATGACTTTTGAATTACATGTTTTGAAAAATTTTCTGAACAAGTTTCCCATAATTTTCGAAACAATTTCAGTCAAAAAAAGAGTTTTTAAAACAAGATTTTCCAAACAGATGTTCAGAATAAAATTTCTAAAATGTATATAATATAATACTTTTCAAAATGACTTTTTTGAAACATCCAAAATTAACCTTCAAAAAAAAACTTTCCAAAACAAATCTTTTTCTATATTTTCTGTTTTCCTCTCAGTGATGAAGGATGTTTAAAGTTTTTCCTAACACTGTAGAGGTGATATTAGTAATTATGAGGGTGCAGAAAACAATAGCTGTCAACCAAATATCACTTCTTTCCTAGTCTTTTCATGCTTAACTTGCATTTTTTTTTCTCCTTGTATCTTTACACATTTCTTACTGTATTTTCATATTTTAAACATAATCTCAAGAATACTTCTTTTTTCAACATTTTCAATGAATTTCAAAAGTTCATTAAAAAAAATTATTCAACAAATTTCAAAATGAACTCTTTAAAAAAAAGTCCATTCCGTATTGGTTAATTGTCCAACCTTAAATGAACTCTTTATTCTGTATTCTAAATTATACATTCTAGAATATAAATTTTGTATTTCATATTACACATTTTGAAATACAAAAATATTGATATTTAATTTTTAGATTATATAATCCAGAATATTTTGAATACAGTGATATCAAGAATGATTACAAAACTTAGTTTTTTACCTTTGTTGCATCCACTTGCTTATAAACTACAAAACTAATGTAATGCATAAAAACAGAACAAGGTAAAATGGCATGAATTTGGTTTTGTTACTTGTGAAACTATCTTCATGTTAATTTCATGATATTCAAGACTTATTCAAACATGAATCATGTTATGTAGTTTCTATGTAAGTGTTTTCAAAGGACAGTAAAGATAAAAATTTGAGATATTGAACTAAACTAAAACTTTTAAAAAGAAAAAGACCAAGAATGAAATTCAGTAAAAGAAAAGAAAAATAGAGAAAACGAGCATGTTTTAGCCTACAAATCATAAACAGATAATGTAACTTTAACAAGGACTAGGCTATTGGAAAGGGTAGAACACAAATTTCTGATTAGAGTTTTGATTCAGAAACTAACTGGGGAAAGCAACAAGTTACAAGTTATTGTAACAGAAAAGGAATATAACATTTTAAGACCAACTAAGAGAAAGGGTTTATTCAAATGAAAATACATTTGTCAAAGATATTATCAAAAAATAGTGTTTCATGCAGTGGCCAAACCCTACTCAACCACAGCCAACAAGTCACTTGCTTTGCAGAAGCAGTGCTTTGCATCAGTCCCCAAATCCACCTGATAAATTATGATGACAAAAGCATTTAATTAGTAATAATGCCATTAAAATAACTAATGCTGTCAATTGTAATGAGCTAAAAGTTGTAATTACAACTTAGAATATGAATATCATTAGATAGATAAACACTAAATATACTATAAAGCAACAAATTTCAAGTCCCCCGTACCTCATAAGCACTCATGTCAGTGAATAGTACCTGCAAAAGACAAATTAGAGTTAACATTTAGAACAAAACTTGGAGTTGATCTTCAATGCTGTATGAGATGATATTTACAATGATATTTATAAGCACTCATGTCAGTGAATAGTACGTTTTCACCATTACAAGGACTTCTCTTATCAGGGGATGTAATTGCAGTATTTTTAAAATTTGAGAGGATGCATGTGTAATGTAAACTGAGATGGCAATGTAATGATTTTAGAACAAAGAAAAGGTTTGTGCAGAATTTTAAAAAAAATGGAGGCTCAATGTAATTTGAGAAAACTGAATACTTTACTCTATTTCTTATTATTGTTTTGTCTTTTGCCAATTTCTATTTCACCTCCTTTGCAGTAATTAAACTTGTACCTTTGTTCCAGCCTTTAGTTCTCCAGCCTCAGCACCAACATTTAGGATCTGAAATAAATATGAAAGAAAATTACCACATATTATATCCAAAACTAACCAAATTACCTATGAGAACATTTGCAGAACCAAAGTACTAAATGTATCTATGTCTGCTTACTTCTCCCACGAGATATCGTTCAAATTTCACGGCTGATTTGGGCAGCAAAACTCCCCCAGCTGTTTTCTACACCAAAAAAAATATTCAGAAATCAGCTATGCATCATGGAAAAAAAGAACTGTCAGCTGCAGAATAAGTTAATTCTAATCTAACCATATAACAAACTTCTGCAAACTGGTATCCTAAATTGCATCAAATTAGTTCATGATGCCACAGATGAAGCCACCAACTAGTTATAATACTAAATCAGGTGTTATTTGACCATCACTTTCTCTGTCATTCTACCAATTGGGTAAAAACAATGATAAAACTACATCAGTTCCTGAAAATATGAAGTCAATAGATAACTAGAAATTCAACAAATGGAGGAAGAAACACTATCAACAAATAGAGGCCAACCAGAAATTCAATCAATTGTAACAAACAGATTGCCATGCTAATGCTATGTCTGTGTGCGTGACTAATGCAACAGAACCTTAAATACCTCAAATTAACACATTCAAGAACACTTGGAAAAAGCTCCTGAACTATAAAGTTCGAGAACAGAACTAATACTTCTTAACAACATGGTAGTCTATCATTCTACATAAATAACACCTAGAGTGTAACCACTCCATCAAATTAAGCAACATGCACTGCATCATACCACTACATTTACATATCTTTAATAGGCTTTAGAACACATTCTATACCTTCTACTTACATAATTCCTTAATATTATGCATTTGGTTAAGACTGCAACTTATAATGGTTCATTTAAATAGCAATTACCTACCCTGGACAGCATCATTGGGTCTCACTATAGGGTGACATGGGCGCTTTTGTTTTTACCAACACAATACAAAACCAAACTCAGGACATTGCATGAAGAAACCTCAGAATATTTCTTAATGCGTTTGTTTCACTTGTACACAAGTGGCACCAACTTGGAGGTAGTTGTGATTGTAGTTGCTATTGAAATACAGTGACCAAAATTTTTATTTCATAGCAAAATCTAAATAGATTTCTCAAAATCACATCAAACTGCAAGTTACCCAAATAGAGAACCCGCAAACTTGTCCAACATTCAGATAAGGTATAGTTTGAATATGATACAGTATAAGATTAAGAATAAACAACACCCCATGTAAAAATATTTGGTTTTATGGATAAGAGTGTAGCATACATCTGATAGCTCTTCCAAACGAATAAGAACTCTGTCAGCCTGAGGCACAACCTGCATCCCAAAATCATAACTTAGAAGAAAAAATTTGAACTTTCAGAAATTTACAATACGGGAAAATAGGGGAATTAGTAATTCCGAAAACCCTCTTAAAGAAAAAGGAAAGAACCTTAGTGGGTTCCCATTTTTTGGCAATTGCATTGATCTTCAGAGAGCTCCTCTGCGAAACTGCATTGGACCCATATAAGAAAAGGTGAAGAATTTGAGTAAGATGTTGAATTTGGAAAACAAAATTGAAAGATGCATACATGAGGGCCTCTTGTTGGAGAAATAAATGGCACTGGTTTTGTGTAGGAAAGGAGTTGGCAGGGTGAGAAACGTTGATGCCATGGATAAGAGAGAAGAGACCAAACACCAGTTCGAAACAGCAAAGAATGGACTAAGGAAACAAGGTTAAACCCTCTTAGGTTTATCTATTCGGTTGCTAAAAACCAATGAAAAGACAAAGTGGGTGCCCCAAAAATCTGTAGAAATTTGAGAAAGTACTAGAACTTGTTACAAGGAAATCTCTTTCATAGAATAATCAATTTTTTAAATTTTGAACAAAATAATTAGGGTTTATGTTGAGATAGATATAACAGAAAATTAAGAAAGAGGGAAGAAAATAAAATTTAGACCGAGAAAAGTGATAAAAAATATTTTGTAAGTAATATTTTTATTATAGATAATTATTTTAGTTCAAAAAATAGTCAAATAAAAACCAGTTAAATTTTAAAAAAATTACTTAAAAACGATAAAATTAAAATGATAATTATTTTAATTAAAAAAAATATTTATTATAGATAAAATTGGAAATCAAATGTTTACTATGAACTTTTTTATGCGAGGTATCAATTACATATTGAAAATGAAATATAAAATTATAATGTTATCCTTGTATTTTAGTTTTTTTTTTTACATTTTTCGTTAATTTTTATTAATTAAGTTTTTTTTAATAAGATTGTTTAAACAGTTAACAGTAGTTGTGTGGGTGGAAGAAGTTCTATCACCACCTCATGGAACGATATTTTATTATTTTTATTATTTAAATCTAAAAATCCATATCACATATTAAATAAATAAGACACGTCAAATAAAATGGATCACATAATGTGAATTGGCTTACTCTATTTATTATGCTGTTAATTATTTAAACAATATTAAAAAAAAACTAAATTAACAAAAATTAAAATTTGATTGAAAAAGAAAAAAAGACCAAGTTGAACAAACTCAAAAAAATAAAAAGTAAATTACTATTTAAGTTTACATGATTTATAAATAAAGGTAATTTTTTTCACTCTACATAGTATCTTAATATTTTTTTTACATTTACAAAATCGCCCGTGTTATAAACATATATGGAAATATTTTTAAAGCAATTAAAAGATACTTGGTTCAATTTAAAACCAAATCTTTAAAAGTAATTTTACAGTAACTTTTTCCAATATTCTTTTGATATTCTCTCTTTCTCTTCTATTTTAAGATTAAAAATTATTTAATTTTTATTTTAAAAATCAAGTTTCAACAAAAGTTATCATAAATAAATATTTAAAGTAATAACCAGGATGTTTTCGTGAAGTTAAACTATTTAAATTATCTTATTAATCGAGTGCAAAATGAGAAGTGGACATAAAGGAATATGTTTCCTAAAAACTATAATATATAAGTTGGTATAAATTTTATGCTATAAATTATTTTTACAATATTAAGTTAAATTTAGGGTTATTTTTTAGATAATATAAAAATATATTTTAGTGAGATTTATTAGGTCTATTCTACCATTTCAGTATTGAGTCTTTTAATTCTTACATTTTATTAGGTACGTACAAGTGTGTTAAAATTCTTACGTTTACTAGAAATATAATATATAAGTTAGTATAAATTTTATTTTATAATTCCATTTATAAAATTAAATTAGATTTAAAGATTACTTTCTAATAAAATATACCTGATTTTTCAAAAAGACTCTTACAAGTTTTATAATAGTGATGGTTTACTTTTGTTCTTTATTGGTGGCTTGCATTTTGACTTGTACTAGGTTGAAGTTGTGTCTATAACAATGTAATATCATGAAACTTAAACATGTATTTCAAAATTAATGATTAATGATTTCATATTACCTAAGTTTGGATATGTCATTGTGAGGTAGATGTTTGATACAATAAAAGCATCTCTAATGGTGATTCTTGTATATGCATGGTTGTTGAAACTTTTACAAACTTTTGTTGCTAAGTAGATCAATTCCACTACAATTATTTATAAGATCCAAAGATAAATTAATAATTAATGAGAAGTTTATCTTATTGGTACTTTAAAGAGTTTTGATGAAACCAATAAGTATTTCACTCATATTCAAGAAATATAATGAAAAAGTTTATAACTATACAATGCAAGATATACATATTGAAGATCCAAAGAGATTCTCAAATCTAAAAGCAACATGAAGTTATTTTTGTACATAATTTATATACATTCATTTTAATAATGTAATATGATATGCTTGATGTGCTTGAATATCTATTTTTGTATCATGTATGCTTTGATTATTTGTTGAAAACTAACCCTCATGCATATAAAACTCTTATCTTGTGTGAAAAATCACAATAAAAGTTTTCAAAAAATTTGAAATACAAATATATGTTTGCATTAACTGAAAATCATATCTTTTATGTGTGTATTTATTAAACATAAAAAAGGGGGAGATTGTTAAGACAATATCGTTTATAAGACTAAACAGTCTAACATTTTCATATGTTTTGAAGTTTAATAAACAACAATAACGAAATGAACATTTAACAAAGTGTTGTCTTTGTGAAAAATAATATTGTTGAAAGATAATCATTTTGGAAAAAACTTTAGTAAACATGTTGGTATATCTCAGCAAACGCGATAATAAATGATGTTTTAGTAAACATGTGAATATGTCATAAGAGAGTCTTGCTAAAGGAGCTCTTGAATACTTTGTTAAACAATGCTAAACGAACTCTCTCTATAATGTTCAAAATAATGTTTTTGGTAAACGAGCCAAAAGATATAAAAAAAAATCTTCCAAAAACATGTGTTAAACGATATCTTATTAAACGTCCTCTTAAACCAAACTAAGAAAACTAAACAAAGCACTGTTAGTAAACACAATATATCTCCCCCTTTTTTTTATCATAATAAAAACTATCCTACAAAGATTAACTCTTTTTTTTTTATATATATGAAAAAATGATCTTATGATTAAAGAGCTCCCCCTAAATAATAAGATAAAATGGAACTTCCCTTTAATTTGACAATCTATACAATACCAATTTTTTTGTGAAGATATCAACTTTGGACAATCCAAAGAAACTTCCTTAATTTTTGAAATAACTTGTTAATTAGAAAAATAACATTTTGGTCCCAAAGAAACATTTTTAGGTCCTTTGAAACTAGAGACAGGTTACTTTATCTTAAGAATCCAAGCATATCTTTCATTAGAAACATCAAAATGTTTTATTCTACATTTATTTAAACTATGCCCTTTTTTCATGTAATAAAAACATGTTATACAATTTATATTCCTAAAATAAGACTTACCTTTTTCTACTGATATTCTACGTGTTTTCTTATTCTTATTCTTAAGAGCTTGCTTGTGTTTATGAAAATGTTTTTTCTTAACATTTGGCCTTTCAAATATTTTATTTTTACTTGAATTTCCAAGTAATTTTTCATGAATATCAATGTCAAACATATTACTTTTACAATATACACACTCAACAAGTTCATTTTTTCTTTCTTCTAAAATTAAAATTTTGTTATTTAAAGTTTTCACTTCTTCTAAATATTTTTCAAAATTCTTTTGCAAGGCTCTGTATTCTTATTTCAATTTTTTATTTACATAATTCAATTTTTCATATTCAACATACAACTCTTGAAAAAGTAATTCATCATAATTATTTGTCTCACTAAAAATACTAGAATTACTAACTTTGTTGTAATTTTTTAATTACATAATTCAATTTTTCAGATTCAACATACAACTCTTGAAAAAGTAATTCATCATAATTATTTGACTCACTAAAAATACTAGAATTACTAACTTTGCTGCAACTTGATTCATTTTGTGCTAATAAACAAAGACTGACTTCCCCATCCAAGTCACTAGAGCTTAATGAAGAACTTGATAAAAGACTAGAAAGCACCTTCCTTAAAGACACAAAAGATGAACAACACCTCCTTTGACATACAAAGAATAACAACACCTCCTTTGACATACAAAGGATGAACAACTTTTCTAACAACAACAACAACACTCAATCACTTAAGACACACTTAATTAGTGAAAGTTCTCACTCTACCCACACTAGGTTTTCAAAACCCCTTTCCACAAACACGAAGATTTTCTCTAACAGTCTTAACTCTAAACCTTTGAGTAAAAAGTTTTTTAAGAAACTAGGTTTAGCCAAAATATATAGATTCTTACTTTTGAAAATTAGGTCAAGAAACTGAATAGTCACGTTGCAACTGTTACTGACAATCAATTATCTCAAGTGATATCGATTATCACATAAACCCTTTTCAAAAACATTTTCTCTTGTAATAATCAATTACCAAAAGGTGATAATAAATTATCATCAGTGATAATCGATTATCACATAAGTTTTTATGAAAAAAAAAAACTTCTCAAAAGTGCTTTGTTGCTTTGATTTTGTCTTTTTTAACTCTTGATCTACTAATTTAAATAATATATAATGATTATAAGATTTCACCAACTAAATTCTTAATTCTTCAATGTATCTCTTAAATTCAAGCATTCTTTAAATCTTCAACACTTCTACATGAGTCTTTATCATCAAAACTATTTTAGTGAAACAAGATATTCATCTTCTTCTTTTGTCAATACTTATAAACAGGTCGGATGAGATATCATACTATCCATATTTATGGATCTCTATTACCCATAGAAATAAAAGTAAAAATTGAATTCATATTTTATTAAATTAAATTAAAATTTAATTTAATTTTCATCATATTATTTTATTTTAAAAATTTATAAATAACAAAAACGGATAATAAATTGAATTTTCTCTAATTCGTCATCCTCCTGATGAAATAAGGTTTATTTCTTAAGACCATGTTGAAGGGCGTTGTCGTCTTACAATGGGAGAAATAGCGTACAGAAAGCAGAGACCATATCTTTGACTGTCTAATCACACCTCACTCATTTATTTATTAGTCCAATAATAGTATTTTCCACAATAGTTTCAGAATTTAAAAATGATATTTTGTCACTGTACAAAGACGATCCATGTAAAATCATAAAGAATTTGGTGATCAGTTCCATGAGTTTGTGAAGAGTTAATGGCTGTCATTGTAAAAAAATTATTAATTTATAAAACTAATTTAAATTAATAAAATAAAGTAACAATATTATCAAACATATATATTTTTTAAAATATTAAAAATCATAAAATATTGTGTAATACAAATTTTAATCTTCACCCCTCTTGCCCTATTGGATTTTCTTTTTCAAAATTTACAAGTTAATGACATTATTCTTTTAACAAAGGCTCATTTATTTAGGTTTTGCATGATTTGTAAACACATGTCCATATATGTATATAAATAAAATATGTGAGAAAGAGAAGTTCAAAGTGAATGAGGTAGGTGATCAAAGCACAAACCTAATCAAAATATCCAAAATAGGTGTAAAAAAGGTATGAAGTATGATAACTTTTGAGTTGCTTGTGCACCCCAACCAAAGCTAAGAATATAAACAAAACACCACATAGAAGATAGTATTGGATTCTCGTTTATGTCTAAGTCAACCTTGTATTACGTTTACATGCTACCGATGCACTCACTCTTCCATCTTTTCATTTAACCCTACAAAATCGTGTGTGAATGGTGTCATCATTTCTATTTTTATACTTTTGATTTATATTATTAGACATACTAATATCTAATAAATATAGATAGATTTTGATGTTTTTATTAAGAAGTGGTTTTTAAACCTAACTCAACCTCATACAATACAATCGATTTGTAAGATGAAGTTTATATTTCACTTATATATTATAATTTTGTCTTATTTCTTTCAACATTTTTCATTTCTTTATTATCTTTCTCATACAAGTGTTTGGATAAAGAATATCGTTTGATGTAAGAAAAAAATATTTTAACACATTTCCATAACATGTTATTAGATTATTTAACAGAATAAATAATTTTTTTTATATTTTTATGACCAATGGAATTATGTAGGTTTTTTTTTTCACGTTAAAAACAAGTTCTTGTAAATATAAAATGTTATGAAATTCATTGAAGAGAGAAATTTACTGTTTAAAAAGTAAATTTTTAAATTTTAGATTATCAAATGAAATTTACGTTCATTTATATATTATAAATTTATTTTATATAAAGCTAATTTCTACTTTATTTTGTGATTACCATACAATTAACAAACATTATTTAATATTGTTTAATGAGACTTTGCTTCGTTAATCTAATACATGTTGGTAATTTTGGATCTTATCTTTTTATGGGTATTGATTTATTTTCAACCAAAAAGGAGAGTTTGGTGAGTGAGAGTAAGAGAAAGCAAATCTT
Organism: Vigna reflexopilosa; assembly: GCA_027742785.1. NCBI lineage: Eukaryota > Viridiplantae > Streptophyta > Magnoliopsida > Fabales > Fabaceae > Vigna > Vigna reflexopilosa. The sequence continues at coordinate 1,481,214 of CM050929.1, read as the reverse complement.
GGTATACAACTTTCATGGATCAGATTCAGAGTTCAACTTTTTCTAAAACTTAATTGTTTTGCATTTGGGATATAATTAAGCTAGCTAGGTTTGCCGTTTCTTCAAGCAATCACAGATTCCTAGACAATCCAAAAAGAAAGAAAAAGAACACAACTAGGGTTTTGGAACATCAAATCTAATAAAAACAAATTTTAATCTTAGATCGATATAATTTTTAACTAACGATCAAAACCAGTAAATACTACTTTTTTTTTTCTTCATAATCCTTATTGAAGATCTTGTTTCACTATATCTTTAATTTTTGTTTCTCCACATTCACCTTTTATTCACTGTAGACTTGATGAATTCAACGTATTTGAACCATTTAAGTAGAAGCAATTATTCAAGACAAATTCTAATTTATTTGTATGGAGAGGAAACACATACGTTAGAAGTTCACATCGATTAAAATAAATTCAAATTATAATATATAAGTGAATTAGACTGAAAATTAACTTTTTAATATGTTAGATTTATCAAACAAAAAATTAACTAAAAAATTATAATAATAATAAGATTAAAACTCAACTATATAAAAAAAATTAACACTTCTCTATCAAAAAATCTTAATGACATGGATATTTATTTTATATACTATTTTTATTAGAAAAAAAGAAAAAAAAACTGGTGAAGAATGATGTGCTGTAGATGCGTGTGTATGATGATGAAGATGGTGTATATATGTGATCATTAATAACTTGTTTCCTTTTTATTTATCAACATTAATATACGTAGCTAAAGGCTTTAAAACTGAAGCAGAAGTAGGACCTTTTTCAATTAAAATGGTTGGTAATCTACAATAAATGAGCTATCACTGATTCTCACTCATCCACATCAACTCCATATTCTACCTTTTCCTCTTATTTATTTGCCTCTCTCTCTCTCAAACCCTAAGATTTTTACTCACATCATCACTATAATTAGGTAATAGTAATAAAGACCACTCAATCATTCTTCCAACCAAATTCTCACAAATATGACATCAATAAGGCACATTCCTACAAAATCCAAACCACAAACAACACTTCATCTGAACAAATTAACCTTCTATATCAGACTTTTCATTCCCTTTTTCACACTGCACACTCTCTTCCTACCCAGAATTTATCCATTCACATATATATGTTTTTGTTAGGATAGTGATACTTTCACATCATTTTTTTTATAATATTTTAACGTCATCTACGTGTCATTATGTGATTGGTCTATGTGAGTGTTTATAATTATTATTATTAATTGTAGAATAATTTTGGACCAATCACAGAATGACACGTAAATGATGTTAAAATGTTATTAAAAAAATATTATCAAAATATTATTATCTTTTTTTATTAACAACATCCACCTGTTTACTCATAATCAAAATATGAATTGCTATTTTAAGTTGGACTTTTTTCCTTTAAATTATGTTATTTTTTTCTGTTATATAAAGAGATCAAATTCAGTATCTTCTTAATCAACTGATTATTGCTAAAAGAAATCAGGAGGATGATCTAGCTAACTAGTTTTTCTAGAACATTACTTATAAAGTAAAACAAAAAATCTAGTAAAAACTATACAAGAATATATTAAAATAATATATAGGTGAATTCATTTTATGCATTCTAATAAAAAGTACAGTAAAACCGAAAGAAGTCCAATATATTCATATAAGTTTGCATCTATTTATATATTATATATTTATAATTATAAATTAATCTGTATAAATATTATACGTCAATAACCATACTCAACAAATTTTTTATGAAAATTAAGTAACTACGTTTAGATTGATATATTTTTGAATAAGAAAAATAATATATCTATAATTCTACGTTACATTTTTCTTTTTCACCTGCTCCTGAAAATCAAATTGCCAAAAGAAATTAACGCCTCCTAAACTATTAACTGACTTTTAATTGAATTAAACTTTTTTCATGGTTCTAACTATTTTTAAAACAAATAGAATAAGACATTAAACTGTTATTTAAAGAAGAAAACCCATAACAATTTATTACACATAACTGTAGTATTAATCTCTACAGAGAAGAAAACCGTGTTGCACTTTATATCATTTGCATGTAAACATGATATGATCACATCATACATACATAGCTAAATTGATGCATGGTGAAGATCATTTGCAACTTTTCATTTCTCATGTTTGGTATGATCATCATAGTGAACATAAATTTATAAAAGGACTCAATGATGAAAATTTTATGTTCAAATCATGCTATCTACAGGGATTCATGTATATATAGTTAGTTACATTAACTTTATTGCAATGCCCAAAACAAATCAAAGAAGGGGAATATTGAAATGGAAGGGAAATGAGCAAGGAATATTTGGAATGATTTTAAGAAAAAATTAATCAAAATTAAAAATATAGTATCTCCTAACTGTTCATCTTATTTACCAAATCATACCCCTGAAAGCCATCGGAACATTTCGCTTATCTCTTCACCGATTCGGTTTCCTTCCAAGTCGTATTCCGCAGCCACCACTGGAACGACGTCGCTTCGCCGACTACTCCCGCCGCCGCTGAAGAACCTTCCGGAGCTTCGAAAAGACGCTGTTCTTGATGAGATAGAAGCAGAAAACCTATCCATGTAGTCCTTAAGCCAGCTCCTAACGCCGGCGACCTCGCTGGCCAGACTCGCCTCGTTGTGAGTGGACGGGGTCTGAGTCTCGGTGGCCAGAAACTCCTTCGCATCGTCCTCGCTCCTCTGGCGGGCGTGGCTGAAAGCAACCTCAGACTCATCATCTACCAAATAATCAAACGAACCAATGGAATAGGACCGGGACCGTGAATCTCCGCGAGCGGCGGTGGCCCCGGCGCCTTCGGCGCCGCGGCGGCTGATATTGCCTAACTCGAGGCGGAAGCTGTCGCTGCTGCCGGCGGTGGAGGACGGCGGGCGGAGGATTTTGGCAATGTCGGATTCCGCGGCGGCTATGGGAGAGCGGCAGAGCGGACACGAAAGGTTGGACTGGAGCCAGGTGTCGATGCACTCGGCGTGGAAGGCGTGGCAGCAGAGAGGGAGGAGGCGGAGGAGGTCGTGGTGGTGGAACTTGGAGAGGCAGACCGCGCAGTCGGCGGCGGCGGAGGAAGAGCGGCGCGTGACGGAGGAGAACGTGAATAGCGGCAGCGTGTCGATGACTGAGGCAGCGACGGCGGCGGTGGACGAGGAGTGGACAATCTCCGGCGAGATGCGGCGGCTGGAGGAGAATATCGGCGTGGCGGAGGCGGATGCGGAGGGCGCGGCGGAGGAGGAGGAGAAGCGGCGGAGGCAGCGGCGATTGAGGTGGCGGAGGAGGAAGCAGAGCGCGAGAGAAACAATAACGGTGACGGCGAGGACCGTGACGATGATGAGAATGCTGGGACTGAGGCTCTGTAACGGAGAGGAACGGCGCGGTGACGGCGGCGTTAGGGAACTGGAAGCGACGGTCGGGAACGCGGTGTCCGTGTCTGATCCGACGACGTTTAGCGTTAACGGTGGCGGCGAAGCCATTTGGTCTGTTTGGTTGAGTGTTAAGAGCGATTGAAAGAGAGTGTTTGTTTGCGCTGTGCATGAAAAAAATGGAAGTGTTAATGTGTATTGGTGAGAGTGTTTGATGAATGGTCACGTGAGATACACGTGAGGAATTGAATGTTGAAGAGTGAATGTGAATGAAATTGGATGAGAGGAGTAAATGCTATGAGAAGAGTTTATATATATATTCCTTTTCTAAAAAACCTTTTAGAGAAATTAGACAACCTTAATTAATGAATTCAATGCTGTCTTTTTGAAATTAATTTTAATGCCCATTATTATTAAGAGTATTATAATAAACACCAAACTTAATTTCCTTAAGAAAAAAAATAACTTTTGTAAGGTCTTTAATTAAGGAAAATATTTTTTTAATAACTTTTTTTGATAATTATTTAGGTGATAATTTAGGATTGATATATTTCAAATATACAATTAACACATAATTTATTATCAAAAAATTATTAAAAAAAAGTTGTTAACTTATCATAATTTTTTAAATAATAAAAAAGAGAGGAATTTTTTTTGTGAAATGAAAAGTCAAAGAGGAATATGGAAAAAAGATTAAGTTAACATCATGGATTAGAGTGGAATAAGTGCAAGATAATCCCAATCATTATAAGAGAAAAGTAGTTTACAAAAAAACAAACTTGTTGCATGAAGAATCCTCTTTGAAGGCACATAAATTAATGTTGAACACTACTTATATAAAGTTTTGTATGATTAAAGAGAATGATCCAGGTGTTAAGAAACGTGCAAACCCAAGAAACAAGGCAACAGATACATTCCATTATACTTATATAATGCAACCATAACTTCTCACTACTTCCATCCTCTTCATATTTTAATTTCAGAATATAATATATCTACAACTTTTCTTCAATCTTGTAGCTTTCACGTCAATTATAAATTAGATTAATTTATAATATATAATTAAAAAATTTATTTTACAAATTAATTCTCAGATTTACAAAAGTTATGGTAACAATTATTTAAATCTTATTTTAATAAAATTTATGATTTATTAAGTTTCTCTAGTTTTTATATTTAAACATGATGAATTTATATATATATATATATATATATATATATATATGAAAATCAATTTTAATATACTAGAGGGAAAGACTCAAAACTAGATAGAGAATTTAACTCATTAATAATAATAAATGTGTTGTGAGATTTTTAGAATATAAATATTAAATCATTCTTGGTTTTTATCCTCAAGTAAAGTATTTGTTTTAATTTAAATATATTTTTTAATGAAATATAAAATGTAAACTATGAATGGCAACAAATATGAGATGTGAAATGTTGAAAGCAATCGAATTAGGGTTTTTTGGATGGAATATATTATTGAGGTTGTCTTGTGGTCTACATGATGAGCGCGTGCATGATTATTTGATTAATATGCGGAAATCTCGCATGCTGTGTATAAACTATAATAGATTAATTCTGTTTGAAACAACACTTCCAAGATTTTAATTTTTGCAGAGACACAGACATCATTATTTTAATGCATTGTGATGGTTGAATCAAGATGTGGAGCAATTTGGGAGCATTGATTCATCACTGTATACTACAAAGTACCAATTTTATTACATGTTTTTATTAAGGTTTTGAAGTTTTAATTTGTTTATTATTCTTTTTATTAGCAGTTTGTTACTGCATAACTTACTCTTAGTTTGTGGGGGCAGTTCTCAATTAGGATCATACTCTAACTGTGATTTAATCTGATTTTGTGGTTCTATTTAATCACTTTTGAATAAAGTGTGCAAATTACAGCTTCTTCCATGCTCTCCATTCTACATGTTACCATTGTCCTTTACCTGTTATATATATATATATATATATATATATTTCTAAGAATTGGTATATGAGCTTCGCATGGGCCTCATCCATAAACCGAGAGTCAGTGAATCTATAAAAGAAACCGTAGAAATTCTCACTACTAATTTTGTGAGATGTCTATTTCCGAATTTGTACAATCATTTTCATATCCGTAAGAAAAGTTAGGCTTGTTTGGCAAGAGGGAGTAAATTGATAATGAATAAAAAAGTTTTCTTTTTCTACTTTTTTTTTTTTAAACTTTGAATGATGTTTAATATTATTTTGAAATACAAATCATTAAAGAAAACAATGAAATTAAAAGAGATAGTGATAAAAAACAAACATAACTTTTTATATTGATTTGACTTTAATATTTACATCAAGTGTCATTTTAATCAATCTTCGATTGAAAATCAATGTACTATAAAAAACTATCAAAAAGAAAGTCATTATCGACGGCCTTAACCTGTCGGAAACAACCAAAATTCGTCAATAATGACATTTTATCGACGGATTAACGGCGACCATATATTCGTCGATAAATCCTTTATCGGAAACAATTATGGATGGTCTATTCTCTTTGGTAATTACCGAAAGGCAAAGGTCTTCGGTAAATATCGAAGGATAAAGGTCGTCGGTAAGAATCAGGCAAAATGAAGTTAAATTAGTATTTGTTATCTAACTATACAAACCTGCATAACATGTTCACAACACAGATAGACCTGCATAATATTTTCAAATCACAAATAGGTCTTCATATATGCATCCCAAAATCATCCAATCATTGATGGAGTAAACAATATAACATCATTTGTATTGTCAAATTTAAGAACTTGTATTTGTAAATTAAACATGAAACATAAAACATAAAACAAGATGTTCATCTAGGCCAACAATGTATATGTTTGAAAGAAGAGCAAATGTAATGTAGCATAATTATAATGTTCTAACATCCAAATGTTCTAACAACTATGTTCAGTAACAAAATAAGACTAATAATCTACATAGTCATCCTTAGAATGATCTTCATCATCCTACTGTTCTGTAGATGACTGGACTGGTGTGGGCTGCTGAGGAATGATGGGTGACGGGGAGGGTCATAGCTGGGTCGGACGGATAATGAATTGATCCTGTGAAGTTTCAGGCAGTACTCTCATGACCAGGGCCTTAAACTTGTAAACTCCGCTCTCAAATCAGTGATTTCCTGATCACGTTGCTTTAGTGCATGCTCATGACACCTATTTAGTATACTTTTTAGGTTTTAAGTAGCCAATACTTGAGATTAAGCTACTTGATCCAAATAGTTTGGCTTGTTTTTTGAATTTAGGTTAGTTGAGATCCTCAAAGTCACGCACAAGCATAATAATACCAATCCAGCCACACAATTTACCCGCATAATAACTTATATACACGATTAATCAATTATGAAAAGAAAATCAAAACATTGTAAAACTCTATCAACGCAACATTCATGCAAAATTTGCAATACACAAACCAATCAACATCATCATTAGCACTTATAGTGTATTCTACGTACTACTTTTAGGTTCTAGGTTGTCATATTTTGATTTTTATGTAGTTTTTGTAGTGAGTTCTTAATTAGCTAGGTTTTACCATTCTAAACTTGTTAGTATACTTTCTTTCTACTTTCTTGTGCTAGTTTAGTGCACTTTGCAATTCTAGTAGACCTTGTTTTAGGTTTGAATAGTGATTTTTAGAATTGTGTTAGTAATACGTTCTTCACTCAATTCTTTGCATTTCTAGTCCATTACAACTTCTGCAGATAGGTTTAGGTATCTTTTATAGATTCAACATCTTCATGCTTAGCACATTTACCCTATTCTAGTGTAATTTTAGGTGGTTAATGGTCAAATTTTGATTTTCTTAGTATTTTTGAATTGTCACCTCATTTTTATCTTTCTTTTATGTTTTAAAACTTGTCTAGATAGTTAGTTTTCTGTTTTGGTTATTACTTTAATACACTTTGTATTCTTAGCACTTTTAAGGTATTCTAGGTACTACTTTTAGGTTATAGCTTGTCATATTTTAAATTTTAGGTACTTTTTGTAATGTGAGTTCTTAATTAGGTAGGTTTTACCATTCTAAACTTGTTAGGATAGTTTTTTTCTAGTTTCTTTTCCTAGTTTAGTGCAGTTTGCAACAAGATGAGTGATGAGTTAATCCAACAAGCATAAATCAATTCACAAACGTGTGATCAAAAGCAAACATTCATAAATAAAAATAGTACTAAATACAAAAGAGTTTCAAAGTGATTTATGTCTCACTTCAACACCTAGGAGATTTTGTTCCTCATAATGGATAGAAAGAAGTTAATACATAAGTGTTTGAGAAAACTCTCTAAAGTCTCTCTCTGAATCTCTCTAAAGGAGTATATCAAAAGTTCTCCAAAAAGTTCTATATAAAACAAAGGTGAAATCCTCTTTTTATAGACTTTGACAATGTGGTTTCAGTGATGGTGGCTTCCATGGCTCTAGCCATGAGGTTTACTCCCAAGGTTGGTTTCCTATGTGGCTTAAGCTTTGTGTTTCTAGGCTGGAGCCTCTTGAGGTTACTTTTAGGGTGAAGGATTATTCATGGCTTTAGCCTGAGGTCATGGCTTGAGGTTTCTTTCTAAGATGGGTTTTCTTCGTGTGACTCAAGCCCCAGATTTCACATTGAGGTTAGTTTGCTGTATTTTTCTCAGAATTTCTCTGTTTTTTTTTTCATATTTCCTCTTTGACTCTCTGACTTAATCAAAACCTGCAAAACAAGTACAATTGGGATGCTTAAAATAAATATTTAACAAAATCAAAACAAGATAAGTGCCAAATTATCATCAAAACTAACTCATATATGACACTTATCACCTGTCTCCTCCACCTTCATCATCTCCTTTAAGTTTCAAAATACCTAAGGCTTCATATTCTTCTCTCTCGCATGATGAACCCCGAAGCACACAGGTGTCCCTGTCATAAGCCTTCATCCAACCCATTGTTTCTACTTTAGTATGTGAGGGTTTCCTTCTCTTTCCATAATACTCGTCGGCCTTGCTAACCTCGCAAACCTCGTTGATCTTGCCAACCCCGCCGACCTCACCAACTTCGTTGACCTTCCTAACCTCATCGACTTTGCCGATTTTACCAACATCGTCGACTTCGTTAACCTTGCCAATCTCATGGACCTCATCGACCTTGCCAATCTGGCTTATCTCGCCGACTTTTTCAATCTTGCCAACCTCACCAAACTCATATGCCTTGTCCGTCATGTCGACCCTACCAACCTCACCCACCTTGTCGGTCTTGCTTACCTCACATGCCTTGTTGTTCTTATCGGTCTTAATATATTTTATATATTTAGTATTTTCAAAAAATTTATATATCATCAATCTTGGTCTCTATAACATATTTATGAAGAATTTATCACTAAATATATTTATATATTCATCCCATCTCTATATCCAATTAAAAAAAAGAAATATTACTTATATCCCATCAATACAATAATTTCATATCTAAATAGAATTGAGTTAAACAATATTCACGAACATTTCTCTAACTTCTTATAACTATTTAAGATTTTTTTTATTTTATGATCACATTGTTATGGTTTTATTGTAATTTTATCCAATATTTTTATAATTATGATATACCTTGAAAAGAAGTGTTAGAAACTATATCAAATTGTCATAATTTGTGTTCTTCACCACATATATAATTAATATTATATTGTTAGAAATATAAAACTTCGGTTTTGTAAACAAGTTGAAACAACCCTAAAGTGTTTTTGTATATAATATTGTTTTTCTTGCAGACAAAAATAATAATGAAGATGACCGTTTATGAATAGTATTAGTAGTAGATTCTATAATTGAATGCCTTCATTAAAAGCAAACGGTGGTCTAAGTTTGATATTGATCAGACCATATAAAATAATAATAGTAATAATAAATTAATGCTGGCCCAAGTAATAACTGCTTATGCGGTTTACGACAGTATGCATAAATTGTGCTAGCTAGCTACAAATTATTCAAGTCAGAGGAGAATATTTTAGACTTAATATTTAATATTTTAGACTTACTTTTAACTATAATTAAAGAATAACATGAAATAATATCAAAGACATAATATATAAATTAAGTATGTTTTTAATTTCTATTTTTTTACATGAATCAAATTTTATTTTTGTCATAAACTTTTATATATTTTAGTTTCTAAAACGAATAGACGTAGTCCTCTTAATTTAACTAGGTCAATTAAATTTTGTTATATATCTACATAGTCTTTGTTCTTCTTTCCATCAAAATTACTTAATCACTCAATCGTCAAATAATTTCTATAAAATCTAGCTAAAAACTCAAATGGTTCATATTCATTAAAGTCAACTATCAAACATTAACTCACATTAATCGCATTTTTGTAACATGGCTCAAACAAACGAATGCATCCTGTTTTTGAAAAACTAATGTATTGAATGGATTCGTGAAACTCTGCACCTATCATGCTTGCTTAATCCTCTAGTAATGTTTCAACTCTAAGGACCAATGTCCCCAACCAAGCCATAACAAGTTTAACCCCGCTAGCTCTCTATGTATGATCCTTTTTCATATCATATTATCTGCCATGTGAAGCCTCTTTCGACTCACACCACCTAGATATTTGACTCTATGTGAGTGAAATACTAGTTGAGTCAAGATAAAATCACCTAACAAGTCCCCTCAAATACACTTGGACTCACCCTAGATTAACATTTTCCTTTGGAAATATCTAATTTGACAACTATAGGACACTAATTTCCACCAACAATTATACATTATCAAATATAACCTAATATAATCATAAATATAATTTGTGGCATGCGAAGAAAAAATATTTAGAAAAATATCAACCACTTTTACTAGAAGAAGTTACCCAGAGTTACAGCTCGTGGCCAAGTAATCATCATCCAACGCCACAAGGTTAGGGCTCACTGCCTCTCCAATGCCTAGTGGTACTCAAGTGCCACCCAACATCAGCCAAACAAAACCCACTAGAAGGTTCGTGCCTAGCAGTAGCAATGCATCACCCAATGGTGAGAACCTTATAACAAATTTGTTTTATAATGTTTTAAAGTGACACCCGACGATACTTACTTAACACTCAACAATGATACAACAAAAACTGGTTTTAATACAATGTAAAACATTTTAATCTAATTTTAATTTTCCTCCCCATCTAAGCATAAACCGCAATTTGCTTAAGTCATAAAATAAATTTTTCATAAATAAAATAAGGTCTAGATATTAATCATGTTTTAATTAGATTTTATTATGCTTCAAATCTCTTTAAGCATTAACCTTGATATAATATAAGGGTCATAAGTACAATCACCTTATTACATAAGAAACACTCAATCAAACATTACCCAAAGAAATCACTTAGTCATACAATCACATAAATCACACTCATTCATCAAAGTTTCTACCAAGTTAACTCTTCAATCACTAAATGCATAACATTAACGGTATCAACCATAATTCAACATGTCCAATCCAACAATTTCACCTACACTAGGTAATTTCACAATACATACCAAGTTTTCTTCCTCTCAAATTTCTTAATTCTTTTTGTATAAAAGAAAATATCACAACTACTAACATTATTTATTAAACTTACACTTATCGTAAGGAATTATCATGCTTCAACAACATTCTACCACTATGGTTATACCACCATTTTTATCTTTCAACAACAAAACACTAAATTTACAAGGAAATCAACTTTTATTAGGAATTGTTCTATACAACTCTTTCTATACTCAATTCTAGCCCAACTCCTTAACCCTCTCAATACCATTAGAATTATGCCTTAACATATTCTCAAAACACACCACAGATTTTATTCAGTAATTTCTTAGAGGCTTGCAATTCAAATGTTTTATCATCATTCAATACAACAAAACTAAAACATGTTCATACCAAGACATCATAGAGCATAAAAACAAAAACCATAAAGTTACATTCAATTAGACTCCCACACAATTTAAATATTCTATAGATTATAAACTCTCAATTTAAAACAATTTAAATGATTAGCTTCCCCCACCTGTTTGATGGCCTCCTATAATGGCTTTAGTATGTCCCTTATAGTCCACAACTCAGAGGATCCTCTATCTACACCAAGAAACATTCATTTGATGATTGGATCATATCATTCAACTAATAGGACCATAAAACTCATTTTGGGCATAAAAACACTACATGCAACCAAGAGAAGTTACACCTACTCACATATCATATTGAAGCTCAAAGGAAGGGAAAATGTTGACTTATCTAAATAAAGAAATTGATTTGGGTTTTCTAGTACTCACCAAGAGGAATGCTTCTACGGTGCCCGATCTTCAAATGGATGAAAGGTGGTCAAAGAATTGAAGAGAAAAGCCAGAAAGAAAATAGAGAAAAGGTTTGAGATGGGTGTTGTTTTAAGAAATGAAAACTCATCTTTTTGTAACTTAAACTTTTAAACATAAATTATATATATATATATATATCACAAAATATCTTGTATGTGTGTAGATCATTATACTACCTAAGAAAATACCTTTAAAAAACACAACTAAGTTTTGTCACTTCCTTGCTTAAGGGTCAAACTTCATGTTTGAATATTCTTGAGCAATATCACAATGTTTAAGCAATAAACATGTGTTGGATTTCTTTTAACAAGTTTCAAGGCTTTAAATATCAATCCACTGACGTTTGAATAATCATGTCACTTGTTGGAATGTCCTAACATATTTGCATGATGAAGTTAAAATAGAGATAGCAAGTTATCCTAAAATCTTTGAGACATAAAAAATAGTGGTGGATATAATTCTATTATTAGTTCATGATCAAATATTAAAAGATTAAATTTAATCATTTCAAAAAATCAGTCTTAACACATTGGTGATAGAAGATGTTGAATAAATTCTTCTGATGACATATTCACCATGAAATATGCCTATGAGTTGGTTTTTGGTTAATGTTATCAAATAAATCTAAAATTTATATTAACCCTTAATAAACTCATACCCCAATTCATAATGAAATAGAATGCATAAGCATATCTAAATTTTCATTGAGAATTATATGGATTGTCATATTAACAATAGGTATATGATCTTTCAAATGTAGAGAGTCTTAGGTACTTCTATCTTGGTTAGTACATATTTATATTTCTACCTTTAGTGGTATGGATGTATACCTCTACCTTGATTGATAGGAATGTATATGTGAAGAGCATAAAATAGAACACACGAAGTATGTAATATATAACTTTGTACTACAAATAATAAATAGAGTATAAAAGCATGTGGTTAAGCATAATTATTTTTATTTTCATAAATTAAAGAACATAATATTAAGACGAAATATATAGAATGATGATATAGAAATCAAACATTTTGGACTAGAAAATACTAACACATAATAAATATGAAGCAAAATGGGCCATGAGCGTCTCATCCAGATAATCATGTTGGAATTGGAATAACGAATAATCTTATTTTAAATTAAACTCATTTATTATAAGACCAAAGATAAATAATTGATTTTCTTACTTTATTTTTTTTTTGTCATAATTCTTGTGTTGTTCTTTGTATAATACAAGTAACAAAAGAACGATATTTCTAAATATCTAAAATGAACAGTGAAATAATCTCAACCATGATAGTTGATATGTATTTGATATCTCGTAGGAGTATGAGAAAATATTCACCAAATTCTACGATAGACGTCAAATGTTCTTATCAGAAAAAAAATGTAGATCTTCTGAGGTGACGTGGAGAGACTTGATTTGTGAATCAATCTGGAAAAAAATTCATTTGCAAAAGATTTATTTGACGTTCAAGCAAGTAAAAGCATACAAAAATATAAATATATAAGAGTATATGATATTAGAAGTTAATATTCCCCTAGAAATGATTTATATTGATTATTAGGATAATTAATTAATAATATTATTGATAGACAAATTATGTCTAAATATTATTCTTATATATATAACAATTTTCTAATTTAATGAGATTTATAACATGCTCGTAATTATATTTATTATAATGTAATAGTTATATTTATTATGATGTAATATTTTTTATGATATTTTATTTATAATAGCATTTAATACAAGAATAAAAATAATATGTACAGATACTATGATAATACGATATTTATTTAATATTATTCTTCCATTACAATAAATACAACATTTAAAAGTAATGTGGTTTAATTTTACAATGAAAGATAAAAATAAATATAATATTAAAAATGTAAAATTTCCATATCTATAATATAACTTGTGCTACACTTATTATTATTCTCAAAACTAATTTTACTTTTATTAAAATAGCTTTGTAATACATGAATGCTTTTCACCCTTGAAATTAACGAAAGCACTAATTGCATCATATTTGATTTTCTTTTTCTATTGTAATTTGTTATATTAAATTAGAGTATATTATGATTATAATCCAATAAAGATTTACCATTGTAAATATTAAACACAAATTTTCATCTAAACGCAAAATGTGATAATGTGGGGAAACTTGATTTTGCCCTTCTCAAACGAGCTTTTCATTTTTCCAATTGATCCAAACAGGGCATATGTGCATTGGATACTCATCACATTTTCTGACTAAGATATGTACTGACTTATCATTCATTTATTATATACACAAGTGGTTGGGTACACTACATTGAAAAGTTATATTCTTTTTTATAAAAATTGTTATAATATTTTAATTTTTTTTTTATTTTTACTAAAGTTATATTAACTTATATCTGATAAAATTGTTACAAATAGAAAAATAGAGCTAAAAATAGTCGTGACATAGCTTTGTTAGATAAATAAATAATGAAGTGTTTTTCTCAGTTCTAGAAATTTTCACGAAAATATATAAGAACCAACACCACAATTTATTATATACGTCCTATATATAATAAATACTTTATTATTTAAAAAATATTCTTTATTATACAATTTTTCAATCAAACAACATAAAAAGTTATTTTTATTTTCTAGTTTTTTTTTTCATCCTTTTCTTTACTTCTACTTTCTAAAACTAATCGTAACGTCATTTGGTCTCTCTAGAAAACTTTATAAAACGCTTTGGACAATTGTTTTTACAGCCCTATGGTTTCTTTTTTCCTATTTCGGACTATATATATTTTTATATTACACAATTTAAATATATTTTCAAAAAATAATGAATTGTATAATGTAAAATATTCTTAGATTATACAATTTAAAAAAAATAGATATTATACCATTCAAAATATATTTCCAAAAAAACAATGGCTTCCATAATGTAAAATATACTTTTAAAGTATACAAATGTATTAGTATACCCAATATATTATGCTTACGCATACATCATACTTTTAGTATAGATAAATTTTATTTAGGGATGAATATATTTTTGTCTCTTAACTTTAATTAATCATTTCAAACTTTGAACTAATTTAATTTTTCATTTGTATAAGTTCTTAAATTTGATTGTTTTAACCAAATTTTATTAATTTTATTTGAGATTTTAAAGACATTTCTCAACTAGCAAAAGAAAATATGTCAAACAATATAAACAAATTCAAATACTATCATAAAATACAATTAGAACATTAAATAAACTTAACAAAATTTAATTAAAAGAATTAAATATACAAATTTATAAAATTGAAAGACTAAATTTGATCAAAGAGGAATTAATTATAATTTTTACTGAAAATTAAAGAATCAAAAATATATTTAATCCTTTTATTTATATTTAAGAAGATGAATTTGTAAACTTTTCTGGTTATATACTATCTCCTGACCTACACTTTAATTCTCCAGAATTTATATTTGATATTAATGCACATCACACACACACAGTAAACAAAATATAGGAAACTGAAGAAAAGCAATTCAAGAATTGTCAAGTGAAGATCTACTAGCATTACTGTAAACTGATCACAAAAGTGTAAGCAGCAAAACGGACACAAAAGAGATGAAAAAGATGTTAAAAAGTGCAACAGTACTTGTGTGTCCTATACCACTGCATGGAGTACTGCTTCCACTATAACAGCCCTTTTTCTGCTGGATTCCTGCACCACGATTTTCAAGCACAAACGTGGAGTTTGTCTGTCCATTGCTGAACAAAACACACCAAAAGAAAGGCCCTTTATGGAGTCCAACAAGGCCAACTCCAACTTCAGTGTGTGTTTTGTTCTTCAGAACAGACACAGAGTTCTTATCTTTTATGAGAACTTGAGAGAATGCCAATGATGGCTCAAGATACTCTCTTTGGCAACCAACAATGTGACCAGTTATGGTGCCAAAAGTAGGGAGCTCTACGCCACAATTGGGAGCAAAAACTTCAGTGAAATCGTCTTCAGGAGGCTTGCAGTTTACAGCATTGTTATCACTGCAGTTTCCTTTGCATAATTCAACGTATTGTAAGGCCATGCACCCTAAACCAGGGCTGTCATTTAAGTGAGGAAGCTTCTGATCTGTTCGATTCTTGTTTATGATGTCAACTATGTCACTGGCAGGGTTTCCTGAGAGAGAAAACATCAAGCTCATTTTTAGAGATGATGTGTAGTGGATGTGCATGCGCATGAAAGAGGTCATGTTCATCTTGTTTCTATTCAATTGACTTAATCATCAGAGTGATTTTTCGTATACAACACCAACGTGACACGAGTCAAACCTATACAAGAAAATGACACCACTCTAATCCAAAAGCTTAATACAGCGGCTTTATGAATATTCTTCCTTATAAGATATTCAATTTTTTCATTTCTATCCAATAGGACTTAGACTGATGTAGAGATGATATGTTCACTTGAGAGATACAACATTAATGAAACACGAGTCAAACCTACACAAGAGAATGATACTAACTCTAATCTATAATCTTAATTTTCTTATAAGGTACTTAACTTTCTCGTTTCTATTCAATATGAAACTTAGACTCACTTGAATTTCTAACAAGATTTGCACCAAACAAAGAATATGTTACAAAACCTGGTTTTATTAATGTTGGGTATGAACAACAATAACAAAAAACACAAGGATAAGAACAAGAAGAAAACAACTATATTGTAGTGGAAGGTTCTATACATAGAGTTCGTTCACAGAATTCAACATATAAAACTAAGAAAATGGAATAACAAAAAACTGCAAAGACTGTTAAATCCAAACACCATTCAATGCATATGGTAGATGATTTACCTAAACTTCATAGTACTAGATGTTTTCTAGTAGACGGTCTTCTATTCTCTTCATTAGACTAGTATGATTTGAGAGCCAATCATTATAGTTAGCACTGAAGCATTGAGAAAATGATGCATACATCCTTGATGTCCTTGTTCAAGTAAACCTTATCTGTATTGTGTTCAACCTACAGACCTATTCATTTTTTCAGGGTAGATTTTCTTTTTGTCAGTAGGAATTGAACACAGTAGTTTACAATAACTCATGCACCCTACTCAACAAACTATATTAAATTCCTTGACTTCTTGGAATAGATATAAACACCATAGTTCTACTAAAATCCATAGATTGATACATGTGCTTTTCTGTGGAATTGAATTCTCTACTGCAAAATACTTCTAATAAGCCTAACAGGCAAAAAGATATACATGATTATGGCCCATTGAGTACTTTCTAACCTAAATGGAATGCTATCAATTATCAGTATCAAGACCAAGTACACAATGTGAACTAGGACTTGACTTTTAAAATAATTGTTAAAAGATCTTCATTGTTTCCCAATGATGATCATAACTTTACAGGTTACAAACAAGTAGATACATTCACATTATACCTCAAGTACTTCAATTTCTTACATTGTCTTCTTACTCATGTTTCGTATACAAATTATTTATAAGAACACTAAAATTACTGTAAAAACTTTGAAAACCTTACAAGATGTTCTCTAAGTTTCATTTCCATATTGATCACATTTAATATTTTGTAGTATTTTTTAATCCTCAACTTGATTGTAGTGTGATCTTTTGAGAAAACCAGCTCTTCTATGAAAAAAGTTCATAAACACCAACATACTAGAACAAAAGTTAACAGGTTCATATTATATTCTGGCTGCATTAGAAGTCTAATTTTAACAATATCGAAAGAGCCCTATAGATCAACAAAAGTAATGCTGAAAGTTTCATTTGGCCAGAAAGCACGCCTTTAATCTTTGCTATTATCCAGAAGACATAAAATTGACAGAAGTTTGCCCTCTTACAAGATTTATTATCCTCAAAACCTGAACCATATTCACATTTTCCACTAAATATATTTCACAAAATAAGCTCTTACAAAAACCAATATATTTGACTAAATTTCAATTTATGATGCTCAGACTGATGCACATTTTTCCAACCAATGTATAAATGCTCTGATTATTAATTTGGTAATATCCAAACAGAACTCCAAAATATTTTAATGTTTTACAGTGATTCCTGTGAAGACCAGCTATAAATACCATGAAACAAACTTTTTCTAAAATTAATGAAGAATTCTCAGAACATGTGAAACAAAGGTACAGAAATAAGATGCACTCCATGCCAAATCATGTAGCATATTTCTATAGTCATAACATCGCCGATCATAATGAATGTAGCATATCAAAGAAACCAATGTCACATTTAACCAATCTATAAGTTCAGCAATGTACTATTGAATGATTCAGTAATTAGGAGTTCACTAAACAGATGAACTGGACTACTATAAAACTAAACTGATCTTTCAAAATGATTCAACAAAACTGAACAATAAGATTGTTTAAACAAATTGAACTCAGTTCTCATTATAAATTCCCTTTTTTTCCCACTAATTTCAAAATTGTAGTGCAAATCCTTAAGAAAATTTCAGACTGTTATTATATAGGAAACCTTCAATGAAACCTCTCATGGAAAGAATGTGCAGGAATCAGAGATCCAGAACGAGATGGAAACTTTCAAAGCCAAAGACAAAAGCACGTTTGAACTTACATTAAGGAGAGCTTCTGGAATACCCATTACACCACACCAACCATTTCAACAGCACAAGTATCTAACACCCCAAGACACAATAACAGAACAACCTTGCAGAATGACAAAAAACAGAGAAAAAAGAAACATTCACAGATGAAAGGCATCATTTGTTACTTACTAGTCATGCCCACAATGTCCTTATAACCAAATAACAAACACAATGCTCATAAACACACCAAATGCCAAAACAAACACACAAAAAGAGAGAAAAAGAATACAACTTTACTTACCATGGATGTGATGGGAGAGAACAAGAGCTGGAAAAAGAAGACAACAAGAGAAACAACAAAAGAAATGCAACACCCAACAACTGGGGTTGTTCATCATATGCAATGCCGATGTGAACCAAAGAAAAAAATGGATTTTGCTATGGCAGAAGTGTGAAACAAATTGAGTAGAGAAAAGGGTAACTCGAATTGAGGGAAAAGTTGATGAATTTGCCTAAATGGAGGAGATAGGGAAGAAAGGGCTGGTGATGGGTTTGCACTTTGCACTGCCAAAAGGACACAGAGTGGTCCCATGTAGCCGTTATCTCCTCTGTCATTGAATGTTTTTTCCTAAAAATGCTACCCATTTTCAACATGGGACCCATGATTCATAGAGAACTGTGATTTTGGAGACAAAGATGATTTAGTGATTGTTAATTTTGTTTAATCTTATTTACAGATCACAGCAATATCTTTCCAAAACATTAATAAACTTGTTAATGGTTTCTTTTGATATATCCTTCATCATGAGCTGAATTTATTGAAAATTATGGTAACAAATTTCTTGGTATTTCTTCTTCAAGACATTTTAGCATAATATGACATAATGTCTTAGAAAATTAGCTGTCTAAAACTGTTAGAAATTTCATTACATTTCTTCTTTAATAGATCATTTTAAGTTTTATATTTTAATATAACCTTAAATATCATTTAATATATCTATCGATTTGAAATTTTACTCTTTCCAATCATAATAAGTATCTTTATCTGATAAAAGCTTTTTTTTTTTTTATTTAAGTTCATATTTCAAGACTTAAAAGATATCCTCTTCATATATTATCAAAATATTTATTTCTCTCCAACTTTCACAAATAATTAGAATGAATTATTGTCTGACGTATCATAGGTGACCCATTCATCATATTAAAAACCATTATTAATACCATTTTAAATAATATATTAATTTATTAAACATCAAAATTAGCATTTCTTTTAACAATAATGATAATATATTATAAAATATGGCACAAGAAGAATCAAAACCTTTTTACCACTACTAAAATAATGCATAAACTTCAAACAATTATGTTATATTTAAATTTCACTTATTCAAATACTAGATAGCATGATAGAAAAACAAAAACAAAATGGCTTATCGTACTAAAAAATATATCACAATATGTATTGATTTCACTTATTCTGTTATTGATGTCGTTACTATTTGTAAACATAGAGCTTTTACTTGTATTTTTATAGATGAATTAATAATGAATTTTAAATTAAAATGAGATTTTAGATACTTTGAATACTTGGTTTTTATTATTATGTAAAGAAAACAAAATCAGTGCAATGAAAACCAATGTTTGTAAATGAAAAACAAAAGTTATAATATAAGTATAGCATTTAGATAATTATTTTTCTTTTCTTTTACCTTCGTTAGATTTATTAGTGTATGTATAGCCTTTCTAAACACTATTCACAGGCAGAAACAAGCTTTATTCTGATTTTTTTTTTCAATTATTTTTCTTATTTTAAAGTTAACTTTTTTTCTTTTAAATGAAATTAATTATTAATTAAAATAATTTGTTTATCTCACATAATTTGGTTAAAAAATGTTTTTTTCTGGCACCCCCATAACTTCTAATTGCATCCCATAATTTTTAGAATGATTATTTTATCCTTTATAAAAAGTGACTTTCACATTACCTATTATAATCTTTCAGAAAAAAAATATTTAAAAATTCTAAAGGACGATTTCTGAAATAAAGTTAGGAATAAAATTTTCACTCTCTACAGTAATACTCTGTTTTTTTTTTCATAATATAAACAAATATTTTTTTTTTCTACTCCAACCTCTTTTTGATTTTGACCGTGAAAGTACTGTAGAGATCCAGGGAAATCCTACTTGTGAAGTATGGGGTGAGTTTGATTGTATTTAGTGCTCTTAAAATATTTTTTAATAAATTAAAAAAATTTAATTTTTTTAAATAAGTAATTCCATGTATTTCTTGTAAAATCTCGTTTCCTTCTTAAATAACTGATTATTTTTCTAATTCTTATCTAAGAAATACTTATTTTAAATTTAACCAAGCTTACTTATAATTAATACATCACACCAGAAAAGGAAAGTAAGAGTTGTGTAAAAGAAATTTAGAATATTTTAAATTCCATTTTTACACACAAATTAGAGAAATTGATTTCCATTTTTTGTGAAAGTTAGACTACTTTTGTTTTTTAAGATTGATTTGGAGAAGTGAATTTAAGTGAAAAAAAAAGTAAGAAAAAAAAGAGTTGTTTGGATTAAAATATTCGCCACAATATACTATTTGAGTAAATTTAAAATCCAAATATACTATTTGAATGAAAAAATCACACACACGTTATATTCATGCTTGGAATTCTAACCATTTTTTCTTTGAAGTTTACGAAAACATTCCCAACCACTTACAACCACTTAGGAATACCATGCTAATGAAATCTGAGTCTAATCACATAAGAGATTGACAACAAAGTGTATTCAAAACCTTAAGAAAATTGATTGATGGGTCTTCACTTTTATATAGTATTTTTCTTTCTCGTTTCTATCCATGTGAAACTTAGATTCAAACTTGAAATTCTAAGACTGCGGGCATAAAGTCATATCAGATTCAGCAATCATGTTTATTTATGCTAACTTAATCTGTTTCTGATACATTTCATAGTTCAAATCTTATAAGGTGTAGTTTCTGATTCATTTTCCTAGTTCAAATCTTGTAAGGTGCAAGAGCACTGGTACCATCAAGTCCTTTTGCAACATAGAAGGCTTCATACTCAACAAATGTAGTTTCCCTATATTTGGGAGGATTGTCTTCATATAATAGTTCCTTTATAGGTCCAAAAGGCTTTGAGGATGCCTCAACACTTGGGCTGAAAAAGCATGCAACAGATATCCTTGGACCAACATGATTTGAAAGCACTCTGTGTTCAGCACTCTTCAATCTATCATTTGTTATAAGCTACAATTCAAACACAAACAATGAACAACATGTTTACATCCAATAACAAGGCTCATTCACATAACAGATAGAAACACTCAAGTCTTTGTATGAACTAGGAGGGAACAAGAACATGGATCATATGAATAGTTCAGACTCTATCATTCAATTGTAACCAGAAAATGACAAAAACTCAAACTGTATCATACCTGGTATTCCTCCCACAAAACATTGGAATCTTGCTATTGTTGTTTAGAGGTTAGATCATTGAGAAATGTAAGTTATGCAGAAGCAGCCAATTTACTCATACAATAAGGACTGGACTTACAAAAGTTCTGACTTATTAACCACCTATCACAAGCAACCTCATGTACATATTGATAAAAGTATGGATTATTGGAAATTCAAACGTGAGTCTAAGTTTTATATTGGATAAAGTAGAGACGAGAATGTTTAGCAGTTTATAGGAAAAAACCCATAAACTCGTTGCTTTAAATTTTTGGCTATAGTGGTATCAATTTCTTATATGAATTAAGTTCAAGTTTTATTGTTATTGAATTTCTCTAGTGAACCTCTCTCGAAGGCCTTTAGTAGCATGAGATACATCCAAAGGAGAACGATTAAATTTTCACTGAAAAGAAGAAAGACAGATTTTGATCTTGTGAAGGTCATCTAGAACTTTGTAGGAACATAAACAGTTAAACAAGATGGAAGATGGGGTAGCAATACCATTTCAAGATATATGGTTTGTTATGAGGAGAAACACTAAACAACATATTCTCTGATACACTCTTTCTGAAACACTTTGACATACTCTTATGAACATATTCTTTAACATTAGTTGAAATTCATACAAGTCTCAGTTGTTTAGTAGAACTCTTTCTTCTATGTAGTAACATTGGATTATAATAATGCATTGTGCATGACATATTTTTATCACTTCATTATAAAAGTTAGCTTTTATCTTTCCCCAGCTTTCCTTAGAAAAATGAAGCCTTACATGTAAGTAGTATCCATGATAGGTAAAAGTTGCAGGAAATAAAGAAGAAACATGAGGATAACAGAAAACTTGCCTGCAAAAAGTCTCCAACATTGACAACCAAAGCACCAGGTACATGGTTTACATCAATCCACTTGTCATTGTATCTTATTTGGAGACCACCAATATGATCCTGGAGAAGGATTGTGAAGAAATCATTGTCAGAATGCAAGTTGGTTCCCATGGTCAAATCTGGTTCAGGACATGCAGGATAATAATGGCAAAGACCAAACACTCTCCCAGCACATCCAATATCTTTGAGATAGTTTGGACTCAGATCCAAAGCTTCTGAAAACAACTCAAGCAGTAAAATACCAAGCTTCATTATGTATTTACTGTAATCCAGCAGTATGTCTCTGCAAGAACATGCAATCAATCAGAAGGGTGGAATTTCAGTTTTGGAACTTTTCAAAATTGTCTCAGTTTCTACAATAGTTTAAGTTTTAAAACCTCATCCTTTAACTTCCATGCTATATTATGCACAAATTAACACAAGTCACAAATTAACCAAAAAAAAAGGTTTTTTTAGCTTAACTCAACATCACAGAACTAATTTATAAGATACAGCTTACATTCACTTATATACTTTAAATTGGTCTTATCACTTATCATTGTGGGACTTTCAACATGGATAAGAAAGATAAGAGATAACATACAACAAGGAGTATGACTACAAGAACTATGGCTAGAGATAAAGAGAAGGATAGGATCAACTAGTCATGAAGAATTCCACTGTTCTTTACTTTCGTTCATAAATGACATGTTTTCTTTCTTGATTTTCATGTGGGATGAAACCCATTTTGGAAATCTTTGAAGATCAAAACCCTTTTTATGAGATTCATCAACAGGGGATACCCTGCCCTCTACATCAAGATTAGCACATTACAGGATATTAAGACAGCATGTTATTTCAAGTTTTGCCATTATCCACAATCAGCATCTAACTTTGATAAATTCCACCACCTCTGTTTGATTCACTTGATAAGCACAGATAGAAATTTGGTTCCTGTGTATCCATATAGATTACAATATGCAAAGCCAGATACGTTTCTAGATTTGACAATAAATACTTCTCTGCATAGCATGCCAGAACTATACTTTTCCCACCCAACCAAAATTGACAACATTGCCAAATTCGATAAGAGACATAACAGCTAAAAAAAGGTATTTTATCAAGATTTACCTTCCAATTTATGATCAACAAACATATAAACATAAGTCTCCAAATCTGTGTACTTTAGCTACAATGAAACTCATTTTTCTTTCTGAACTCAGTACTTCAGACTACTTTCTCTAGATACTAAGAATCATGTCATATCATGTTAGTTTAACTGAAATTTTTTGAAGGAACACATGACTGATACACATACATACCTGCATACTGCAGGAATTTCTTCTGGTTTGGGGGCATCAGGGTACAACAAACACTTAAAAGTGTCCCTCCAATTGAGTGCTGGCTGTGAGCCATATAGATCAAAATTGCTGTTATAGAAAAAGGGTTTTGTTCTATCTCGTGAATAGAATTCCCTTTTGTGTTCAGCATCAAGTTCATGAAACCTTTTGACCCCATTTTGCATCTCCTCAAGAACACTCACAGGGATGTCATGATTGATCACCTGAAAGAAACCCCATGTTTGAGATGCTTCCTTTACTATGTCAACAAGCCCTTGGGGTTTGCTTGCATCCTTGTGAATATCTGCAAGGTCTATGACTGGAATAACATGGCTTGTGTCGGTTAAATTTGAGACCTTCTTCTCAGATTTCTGAGGAGGATGACGGAATATGCTAGGAACCTTCTTGTATCCTGCATCAACAAGCCCTTTGACACCAGCTTTTGTTTCATCAAATGCTTTTCTTTCACTCAGAACATAACCAAAGTCTGACTCACTTGATGTTCCCATTTTTCTGTTGTAGTGTGAAATTGGAACTAGCAGAGTGAGTGGATGAACCAGGAAAGAACTAAGCAACAGTATGAAACAGCTAAGGCTTGAAGATGAGCTTGAAAGGAAGTCAACAATGGAGGAAACTATGACAAGACTATGGTTCCAAACTTCACAATCTTCTCACACTTTGACATTAAAAAAATGAATGTGATGTATTTCTTGTTCTTATGTCAATAGCATTTAGTTTATAGTTTTTCTTTATCTTTTACTTTACAAGTCTCTATCCTCTTGTTTGATTCAGAAGAGAAAAGAGACTTTTACATAAAACCATAACCATGAACAAAAATTTTCACACAATCAAACACATTGAAATAGTTCATATTTTATCTAATTAAATCAATTTTCACCTAACAATTACATTAGTATTTTCTTGGACTGTTTTACCTTTACAATGACTTTCTTTATTATATGGGGTTTAAGTGTAATATTTAAAAATAAAATAAAAGATGCATGTGTAATATAGAAAAAGGTGTTAACAATTTTTTAAAACAAGAGATTTAGTGTAAGATTTAAAAGAAAAATAAAAAATTAAAATGTAAGTGTAACTTCAAAATTTTTTAAAAAAATGTATAAATTTCGACCATGAAATTAAATATCTATTTATAAAAATATCACCTATTATTTTTAATATTAATGTTTTTTATTCTGAATAAAACGTGAAAAACTTATTTTATACAATTTATATTAAAAAAATTTAATATTAAAATAATCAAATTTTAATATTTTAAAACTATTATCATCTCTTAAATATTATTTTCTAAATTTTTATATTGAACATAATTAAACTATACGTATTTTTAATATACAATTTTTTTAATCTATTACCATTATTTTGTACAACCAGAAATTATTTTAAATAAATACCTTTAGTATATAAATGATGTTATAATTAAAAGGAGCAATAGATAAATACTTTTGGACATATGAAAAAGAAATTTATATTTAATATAACCAGATTATTGTGTGTAATATATTAAGTTGTAGAAATCTTATTTTAAAAAGTCAAATTCAAATTAAAAATATTCAAAAAAAACTTAAAAGAGATTAAAAAGCTTAAAGAAATTCTAAATTTTTTTCTAAAAGAATAAAAGACAGCAAATAAACTGTCAATTATATTTCGAAGTTCTAAAAATCTGTCACATTTATCTTAAAATTAATAAAGTTCAGAAAATAGTTTATGAAATTAAATATTATCAATATAATAAAAATTTAAATTAACATAAATTAACAAACATAATTATTAAATTATAAATTACTGATTAATTTAATCCTCAAAATTGAAATTATAAAAACAAACTGATCCCTAATTCTATTCGCAAACCATATATAATCACACATTTAAAATAAAAAAAATGTAAATAAAGAAACATTTTAAATTTAGAGTCTAACTATATTCCTTTATCATGCATTAATTAATTGATAACTATTTTTTCATTTTATTAGTTTCAGTTATCAGTTTGCCATACTGTTATAATTTTAATTGCTAAGAGCACATTTAGAATAATTTTCCAAAAGCACGAAAAGAAAAAATACAAATAAAAATTAATTTTTTTCATGACCCAAAATTAAGTTATGTATAAATTAATAAATTAATTTATATAATTTTTTTCATATGGATAAATTAAATTTGAGTAATGTATAAATAAAATAAAAAATTTTGGACTACACGATGCAGCGTTGCAACGTGCTAATGGTTCGGAAAGATTTGTGAGAAAGGAAAAAGGCGAAGAATCTGAAAACGCGAGGCTTTGATTCGAGAGATGTATCAGTGGCGGAAGTTCGAGTTCTTCGAGGAAAAGTACGGCGCCAAGTGCACGGTTCCCGAGGGCGACGGCGGAGACGACGTCATCCGGGAGAAGAAGATCGAGTGCTGCTCCAGCGGTAGGGGCAAAGTCGTCACCGGTTTCGACGACGGCGTCGTTTGCTTTTTCGATCGAGGCTTAAAGTTCAACTTCGCTTTCCAACCTCACTCCTCTAACGTTCTCTTTCTTCAGCAACTCAAGGTTAGAGAGGAATTATTGTTGCGGTTTTCTGCAATCGTTTTTTTTTTTTAATTGCGTCTGATGATATTATTGGAATTTTTTAGAATTTTAATTGTGAAGATCGGTGAGAGAATTCGAGAGTTTAGTGAAGTGTTTTTTTTGTTTTGTTTGTTTTTTTTTTCGTTTTTGAAGGATTGAGGAAGGTATTTTGCGGTTTGAATGTTTTGTTAGGAGAAGTAGGAGCTTAATTACGCTTTGATTCTTGAATTGAAGTTCAGTTATTTTTTTATTTGTTGGAATTAAGTAGCAGTAGTGCAACCTCACTTTTCTTCCGTTGTATTTCCTCAAAAGCACTTTGTTCGGTGTTGATGGAATTTTCTAGGACTCTGCTTTCAATTGTGTCTGAGTGCTGGTTGTTTCGGTGGAGGAATTTTCTAGAATCCTATTTTTAGTTGTGGGATTGGTGATAAGAGTTACCTGGCCTAGCAGCAAGGTTTTAAATTGCAATTGTGATCGTGGGGGATCCCGGTTGATTTGGGTAGTTGTGGAGAAATTTGGCCTCATGCAATTGCAGTTGCCGTTGACTCCAAAAATTCTGATGCTGTGGTTGGTACCGTTTTTTAAAACATTGCTTAGTAGTATAGTGTGTGTGTATGAAGGATTGGACATTGGTGAAGGGCTTTTTTTTTAAGAGCATGTTTTGATGTTTGTTTGTAATAATGCGAACTGACATTCACACATTCCAAAGCATGAACTGTAGAAGAAAAAATTTGTCATTTGTGTTGAACTTAGTATTGGTTACTTTAATTTCAACTGATAAGATAACCAAACGCATGTTTTGTTGGGTTGTCTAGGGTTGTGCTTTGATTCTTGATTGAAGTTAAAAGAGGTGTGTTTTGTGTGTTGATTAACCAGCAACGCAATCTTCTGGTAACAATTGGGGAGGATGAACAGCTTACTCCCCAGAAAACAGCTTTATGCCTCAAGGTTTTTGACCTTGACAAGATGCAACCTGAGAGTTCGAGCATGACAAGTCCTGAATGTGTTGGAATATTGCGGATATTCACTAATCAGTTTCCAGAGGCAAAGGTAACGAATGAATGGCGTGCTTGTTACTATTCTTTTTGTGATTAATGATAGTAAAACTGGTTAGTATAGTAATGTAGTTTTGTTGTCTTTGTCCCACATTTTGATGGTTTGAAACTATGGTGTACTGCAGATTACATCTTTTTTGGTTTTAGAAGAAGTGCCACCTATACTACTCATAGCTATTGGTTTGGACAATGGTTCTATTTACTGCGTCAAAGGAGACATTGCACGGGAGCGTATCACTCGTTTTAAGCTTCAGGTTGAAAACAACCAATCGGACAAAACTCTGTCTGCTGTAACTGGACTTGGGTTTAAGGTGGATGGTCAATCACTACAGTTATTTGCTGTGACTCCAAGTTCAGTGAGTTTGTTTTCGTTGCATAATCAACCACCGAGAAGGCAAACCCTTGATCAGATTGGATGTGGTGTAAACAGTGTTGCTATGAGTGAACGCTCTGTATGATGTCTTTGTTCATTGTTCTCAAATAATTTTTATAAATTGTCATAATTATATTCTTTGTAAATGCTGAATGTCTCTATTTGTTAATATGAATAGGAGTTGATAATTGGTCGACCAGAGGCAGTATATTTTTATGAAGTTGATGGGCGTGGTCCTTGTTGGGCTTTTGAGGGAGAGAAGAAATTGCTTGGATGGTTCCGTGGATACCTTTTGTGTGTTTTTGCAGATCAAAGAACAGGAAAGCATACTTTCAACATCTATGATCTGAAGAATCGATTAATAGCCCACAGTGCATTGGTTAAAGAAGTTTCCCATTTGCTTTATGAATGGGGTAACATCATACTCATAATGAATGACAAATCAGCTTTATGTATTGGAGAAAAGGATATGGAAAGCAAGTTAGACATGTTATTCAAGAAAAACCTGTATACTGTAGCAATAAATCTTGTACAGACTCAACAAGCAGATGCTGCGGCTACTGCTGAAGTGCTAAGGAAATATGGGGATCATCTATATAGCAAGCAAGACTATGATGAATCAATGGCTCAGTACATACTTACTATTGGTCACCTTGAACCTTCTTATGTTATACAGAAGTTTTTGGATGCTCAAAGAATCTACAACCTCACAAATTACTTAGAAAAGCTACATGAGAAAGGTCTTGCTTCTAAAGATCACACCACACTTCTATTAAACTGTTACACCAAATTGAAAGACGTTGAAAAGTTAAATCTATTTATTAAAAGTGATGACAGCATTGGGGAACTTAAATTTGACGTGGAAACAGCAATCAGGGTTTGCCGTGCTGCCAATTACCATGAGCATGCAATGTATGTTGCAAAGAAGGCAGGGAGGCATGAGTGGTACTTGAAGATCTTGCTTGAAGATCTGGGTAGCTATGAAGAAGCCTTGGAATACATTTCAAGCCTCCAATCAAGTCAGGCAGGGATGACAATAAAGGAGTATGGGAAGATTCTGATTGAGCACAAGCCAGTGGAGACTATTCAGATTCTCATAAGGCTTTGCACCGAAGATGGTGACCGAGGACGCTCAAATGGAGTGTATATGTCTATGTTGCCATCTCCTGTTGATTTTCTTAGCATTTTCATTCATCATCCTCAGTCCCTTATGGATTTTCTAGAGAAATACACAAATAAGGTTAACGACTCACCTGCTCAAGTTGAGATTCATAATACACTTTTAGAGTTGTATATATCCAATGAATTGAACTTTCCTTCAATGTCGCAAGTTAATGATGGTGGAAATTACCTTAATGGAGTATCAGCAAAACCTATGAGTGCTCAGTCTAACGGAAACACTGCTAATCACAAAAGTCCTGCACAGGGAAAGGACCTTCTTGAAAGGCATAAAAAGGGTTTACACTTGCTTAAGAGTGCATGGCCTCCGGAGACAGAACATCCACTATATGACGTTGATTTAGCAATTATACTATGTGAAATGAATGCATTCAAAGATGGACTTTTGTATTTATATGAAAAGATGAAACTCTATAAAGAAGTGATTGCATGCTATATGCAAGCACATGATCATGAGGGGTTAATTGCATGCTGCAAAAGACTGGGGGATTCAGTTAAAGGAGGGGACCCATCTCTTTGGGCCGATGTACTTAAATATTTTGGTGAGCTTGGAGAAGATTGTTCTAAAGAAGTAAAAGAAGTTCTGACTTATATTGAGAGGGATGATATTTTGCCCCCAATAATTGTGCTTCAAACTCTCTCCAGAAATCCATGCCTCACACTTTCTGTGATTAAAGATTACATTGCTCGAAAGCTTGAGCGGGAATCAAAGATGATAGAGGAGGACCGACAAGCTATTGAGAAATATCAGGTTGGCTGTCAGTTTTTATTATTTGTTTTAATTATTTGATAGTTTATAAGTTGTGTCCATCCTTTGTGTACACAACACAAACTCCTGTAAATTTACATTCCTTTTGTTTTCTAATGGTATAAACAATTTAAACAAAAGTAAGATGCATTCTGGAAAATAGATACTTAGCAGATAATGGTTTTTAAATGTAAGCAGTTTAAAATTTAACAAAATAGAAAACACAGAAAGCTAAGGGCTTTTTTTTTTTTTCTCTTTTTCACTAAAAATATTACTCAGAAACATACAGTAACATATCTATGAAGAAGTGGTTAATTTTTTAGAGATTTTATTTAAAGAACAAGCTACTTTTTTGTTTGGTACCAATCACCAAGTATGACTTTTTGTTCTAAAAGATAATTAAAATTATAGCTTTTCTATTTTGCACAACCTATATAAAGTAGCTTTTCATAATTATAAAATATCTGATCTCCTTTAGATTCTAGTTATTTTTCAAAGGCTTTAACAAACTCAATTTACATTTTTCAAAA
Source organism: Vigna reflexopilosa (assembly GCA_027742785.1). Classification (NCBI taxonomy): domain Eukaryota; kingdom Viridiplantae; phylum Streptophyta; class Magnoliopsida; order Fabales; family Fabaceae; genus Vigna; species Vigna reflexopilosa. Next base: position 1,450,737 of record CM050929.1, on the reverse strand, counting down.
TAGAATTGATTTTTATGCAAAAGAAGAATACAGATGAGTTCTTTTTTATTGATGAGAAATCATTTTTTGATCTAATATAATTTAATTCATGGAGAAATATTTCTCAAATAGTTATGTATGAAGATAAAATTCTGTATCTGATGGGGAGGAGTATGGGAAAAGAGAAAAAAAAATAGTGAGATAAAATCCTTCTTTGCCTCAAGAGAATGTAATAATATTCTTTTTTTTTAATTATTATTCTTTCTGTAAACTATATGGAAGTATTCTATGAAGACTCTGTTCAGGAAATTGAACAGTATGTGTTTTGGTTTCTATTGTTCTTGAAATCATTCCTTCGTAATTAAATATGAACTAGCACCTGAAAACTTTAGCAGAAATTGAAGACATCGAAATCTGTCACGGATGAAGACCCAAGTAACTATTGAACTGTTATGAATGAAAAACTCTTCATGAAGTTTAAAGCATTAACAGTTGGGTGACTATGATTATTCAATGTGAAGCAGACACCCATTTTCTGTTATATATTTTAGTTAGCATCTTCATGTCATAACAGAATATGCCACTTGTTTTTAAGTCATTTGACTTGAATTTTCATCACCTAGAAGGCTTTTCCGTTTAAAGATTTAGTGTATTGTGATGATAAATTGTAAACACAAATGATGATTTTGTTAAAGAAATATTTGAATATAATGAAATTTATTGTATTTAGGAATTTTTCTCAGATGCTCCTATTTATATAGATAAAATTTCCATTGCCTCATGAGTCTGGTGATGTTCTTGGTTGATTGTTATTCTGTAAGTAGCAATGAAGGATTAACATCGAAGTATTTATGTGCAGGAAGATACACTGTCAATGAGGAAAGAGATTCAAGATCTTAGAACAAATGCTAGAATTTTTCAGCTTAGCAAGTGCACTGCATGCACCTTCACCCTTGATCTGCCTGCTGTGCATTTCATGTGCATGCACTCATTCCACCTGCGCTGCCTTGGCGATAATGAAAAAGAATGCCCTGAGTGTGCTCCTGAGTATAGGTCTGTCTTGGAAATTAAAAGAAATTTAGAGCAAAATTCTAAGGATCAGGACAGATTTTTCCACCAGGTGAAGAGCTCTAAAGATGGGTTTTCCGTCATTGCCGAATATTTTGGGAAAGGGATCATCAGCAAAATAAGTAATGGATCCACTTCTGGACCCAGATCTGGAACTGCATCATCCACCAGTGGTTTCTAAGGCTTGAGATTTCTGCCACTTGCTTTTCAGCACTCCTTCATTTAACATAAAAATAGTTGGGCTCTGGATTTTGGATGAAATTTGGTTATTTTTTGGGTTTCAGATTTCTTAATTGCTGCGTGTTGTCTGGAGTCCAAGGTTGATATTTTCCATAATGTGCTGAATGTTGTAAATTTTAACCAGGAGTGGTTCATCCCTGAATGGTCTTGCTCTTTTGCCGTAGTATTGAACTTTTTTGGGAGAATTTGAAGCACATTTTCATTTCAGCTTCTACTTGATGGAGGTACAACCCACTTATTTAAGGTAATGTGAGATTTACTAGGTATGAATTCAGGTGATACTTTTCTTTTTCTTATTTTTCAGTGTAATATTATGCCGGAATATAATCATGGAAATGAGATTTTTATTTTGATTGTTTTAATTTTTTTGAAGGCAATAGTAACAATATGAATTGTATGCTTTAGCCTCCTGCCATTGATTTTTTATATTTGATATTCTATTTGTTATTCTCTGCTGTATTAAGAATTCTACTTATTTTGTATTTCTTTAAACTATCACTGGTCTTTACAGTCCTGTTCCACATGACAAAATACATGTTACTTCTAAATTCTTATTAGGTTCACCTCAGAGTATATAATTGGGTTAGACATTTAGAAAATGATGAAGTTCTAGCTCTATCTGATCTTGGATGTTTAAAGTTAAATCCATTATTAGTTTTTTCTTTTTTCCCTCTTGCTTTGAGTGCTCTTATTGATGCCGTGTGACTGGTTAAATTTTAACTTTTACAGTAAATTTTCAATTTTCCTTTAAATCTGGCCTTGGGCACAAGAGAAATCTTGTCTAATCTTTGAGAATTATAAATCTTAGTATTTCGATTTGAACACATTACAATTATTCATTTATTCACTTATTATCGATACACTAAAATAATATAGTTATTTTTTATTTTCTCTTTTTTGTTTTCTAACCAAAGAAAAAAAAATCTTTCTATGATATACCTTCATCCAAAATTAGAGAAAATATTGTCATCAGATACTCTAATGGAGAGATATAGAGGTGTCGCCGCATTAGTATCCACATTTTTTTATGATTATAAAAAACGGTTAATGCAATTAAAATAAATAAATTATTATAACATTTGTCATAATAATAAAAAAAGCAATTATCATGTAAATATTGTGAAATTTATAGAATACATATTATATAATATTAATGTAATGTTATATATTATATAAAGACTAGAAAAAAAAATTCTTTTTTCTTATATATATTTCACTTCCCAACATATGTAAATGTTGCCCTATTTATTTTTTATTTTTCTTTTCAGAGATGATAAATAAATATAAATTCTATGTTTTTGTTTTCATTTCCATCGCTTTCTAAATTATTAAGATATTCTTAATTTATTTGTTGTTTTGTTTTAAAATATATAATTATAATTTTTTATTATTTTGTATTAAAAAAAACAAAATATACGTTCTTTCAGTATTAAATTTATAATTCGGGATTTATACTTTTTAAGTTATTTAATAAATTTGTTAATGAGTTTTTAGCTTTTTATTTGGAGAACAAATAGTAGAACCTGTATAAGGTGATCATCTCGAGTTATCTTCTCCCAGCAAAATCCAATTTTCTCTTAAATTTTATATTATATATTTTTTTATTAAATATGTTTTGTCGAAATTAGATTTTATCTTTATCTTATAACTTAAATATAGTATAGTTCCAAATTTTAAAAATAATTAAATTTGGTCTCATCCTCAAATGTGTGATCACGTGTATTTATGATAAATTGTGTTGTTACGTATGTGTCCGGATTTGTATTGTGATATATGAATATCCACATCGACACGTTTTTCATTATTAGATGATTTTGATTTAATATAATATGTATTTTACATATTATATATATGTAACATAAAAATATAAATTGAAAAAAAATTGTAGACAATAGTTTATTGTTTATAAGAACATAAAATAGAAATAAGAATATAAATATTTAAAATTTCATTTTATTTTTTTGTATTTTCTAATGTCTTTTAACTTATTTTCTATTTCTGTTATATCATTATACAATTTAAATGCTTCTACTATATTCTAAATATAAAGTATCATTACATTTTTTTCATGAATTATTTTTATGAAAAAATGCTTATAAATTAAAGATTTAAGGATACTTATATTTTGATAAAGGATAAAAAAAGAGAGATTGAATAAATAATATTTTGATTAAAAATAAAATTCTATTAACTTTTTATTATAATTTTGTTACAAAAAGAAATAAATATTTTAAGAAAATATTGATCCACCTATTTCATAGGTTTTCAAGTCATGTTATGTAGTCGTGATTGTGTAGAAGACAAGTTCATTATCTTCACACCTATTTATAATCTCTATCTTTTAAGCAACCAGTGGATATGTTATGTAGTCGTGATTGTGTGGAAGACAAGTTCATTATTTTGACGTCTTTTATAATATGTCTCATTTTTTTAAGAAACCAATGGATATGTTTTGTTCTACTTCAAAGAATAATATTAATATGAAAAATTATTTTATAGTAAAATAACAAAACATATGTAATAATATTTTATTTTACACTTAACTGGTAGAAACATATATATATATATATATATATATATATATATATAATTTTATTTTTATTATGTAATATGTTAATATCTATATTATTTACTATTTTATTTGAATTTTAACTATTATTGAAGATATTTAAACTTAAAATAATATCATTGATGCAAATTTTGATACTTATTTTTAAAAGAATAAGACATGTTATTGTTTATATATATCTAAAAAGTAAAATATTTATAATTTTTTTTTAAAAAAGTTAAATATGTTTTTAGTTATAAATGAATGTAATCATTATGATTAAACAACATTAAATATTATTATTTGTGATGTCAACAAATCTTTAATATCGTTTAATGACGATGATTTCATCAAATCATTTGTAAAGTTTGATTGGAATAAATTGTATAAAAATTTGAGATAGAGACAAAATCTAATTTCATATCATAGTTTAGAAACTAAACATATTTAATTATATAATTTTTTACAATTGTGAAATGTTTAACTCACATTTCTACGTTGTTTTCTCTAATAGAGAACTTTACATTTCTTTCATCTTAAATTTAAATACATGTTGGACTTGTCAAGTGATATTGATAGAGTTATTCACGGTGTCCAATGTATTGTTTGTTTTAAAGTTTGAAACTTTGTCACAATTTTATCCTTAAAAAGTGTCTCAAATGGTTGAAAGAGGATTGAGTATTTAAATTGTCATTGACCTTGACTTCTAAGTATTACGAGATTATTAAATTTAAGAAACAAGTAACTAAGGGAGTTTTTGTTGGGTTTAACAAAGAGTAGTTAAAAACGGTGACCCACAATATTACTCTTCAATCCATTGTGCGTTATTTTCATTAAACATTAGCAACCTTTAAATAAATAGGTGCATATAGGGCCTTGGGCCAAGTACAAATAATAAAAACTGACAATAAAATATCAACTTATCTAAAAATAAAATCTCCTTATTCTATTATAAAATAATATTCTACCTAATAAACACAAAATCATAACTACCCATTTCTCTTTTATGTCTATGAAATCAAACCAAATATTATTATACTCAAACCTAATAAAATAATAAATCTCTAAAATTTAAGTTTATCCCAAACAGTTTTGTCTTCATAAATGGTGTCAATGTTAACATCACAACGGTCAATCACCACAGTTGTGGTATTGTCCACTTTGAAAGTTGAATATTTATTACCTAAAAGATACCTTGGTCGAAGGGTTAAAGAAATTACAATCAACGTATTGTCTATTTTGGAACTTAGAACTTCATTACAATTTTATCCTTAAAAAGCATCTTAAATGATTGAAAAGGAAAAATATATTTAAATTATCATTAACTTGTCGGATGTACTGAAACAAGTCTTCTATTCAAAGGTTAAAAGAGTTTTCATCTCTACATGTAAATATTTCAATTCCAAATTAGACGAGTGACATTATTAAGTCCATTATATTTATGGTATTCCTCATTTCAAAACTTAAAATTTCATTATTGTTTTTTCTTAAAAGATACTTTGAGATTGAAAAAGAAATTTATATTTAAACTAATCTTAACATCTAACTCTTAAATTATGTGTAAGATTATTGGATGTATAAGATAAAATATGTTAATAAATTTAAGTATGTATATAAATGCATGTATACAAAAGTTTTGGCTTTTTTTTTATCATAAAAAAAAACGAATAGTACCACATCAACAACAAATAGAAAAGAATGAATTTTAACTTTTTGTTCGTTGAGCCGTTTATAATAATTGTGATCGGGAAGGACTCAACAGACGTTTTAACCTTCAGTCAATCGGTTCTAATATTAGTTAATGAATGAAAATATATAAAATTTATTGAAAATTATTTTGAAACTTAAGTTTATAGAGATAATTGTTTTTTAAAATTTGAAAATTTTCTTGAGTTTTTTCATGAAAAATATCTTAAAGAATAAAAGAAGAGAATCACTTACATCAACTCTCAAACAATATAATACAATTAAAATATTAGAATAAATATAATAAATAAACACAACTTTATGTATTTTGATAACAAATTAATTTTTTAACCGATGCTTTTAATAAATAGCAACAGAAAATAAATTGAATGTTGAATTAAATTGCATAGTAGAATGAAAATAGTAAACGATAAAATAATTAATTTTATAAATGATTTAATTTAAAAATACAGGTTTCCTTTCTATCAAACCTTTTTAGCCGTCCTTCTATCCCTACTCAACCAAACAAGGCATAGTTTCACTAAAAAACAAGACAAAAAATGGTTAGATATAAATATATTGTCAAAGCAACCGTACCTTTGTCTCTTAGGTTGGCGTGTTATATAAATATTTTAAATATTTTTTTATCTCAATTATTTTTATTCATTCGACTCTTTATATTTAATAAGAATGCTATAGTTTTATTTTGTTTCTTTAAAAGTTAAAAATAAAATAAATTTCATAAATGAAAAAATTAAACACTATGTATTATTTTTATACCAAAACTTATTGTACTGTATAACCTGAATGGTAATACAATACAATCATTCCATAAAACAAACTAATTGCACGATCCTGAAAAGCAGAACGCAGTCAAACTGATTAAGCATGACAAAAATCCTAAACTTAGATCGGACAGTCAAAAACGTCACATCTAAGTCAAGTTAAGAACCTCTCACATCTAAGTCAATAATAAATTTTTTTTACAAAGATTAAGGTAAACAGTAATTAGAGGTATTAGGCTGAGATTTGACTGTGATTAAAATTTCGTTAATCTTAGATAAAAGGAAGGTGATTCATTGACTTTGACATCTGAGAACCTTTGACAAGTACACCTCAGAATTGTAGAATAAAATCAAAAGCGCGAGACGCAAACTAAACAACTTTCCAAAAAAAATTATACAAATGTTAGGAATTATTTGACCTCTTACCCGAAACACTTATCATATTATTAGGAAAATCTTAAAATGTTATTATTTTGGTTTCTATCACATTCTAAATTTGATTTTTTTGTTCCGTTGAACACATTTTTAATTTAGTTTTCTTTGTGTATAACGTATTTTTAATTCGATTGTTATACAGTAGTAATAATACATTATAACCTCAATTTTATACACATAAAAAATAATTTAATAATAAGTTTTTATAGACTAAATAAAAAAACGAGTCACATTTATCTAAAAAATTAAAAGTATATTAAAAGTTGTTATAACTCCTAATAAAAGTAGCATTATCCATCATTTTGAAACTTCTAAGCACGTGCTCTGTCTGGTACCATTTTATTATCATTCCTATTAGTGGATCAAATTTCATCAAATAAACACGTGTTCTTTTAATTTTAAATTTTATTCTAGTAATATAATTTTCTAGCTATAAATTTTATCATAATAATATAATAATATAATAATTTAAATATATCAAATAATTATTTAAATATGTACAATCTTAAAAATCAAATTCTAATATATTTAAAAGTTTATCACATTAAAATTTGTTGGTTTTATAAAATTGAATACTATCTGTTCAATAGTCTTCAAATAAAGTGGGTGCCATTCTTTAATAAAGTTCACTATTTTCAATTAGTTACAATGCACCATCCTTGGTTTTCAAACTATAAGCATGTGCTTCATAACTTGGTGACCACTTTATTATTAGTTGAGATTTATTGTATATTTATTTATTTATGTGATTTTAAATTAAATAAATAAATAAATATCTTTTTTTAATATCGTTAACATTTTCTTTATAAATAATTAAAATATTAAGTCATTATTCCATCTAATTAATTAATAATTTATATGAATGAATAAGAATTGCATTATCTTATCCCATCTTTAAATAAAATTCATTATTTTTTTATTATAGAAATTTTTTTTTGTCAAGTATTAAGATATTAGAAAGATATATGATTTTTCTTCAATATCAAATATAAAAAAATAATTATGTAAATCAAATAAGATTATCAATTAATAATTAAACACGCATATTAAACTTAAATTACAAAATTAATTAAATTTTCTTTTATATTATACTAGTGAAAAAACACGAGTTTATCCTCCTTTATTTTATGATTATAAAAAATAAAAAATTAATTATTCCAATTGTTATGAAAATAAAATATTATTAAATTTATAAAAATAATTATAAAAAACAAAAATTAATATAGTTAATAAAATAATTTATATCAATAAAATTAATAGTAAAATATGTATTATGAAGTGGTTACAAAAAAATCTCCTATATATAATTATAAATAATAAATTAAATATCTTAGAAATTTACAAGATATCAGAAATGGAGACCGATTTAGAAATTTAAAACAGAATAGACATAGAGAAATTATATTCATTGATAAAGTGTTAGTCAATATTAAACAACATTTCTCTTTCTTAGTTACTTCGTCAAGGATAAGAAAAACTTGCTTCTTTCTTTTTATAGTCTATATAGCATACACCATTTTCTTTGAATATTGTTTTGTTCTTGTAGCAAAAATTTCAGTGATTTATTCGAATCTTTCTTCTGCAAACGATCGAATATAAAGCCAAAAGAAAGGGTTCAATTCCTCAAAGTTGTATCTGTCAAAAGTTGTGCAGTTGGTGACAGATATCATCCGATGGAGAAAAGGGTTAACATAGCAGTAGTTCCAGGTCCTGGCTTCAGCCACTTGGTCCCAATTCTTCAATTTTCAAAGAGGCTTCTTCAGCTTCATTCAAACTTTCATTTCACATGTCTAATTCCCTCATTTGGGTCTCCCTCAAGTGCCTCAAAATCCGTTCTTGAAACTCTCCCACCAAACATCAAATCCATTTTTCTTGAACCAGTCAAACCAGAGGATCTACCACAAGGGGTTGCCATAGAAACTCAAATTCAGTTCACAGTGACTCTCTCACTTCCTTCCATACACCAGGCCTTGAAGAAAATAACTTCAAAGACCCCCTTTGTGGCCTTGGTGGCTGATTCTTTTGCCTTTGAAGCATTAGATTTTGCTGAGGAGTTCAACTTGTTGTCCTATATTTACTTCCCTTCAGCTGCAACAACACTCTCTTGGTACTTGTATGTGCTCAAATTGGACAAGGAGACTTCTTGTGAGTACAGAGACTTGCCTGAGCCTGTTAAGATACCAGGCTGTGTACCAATTCATGGCAGGGATCTCAATAACCAAGCTCAAGACAGATCAAGTCAGGTTTACAAACTCTTCCTTCAGCGCGCTCAGCGGTTCTGTTTTGTTGATGGGATTTTCATCAATAGCTTCTTTGAAATGGAAAAAGGTCCTATAAGAGCATTGAAAGAGGAGGGAAGAGGGTACCCTGAGGTGTTTCCTGTTGGACCAATTGTTCAAACTGGTGATGATGCTAAAGGGTTGGAGTGTCTCACATGGTTGGACAAACAAGAAGATGGTTCGGTTTTGTATGTTTCTTTTGGGAGTGGTGGAACACTCACACAGGAACAAGTAAATGAGCTGGCTTATGGTTTGGAATTGAGTAATCACAAGTTCTTGTGGGTTGTGAGAGAACCGAGTAGTTTAGCCTTTGATGCATATCTCAGAGCACAAAGAAGTGTTGATCCTTTGCATTTTTTGCCAGATGGGTTTTTGGAGAGAACCAAAGAGCAAGGTATGGTTATTCCTTCATGGGCACCCCAGATTCAAGTCCTTGCTCACAGTTCAATTGGAGGGTTTTTGACTCACTGTGGTTGGAATTCAGTCCTTGAGAGTGTGATGAATGGTGTGCCACTCATCACATGGCCACTGTTTGCAGAGCAGAGAATGAATGCAGTTGTGCTGAGTGAGGGTCTGAAAGTTGGAGTGAGGCCAAGAGTGAGTGAAAATGGGTTGGTGGAAAGGGAGGAAATTGTGAAGGTGATAAAGTGTTTGATGGAAGGGGAAGAAGGTGGGAAAATGCACAAAAGAATGGAGGAATTAAGAGAAGCTGCTAATAATGCACTAAAAGAAGATGGGTCCTCTACAAAGACCCTTTCTGAGTTGATACAAAAATGGGAGAGTTTGGTTTAAGAAAACAAGTTTTATCCATTGCTTTTGCAGGGATCTTTGCTTTTGCTTTTCCTGATTCAGCTTTCTAATAAGTGCTAATCATTATGTGCTATGGCAGCAATGGATATTACATGTAAAATTCTGATGTTGAATGCCATCATCCTCATGGTTATTTGCTCTAATAATAATCTGCAATTGTAGCATGCTCCTGTGGAGTTTCATTATACTGTTGATTTGAGTTCATCTTGTCTTCAATATATGAACATTTTACTGAATTTGCTTACTAATGTTTTTGATGGTACAATAGGGGACCACTGATGGTCACAATATAATTGAATTTGGTTGCAAGTGATTCTGCAGATTGCAGTTTATGCAGGGACAAATTTTATAGTTTTGCAGTGTCCTGATTTATACTGTTTCTGGCTGTCTAAGACATTCCAAAATTATGAAATAAAGTAAAATAATTTACATTAATTATTCCTAATCATAAAACTTAACCATGTTATTCAAGATAAACCTATAAGCTTTTGCAATTAATCTTGTATAGACTCAACAAGCAGATGCTGCTGTTAGTGCTGAAATGCTAAGGAAACATTGGGATCATCCATTTAGCAAGCAAGACTATGATGAAACAATGGCAAACTTGAATCTTATTATATCATACAGAACTTTTTGGATGCTACAAAAAGCCTACAATCTCACAAATTATTACTTAGAGAAGCTACATGAGAAGGGTCTTGCTTCTAAAGATCACACCATACTTCTGTTAAGGTTAACAACTTAAATGCTCGAAATGAGATTCATAATAAACTCTTTAGAGTTGTATATATCCAATGAATTGAACTTTCTTATGATGGTGCAAATTACTTTAATGGAAAATACAGTTTCAAAGGTAAAAAAGGGTTTACACTTGTTTAAGAGTGGATGGCTCTAGAGACAGAATATCCACTGTATGATGTTGATTTAGCAATTATACTATGTGAAATGAATGCATTCGCTGATGTGTTTTTGTATTTATATGAACAGATGAAACTGTATAAAGAAGTGAGTGTGTGCTATGTGCAGGCAAATGATCATGACTGGTTCATTGCATGCTGCAAAAGATTGTTTTTCTTTTTCTTTGTCCAAAATTATAGAAAATATTATCATTATGAAGAATAGATGTTAAATGAGTAAATATAAAAGATTTATGCCTGGATATGTTAGAATTCCAAGTCTCACAAGATTAAAAATAAAAAAGTAAAACAGCTTATAAAATAAATAAAAACTCATTAATTCATTGGATTAAAGTTTTAGATAAAGAGTTGTGTTAATATTTTAAATAGTTAAGCTCAAATCTTATTAATATTGTATCTATAGAGTGAATTTACTTCTTTTGAATAAACCTAACATTAACTATATTGATTATTAAAATTAACTTATTAATTAGATGTTAGAACCTAAAGTATCTCCTTATATATATATAATACATAACACTTTGTTGTGATAAAATTTTTTTAAAACATATACGTGCATACTTGAATATTAATACTTGAATATTAAGATTGTAATAAGACGTAGCTAGAGTCACGAAAAAATAATGAAAGTCTTAAAAGAAAATACAATAATTATCATTATAATTTATAAGGAAAGTTATAAGAAAAACATTTGAAAGAACTTTGAAATAAAATTTGGATTTGAGAGGCATGGAAAAGTAATGTAACTTTAAAATATTCTTTTTACCTCTTAAATCTGACAAAATTAAATTATTCATTAATTATTTGATTTTTAAAAAATAAAAAATATGTATTCAAGTCTGATAAATACTAACCTCCTAATGTATTTTTATTTGCATAATTATTAATATATAGTTTACCTTTGACACCATCACCTTTGTGTCATTAAGTGTCAAACTTTTCGGTTTTCTACTGTTTAGACGCAATTAGGTTACCACTAAGCGTCGTACCAGAAGATAGCAACACAAAATCTAATTTAATTGAACTCAAAACCTATTCAAATGAATAAATTTATATTCTTGACACTATGATTGATTATAAAGCATGTTTAAACCTTAAATTGAATACCAATTTGTTCAATTGACTAGGAATTCTGTTTGTCAAATCAAGTCAAAAACCACCAAAAGCATAAATAACAATTTAGCATACCAAAAGACCAAAATACAACCGTTTCAAAAGTTAAACCTATCCTAAATGTCCCAAAAACAGATCCCAAATATCAAGTTTGCTCATAACTCAACTCCTTTAGAATTTCACGTGTTAAAACCCCTAATTTAGACAAAAAACCAACCATCACTTTAAGTTTTCACTATATCAAAATCCAACAAAAATCTCCAACCAATTATAACATCAAATCCACTTGTTCAAGCACCCAAAACAGATACATTCAACAAGCAATCACAACAAAGTTCTTTCAATATCAGACAATATATATTCAAACTAAATGCACACAATCATGCATCGGTATAATAGAATTTTAGCAAGCTCAATCCATTTAATTCAACTTAAACATATCAGCTCATGTTATCAAAGTACGTACTTAAAACTTAAAACAATTTATTTAACTTCCCTTGCCTATTAAACAATCAAACGACTTTATAGAACTTCAAACAACTCCCACAAATTAAAGAACACTATATGTACTTACGAACAATGGAAACATGATCATGGTACGTCGTTAGAATCACTAATCAATAGAGAGTCTTATAAAAGACTTAGATGACACATGCAAAAATACTACGGTTCACATGCAAAGGAAACGAGACAAATCAAAGAAAAAGAGTAGAACCTAACTTACTCTTTTGGAAAAACTAATCAGGTAGACTTAGATCTAATTGTTGTGATCACTTAAGCAGTCTCTGATCTTCAAACAGATGAACGCAGGGAAAGAACTCTAACGCAGGGGAAGAACTCTAGAAAAGTGGTTTCTAGAGAAATGGTACGTTTTAAAATAATGAAACTCGTTCATAATAAACCTATTTATATTAAAATCATTCAATATTAAAATAATTGAGTCACATTATTTTTAAACTACTACCACTTATAAAATGTCATTTTTTTAGGGTGTTACAAGAAGTATTGAGAGTAAAAGATGTCTTTATAAGAGTTACGAGAATGCACAATCATGACTTTATCAAATATGGTTTTCTTTTATTAATTCTAAAGGTTTAGTACAAGAAAGAATAATGGTTTGAGTTATATTTTCTATATCAATTATGGTCATGTTCTTGCTTCTATGATAGTGTTAAGTGTTTTATAGTAGTAGAGGAATGGAAATCCAAGAATAACTTGACTTACATATCTTTATGAGAATTGGTTAAAGTTTTTAAGACAAGTTTTAACCTCAAAGATAGGAAGATGTGGTGTGTTGGAGAGAGAGTAATAAGATCATAATTTTGGATTTCAAAGGATGAGGGAAGAAGATATTAGAATTCAAAAGTAATGTTTTGGTTTGGGGGAGCTTCAAGAAAAGATTCTTAAGATCGGATATCACAAGTTTTTACAATAGGGGTTGAGTTCAGAGATTAGAAGAATGGAAGATGTCGACGCTTATTGGAGTAGCATTTTGTTATTTGCCTAGAACCTATTCGATAATGTCTGAACTACTGTCACTGTTATTCTCTCTTTGAAGGCTAGTACTTTTTGTTCAAGAGAGAGACAGTGGATACTGCCACTGTTATTCCCTTTGGGCTCGATTTTTCTGGTTAAGTGGGAGATTGTATATTGTTGATGGCAACATCGCAAAAGCTTGTGAAGAGTTCTGTATTGCTTTGTCACTTTTGGCCAAGAGAGAAAATGTGGAAGATTCCCTCTGTTCAGTCTCTCGTCCACATTGCAAGGCAGTAAAAGAACTAAACTTTGATAGAGTTCTTGATGAAATTAATATATTGAAGGTCAATTTCTTGATGCAGAATTCTGTCTGTCATTAAGATGATGGAGCATGAAAAGTATTTGGAGTGTGTATCCCTGCTTACTCCACTTTTATTCTGCATGCGGGATTTCTACCATGATTCATTCCCTTTATCCATGGCAGATAAAAAGGTGTGTGTTCTTATACTTGCAGGGTGGCCTTTCTGCCCCCCAAAAAGCAGAATTTCTCAAATTCAATCTCAGCTGATTCATGGCAGATAAAAAGGATGAAAATATAACTTCCACTGAGCTCATGAGCTCATGAGCTCATGGCTGTAGATGTTCTAATGGAAGCATGCCAAAAGAGAAATTCTAAAACATTGGAGTGTGAGAACAAACCAAAAATGAATGCATAGACATAACAATTGGAGTTTTAATAAATTCTATACATTATTACTTTGGATAAAAAAATGTTTAGTTTATGTATATTTTTATTTATTAATATAATTATTAAACTCTATTTTTTACAACTAATTTAAATATCTTACCTTCAAAGTTTAGTTCTTATAACCTAACGACCAATATATGATGACAGATATTTTATGTTCGTGAAAAAATAATACAGATCTTTCATGAAAATGACAATAGTTTTTTTTTTTTTATTTCGGGACATGCTATAACAATATATTTTTGTTATACTTCATCAGAAAATTATGATTGATTGAAAAACCATATTTCATTCACAAAAGTAAGCGTAAACTCTTTTCATTTACTACGTTAAAGGATTATTGTAACAATTTAAAACTGTTCATTTTAATTACAACAATAACATAGTTGACTCCTATTTTATCTTTTATTTTAAATAATATTAAGCAAAACTATTATGTATCGCTCCTTGTAATCAGAATATTTAATATATATATATATATATATATATATTTTTTTTTTTTTTTATTTATTTATTTATTGCTATCAAGGTTTCAAAATTTAATTTTTTGTGTTATATTGTCATCATGTGTTTTGAGGTATAGGAGTCTTAGACTGAATTCGAAGTTAAAGAATTACAATAGACCAGATAGGACATGCACGAGATCGATAGAAGATTATAATAGATTGAGTGGAAAAAATGTGATGTAAGGGTTTTAGGTTGAATTCGATGTTGGAGATGGTTGAGGAGCAGTGTAGAGACTGAACAAGACATGTAGGAGATCAACCAAACATTGTAGTAGACTGAGTAGACATGAAGGAGACTAGTCGAGCACGGTAGCAGACCGAATAAGTTATTTAGGAGACTGACCGAGTTGTTCGGAAGCTCGACTAAATATTGTTATGGGTGGGAGGGTACCTACAAAAAACATTACGATACTTAAGTTAATCGGTGACCATTTAAACGGCTAAAAATGCAGATTGTGTGCATGTTCGTCTAAAGTCATACCTGAGACATTAAATTTCTTAATAATTAATATTATAAACCAATTTAAATTTTAATTCATAAATTATAACAAGAGACTATTTTAAATATTAATATTTTTTAATATATGAATTAGTATCTAAATTAATTACTATACTAATTTATTTTTTTCCTAAAATTAGTTTTTGTTTAATGATTTTTTGTAGTGTACTTTTACAAAATTCAAATAGGTTAAATTCTCAAACAATACCATAAAGTAAGAATGAATTAGTCAAGTAATATTGTCTTGAAAATTTTTTGTGAGCAAAGAGGGCAATGATAGGAGCATAGGATATCATATAAAAATATGGATCTATCAAATGAGATAGACTCGATATATCGGGTTATTTGGGACATGCATGATGTAAAAACAAAAGGAATCAACAATGATTATATAAAGTTCTTGGGAGAAAGCATTGTCGTATATGAGGTTTTCTATATTCTCCATGTGACACAAAAAACAAAAGGAAACAAACTAATCAGTACCATGAGAAACGTCTCAATTCTATAGCTGTAAATTAGCTATTAGTTTATTTATCATTGTTTTTTGTTGTAGAATAAAAAAATGGTGAGATTAATGCAATTTTTTTCTTAAAAAATAATATTTTTAACATAAATAAGATCTATGGTATTATTTTCTTAATTGTTTTCTATTTTTAATTTTCCCTTTACTTTCGCTTCTTCATTTGTTTAATCAAATTATTTCGGTACGAGGTCGAATTACTTGAGATACCTTCATAATTTCTTTTGTGATGTCGTCTAGTAACTAATCGACTAGTTTGATTTTCACTCCACCTTCTGAAGAGGTATTTGTCAAAAGTTTTCAAAATAATGGTATTAAATACACAGTAAATATAATCACCTATTTCTTATTTTTTGATTTATATTTATAATTTTTGATATAGGTATGATATTAGTGACATCTTAATATCAGGGAAAGTGAATCCATTACCACTAATTATCCTTTATCTTAATTCTTGTAGAAAAAACTTGTCTATCAAATAAGATCAAACATCCCTGATTCTGGTCGGTCATTTGGTCTTACCTGTTGATCGAGTCACATCCATCCACTGCTTAACCATTTTCCCTTCTTCAAAGTCGTCTAGTCCATTCAGTGTGAGTTATTAGGTAGGCCGTCCGACCATACGGTACACAAACAATTAGATATACAGAGTGAGACTTTCATCTAAAAAAAATTGTGATTAAAAATATATTAAAAAAACTGAGATACTATCGATCGTTTAAACCGACATCATCTAGCTTTATTTGTTTAAATTAGATTATTCCATTAAAATGATGGGAAGAATGCATAGCATATCTTAAATTTTTGCTATAAGCTTACACTAGGGCACTCACAATCTGCATATGCATGAATGGCGAAAGCAACACACATAGCAGTGATTCCCAGCGCAGGGTTCAGCCATTTCGTCCCCATTATCAACTTCTCAAAGCTTCTCGTGGATCTTCACCCTCACATTCACCTAACATGCATCATTCCAATACTGGGGTCTCTCCCAGCTGCTGCAAAACCCATTCTCCAAACCCTTCCACCGAGAATCTCCACCGTTTTTCTTCCACCGGTGAGCCTCCGTGACCTTCCTCAGGGGGTTCCCGTGGTGCTGCAGATCCAGCTCGCCATGAATCTCTCCATGCCCTCCATCCACCGCACGCTCAGCGCCATCACTTCCAACAACCCTCACGTGGCCATGGTGGTTGACACCTTCGCATATGGGGCTCTGGATTTTGCTCAAGAGTTCAACATGTTGTCCTACGTTTACTTCCCCTCTGCTGCAACCACTCTCTGCACGCACTTCTACTTGCCCACGCTCCACAAGGAAACGTTCTGCGAGTACAGAGATCTGCCCCACCCCATCACAGTACCAGGGTGTGTGCCCTTTCATGGCAGGGATCTCTATGCTCAAGCACAGGATCGAAAGAGTCAGTTCTACAAAATGTCTCTTAAACGCTACGAATCCTACCGTTTTCTTGATGGAATCTTCATCAATAGCTTTTTGGAATTGGAGACCGGTAACTCCAATCTTTCACTGTATATATTGTCTTCTCATTACTCTTTACTAAAATGGTCAATTGCAAACTATTTCTGATTTTTTTTTTTTACTGGAAACAGGTCCGATCAGAGCATTCAAAGATGAGGAAAGGGGTTACCCTCCTTTGTATCCTGTTGGACCAATTGTTCAAACAGGGACAACAACTACAGCTGGTTGTACAACAGGGTTGGAGTGTCTGACATGGTTGGACAAGCAACAAGATGGTTCGGTTTTGTATGTTTGTTTTGGGAGTGGTGGAACACTCTCACAAGAGCAAACGAACGAGCTGGCACATGGTTTGGAATTGAGCAAGCACAAGTTCTTGTGGGTTGTGAGAGCGCCAAGCGATGAGGCCAATGCAGGTTATCTCGGTGGAGAAAAAGATGCAGACCCATTAGAGTTCTTGCCAAGAGGGTTCTTGGAGAGGACGAAAGAGCAAGGTATGGTTGTTCCTTCATGGGCACCCCAGATTGAAATCCTAGGCCATGGTTCAGTTGGAGGGTTTTTGACTCACTGTGGGTGGAATTCAACGCTGGAGAGTGTGGTGCATGGTGTGCCACTCATCACGTGGCCACTGTTTGCTGAGCAGAGAATGAATGCGGTTGTGATGAGTGAGGGTGCGAAAGTGGGAGTGAGGCCACGAGAGAGTGAAAATGGGTTGGTGGAAAGAGTAGACATTGTTGAGGTGATAAAGTGTTTGATGGAAGAAGAAGAAGGAAGGGAAATGAGGAAGAGAATGAAGGAGTTGAAAGAAGCTGCTGCTAATGCTCTCAAAGAAGATGGAGCTTCTACCAGAAACCTTTCTCAGGTGGCACACAGGTGGAAAATGTTGGCACAGGAAAGAAGTTGAGTTTCATTTCAATGGTTTCGTTCAACGAGACTGAATAATTGTAGAAAATTAAAGAGATTATAGTATAATTTTTAATGTTTATTTTTTTGTTATAAAAGAGATTAACAAACTTTTTTCCCATAATGGTGATTTGTTTTTTTAACTTTATCTCATTGCTTCAAATGTTTGCAAGTAGATCTACTTTTTTTTTTTGAAGATGAGTCAACATATAACCTTTAGTGTCACTTTTTACTTTTAACAATAATTTAATTTTTAATTAGAAGATAACATTTATTATTCATATCATTCATTATCTTTATCTTTAATTTAACAAAAGATATTGTATTAACTTAATTATTTTTTAAAAAATAGACTAAATTAACAACGTTTTAAATAAAATTAAAAATATTATTACAATAATAAGAAGAAAAAACTATCAAACTTATAATAAAATAAGTAATAAAAATAATAAATTAAAATACCAACAATAACACAAATATTTAAATTTTGTATACTTTTACTTATATAATTCGGTTCAAAATAATTTCACTTCTCACTTTTTTTTTTTCACACTTTTAGTGTCTATTTTCTAATCCAAATAAAACATTATTTGGTTTCGATCTTGTCCATGTGGTATTGTTGCCTATATATAACATTTATGATTTCATCGACATCATTTTTAATATTTGAATTTTCATCTTGAAAATCAGATTAGACTACTTGCTAAACACAAAGTTAGTGATTCAGTCTTTATTTATTTAAATAATACAGATATTTAACAACAAAAAAATTAATAAGATTCTTTTCTTTAAAATGTAAAGTATTTTTTTTTCAATTCTTAAAAAAATTGTGAGTTGTATTGAATGAAAAGTTTTGGTAGAAAGGCACACACATATCTGACATTGAAAGCAACAAAAGACCCCAAAAGCTAACATATGCCTAATAAATCCTAAACCATTCAACATAGAAATACAACCAAGCACTTTATAACCACGTTATGTCTTCTATTTATCTTGTAGGAAAAGACCAACATAATTTTGTTTTAATGAACAAAAATATCTGCTCACTTAGTTTAATCACTATGTTTGTCACTAATAATCAAAAGTGATAATTGATTATTGTAGAAAATTGAAAAAACAAAGTATAATTGTCACTGATAATCAATTATTAGATATGGTAATCGATTATTATAACGACTAATGATAATCAATTATTAGATATGGTAATCGATTATTATAACGACTAATGATAATCGATTATTATAACTCTCAAAGACAATCAATTATTATTTATGATAATCAGTTATTTAAGAGGATTTTTAAAAATTTTGAAATCATTTCTGGATAATTGATTACCTCTTTAGTTAATCAATTATCAAATAGTCTTTTACACCTTTAAACTTTTCTTGACTCATATTGTACAAGGTGTTTTGGAATTTCTCTAAACTAAGTCATATATACATTTACTAAGTTTATTACAAAAGCTTTACTTATAAAAATCTTGAAGTCTTCTAATATTTTTTTGCATGTTTGAATTCTTGGGTTTTTTATCATCATAAAAATATTTTGATCTTCATTTTCTTTTCTTTTGGTAACATTAGTGGGGTATGTTAAACTTATTATGTCATCCAATTTAGGAGTGTCAAATAAAGTTAATCTCACTTACTACATATTAAGCTAAAAATGTCTAGCCCAACTTAACTCATTATAGGTTGGTAGATTTTAAAGATGTTTTATTCCTTTAATTTATTTTATCATTAAGTTAAAAATGTGTCAATTTAACCTAACTCAACTCATTATGGTTAGTGACTCATTTTTTATAATTGTACAATCAAAGTTTTCACTTATTTTACAAAACATTATTATAAATATAGTAGTTCAAAATTAAAGTGTCAACATTACATTCAAAGTTTTCAAGCATTATTGAACAACATTATAATATTTAAAAAGATAAATTTGCCATGTTAGAAGTGGACTTTAAGCCTAACTCAATCACACAAAACTGATTTTTAATGTGAGGTTTGCACTCACTTATATACTATGAATTAACATTATCTTTAGTCGATGTGAGACTTCCACAATGTCAACCTACATAATTAGAAATAGTAAATAATTATAATAAAAAACTTAAAAAACTAATAAACGAGTCAATCTTCAACTCAATAGAAACTCATTTAACTTAAGTGAGTCAAATTTAATTTAATCCATATTTAAAAGAACTATGTTTTTAACCTAACTTAACTTCAACATGTGATGAAATCAAATTAACTCAAATTGAAACTCATTTTGACATATTTATCCAATTCTTGTGTTTTCTTTTCTTTTCAATATGGAGAGTGAAAGGTATATTAAAAACTTCACAACATCTATATTTAGAATCAAACATATCTTATAGAAATAGAAGTTACTAATTTACCAAATTTAAATTTTTGTTCAAAATGAAAATATATGAAAATTGTGTTCAATGATTGTTGGTTGCTACAGTCTTAACCTCACTGGGTAAACGATATGTAGCTTTCTGGTAGTGCTAGCTTTTCTACTCTGAGATGAGAGAAGTGAGCACATGAAAAAATAATTCAATTAGGCATAAACTAGTTCATAGATAATTTCATCTTTCGAACATATAGTGTATAAGATTCAATTTCAGATTTCATCCTAGGAAAAATAAATATAATGTGAAAAAAATACCAGTTAAATAAGTAACTTAGATAATCTAAAATAATAAAATAATTGGGTGTGAGTATTACATGATAAATTATAATATTTAATATTATAAATCCTTTTATATAATGTATAAGGTTAAGTTATTTTTAAATTTCATTTTTTTACCATTTAAGAAGCATAATAATCTCAGATAAATTAACACTTAAAAAACTGTTATTACAGACGAAATTTTATCAATGAATATGGTTGGAATTTGTTATTACCGTTAGAATTATTGACGAATATCATTGTTTAAATTACTAATAAAAGATATTCTTCCTATGAAAAAACATTTGATAAGTGTATAAATTATAATCCATATGTATTTATTCAATTATTATTAAGATAATTGTTGACAAAATATTATTGAATGATATTTTTTAGTTATCCTATTGATTATTAAGTTGATTAAATCACACATTATAACATAATGTTCAGATGATTAAATATTATATCCTATATACTGAAGTGTCTTTCAGAAAACGTATTATCACAATTGTATTGTAATATATATATATATAATTCACTATTTTTTTTTATAGTTGATTACATTCGAACTATAAATAATATTTCATATATTACGAAAAAAGGTAGTAGTTTTTTTATCAATTTATATTTCTTTCTTTTTTAACTTTATATTTCTTTATATTTTTTTTCATGTTTAGAAGATATTATATATTGACACTTCTTAAAAGTAATGCACATAATAATTGAAAATTTAATATACGAATATTTTTATCTAATATATATTATTATATTCTTAAAATAGATGGTAAAGTGAATGTAATGATTTTTTTATAGTGTTATAGTATATTTTTTTTTATTGAAGACACCCTAGAGAAAAAAAAAAGAAAAAAAAATGATAATATAATAATTGTTTATTCCTGTTTTATGGTTCTTTGCACCTATGTAGGCCTAAAAAACTATCCATGACATGTACATTACAAAACCAAACAGATCCATAACTTCACACATATGTGATTTCAAATTTTGCAATTTTACAGCAAATTTATATTCTTTGTACTAATTTTTTTTTCTTTTTTCATCTTTTTTTCACTAATCAATCAACTTATTTATTCACTTTTCAATAAAAAAAGTTAACAATGAACAATGAATCCATTGAGATTCGAGAAAGAAGACAAATTAATCAATAAGTTGAAAACAAAAGAACAAAAGTAATATCCACATTATCTATCTTGTTAAACGATAATATATATATATATATACCAAAATGAACGTTATTTTAAACACTGAAAAAAACAAATTATTTTTAGTAAATATGGAATTTATAACATTTAAATTTATAAAGCATTCCAAACTTAATTAAACCTTTTTAAGTAATAAAATAGCTTTTGATCTCCAATCATTTTAAAGTGTTTGAGAAAAAAAGAATCTAATTGGTGGATCCTTAGAAAGCTGATGCTTATGATTGCATAATGCAGAATGCAGTGAGCCCAATGTCTAAATAATTGACATCCTTAATTTGAAAGAAGACAGTGTTGATTTTGGCAACAAGAGTTTGCATCCCCATGACAACATTTTCCACAGATCATCACACTTCATCCAACGGTGGAAATTGTCGTCGCATGAATAACGTGGTCGTTTCTTTTTTTCTTGTCTCCATCTTAAAAGAATAAAACCTTGGATTTGGTTGGCCAAAAGATCTCACTTCTGTTTCTTGTTTTCACACTTTTTTGTTTTCTGTCATAGGAAATGGCCGAAGACAACTCCACTGATCATTCTCACATCAATGAAGATAACTTCCTCACTGGGATTGTTCTTGAACCACTAGATTTCTCATTCCATAACTCTTCTTACACTACCATGCTCTCATATGATGATAATAGTAACAGTAACAATGTCTTTTCCATGGGAAGTAGCTATGAAAATGCAAGCTTTGATGAGAGGCATGGGAAAATGCTCAAGAGTAATAGCTCAAGCTCCATCATTTCTCATGATGTTGCAAACAACATTGCTTCTTCTTCTTCAGCACCATCCTCATCCACCTTCATCTTGTCCTTTGAAAACTCAACCATGGAACCTAATAATGATCATGGTAGTTGCCCTAGGGATGCCCTATGTTCTTCACTTTTGAGCTCAGAGAATGACCATTTCAGCACACCAAAGGCCAAACAAGGTGCCAAGAAGTATAGAAGCTCATCTGAGATTCAAGATCACATCATGGCTGAGAGAAAAAGGAGACAGGAACTCACTGAAAGGTTCATAGCACTTTCTGCCACCATACCTGGATTGAAGAAGGTTACTTTTCTACTCAATTCAATGAATGATCTTCATAAATTATGTTCTTTGTTTCTTTACGAGTTTTTGTTGGAAGTCACGTTAATTAAAGATAAGACCAATTCATTTAAAACCGATTCATAGTATATAAATAGCTGAAAACCTCACCTTATAAACCGATTTACAAATCTCACTTTATAAACCGATTTTGTAAAATTGAGTTAGATTTAAAATCCATTTCTAACCATTTTCTCCCTTTTTAACACTCCATTGTGTTTGGAAATCCAAATATAATTAATCTAGTCTCACTTAGAAATAATAAGAAGGTTAAATAACACAACGATCATAACACATAAAATCGTTGTTTTCTCTCCTAATACACAATGTGCTGAATTCACATTCAATTAGTATCCTTAAAATTTGCTTTCAACAATAAAATTTCTAGATTAATTTTATGGTAGTGTTACATGATTTGAACATGTTGTATTAGGATGAAGACAATGATCAGACAGCTGATGAAAAAGCAGATTCTTTGTCTGATTATTACTGAAATGTATTCCCTTTAAGAAGTACTGCTACATCTTACAGGAGTAGCATTTAATGTGTCTATATACGCAGTACACAGAGAATATTTTCATCTCATGCCCCAAAACATAAGATTATAATAAATTTTATATAATAACATATGTTAAAAAGAATATTGATGACATTTTTGTGTTGATAAAAGACAATGAACTATGAATGATAAAAGTGCATGCGTGAAGAGGACCCATTCCATGGTTCAATGGCATAGTTTTGAACTTTGAAAAAATAGAAAGTGCATTGCATAGTATGGTAGAAAGAGAAGTTGTAATGAAACAGCTTTCTTTGCAGTGTAGCAGAAAAACAAAGCTGTTTTTCTTAGTTTTACAGCACTTTTCGGACCAGAACTTCCTGCACTTTTTTCACCTTTTTCAGCAAAGCTTTTTGCACTGTTTCACTTTTCTTTTTCTTCCTTAATTCTAAGATTTAATTCTCTCATATTTCATCATTAATTGTTAATTAAGTTTCTCAAATATATTTTTACTGTTTCAAGTTTCAGTTGTATTGATTAAATCTCCTAATTATCACTGTTATATGGTGTCAAAAGTGTCATTATTATTTGAATTCAGTCTTTGACATATTCAGAGATCAAAATTATATAGCTAAAATATTTTAAAAATTAAGGTAAATAAAATTTAATTAATATAGTCAAAACCTACTAAGCTTGCAACATTACAATACCTGCAGAACAATACAATTAATTACATGCTATAATTTTCTGTAGCTTTTAGATTCTCCTGACTATTGTCTAAATCTAAAGTAAAAAATATTATTTTAGGTATCAAGGATGAAAAGAGTTATGCTTTGTCTTGTTTAGGGTTTAGTAGAGGGTGAGCCTGGAAAGAAAGAGCATGAATTTAATTGAAATTTTGATAAAAAAAAGAAAGAAAAGAAAAAGAAAAATGATTGAGTATAATTAGTATATTTTATTTGTAGGTTAAATACGATTTTCAATTTTATATTATTATAAAAAAATATTTCATACTTAAATTAAATTGTAAACTATTTTGATAAACTTATGTAAAATACATTCTAACAAATGATATGTAAAGTATTCTTTATGTAATAAATGAAGTTTCACTTATAATATATATCTTTGTTATAAATGATTTCTTGCATCTTATAATAAAAGAGAAATGATGTTTAAAGTATGAAAAAATATTCTTTCATGTATTATCTTTATTTTATTCTGTTATTATAAAAATTATGTCAAATTAGTGTAATGGTGTCAATTTATCATTATCCTTAAAGTACATAACTTGTAAAGATGAATTTATAGACAGACAAGGCCTATGTACTAAGGGAAGCAATGATATACATGAAAGAACTTCAAGAGAGAGTGATTGAGCTAGAAAACCAGAACAAGAGGAAGAGAACTGCAGAATCAAGAATATTGATAAAGAAATATTCGCAAAGAGAAGAAGAAACAAAGTGTGATAGATCAACTCCTCCACTTCCTCAAGTTGAAGCAAGAGTGTTGGAAAAGGAGGTTCTCATTGGAATCCATTGCCACAAACAAAAGGACATTGTGCTCAAAATCATGGCTTTGCTCCAAAATCATCATCTTTCTCTTGCTAGCAGTAGTGTCTTGCCCTTTGGGACTTCCACTCTTAAAGTCACAATCATTGCCCAGGTGATTACAAACTTCATTTTCCAAAACATTATATACCAATCACTATTTTTTTAAGAAACAGTATCACGACACACTTTTACATTAATTTAACACAGAGTATAAGAATAAAATGGTCATAAAAATGTAAAATTTTATATTTTTTCAAAAAAGAAGAGAATAAAAAATAAAAAAGAACAGTTTCAAATGAATGTAAAAAAATTAAGTTCAAGAATATTTTTCATTTTTTTTAACATGAAAGTTTCATATAAAATAAAATTAATAAAGTTCATAAGAAAAACAACATTCACAAACCTTAAACTTTAAGATTTTATGTTGAAATTGATGTCTACTCTTTTATATGAATAATTCCTACATCAAAAGTATTATGAGTTGAAACTTTCACATAAAATAAAAAATGATATAAAGTTGAATTTCTGATCTATCTATATAGTGAACTAATACCTAAGGTAGTCAATCTGTCATGCCTATCTAGTAAATGAATTCGAACAGTTACCATGCACTTTTAACCATACCCTTTTACTGTTACGTGTAATTTATTAAAACTCATAAGAAAAGCTCAATGGTATATATAAACTTTTTAGAAAATAAATATGGTTTTAGTTTCTAAAATTTTAAAATTTTGAACTGAAGTTAAAAATATTTTAATCTAAAATTTTGATGTATTTTAATCTTCAAACTTTAAAAATGAATGAATCTAATTATTTTAATTTATTTACGTTAACTTTTTTATGTGTCAAACACATTTTTAAATTCACATTCAATTGAAAACAAATGAAATAATATAAACAACTTAAATATTAATATAAAATGTATTTAATATGTAAAAAAATTAACATAATTAATTTAAAAGGATTATATTTATTTATTTTTAAAATTTAAAAATAAAAAATATATCAAAATTTCAGACTGAAATAAATTTCAATTTCAAGTAAAAATTTAGGATTAAAATTATATTTGATCCATTTCTTAGTCATAATTTCTTAAGGTCAAACCTTCAATAAGTTTAACTTGAATGGGCATCTTACGTTGTTAAATTCAATTCCTTTAGATAATATTATAGTTAGTCACTGTGATGTTATTATGTTATTGATTAACATTGTTACTTCATTGTCTATTTAGAGAAAAGAAAACTCATATATATTGAGAATGAAGTACTATGAAGAAAGTTTAAGAAAAATATTGGTATGAGAATATCTATTGTCCATGCAGAGATAATATTTTTACTTTCTGAGTTAATTTTCTTTGGCTTTGTTGCAGATGGACGAACAATACTGCATGACAGTGAATAATCTTGTAAAAAACCTGAGACAAGCTCTCTTGAAAATCACATGACATTAATGTTCGTAAGAGTGGCAGATATATATAATCTGCAAGTGTTTATGGGTGTGAGGTTTGCAGAAATTTTGGTTTTGGCTTCTTAAATTTCAATAAGAGAAAATTATGAGAATTTATCCGTCATGATATTTAAAATTTGGAGATTGATTATTGTTTTTAAAGACATTTCAAAAGAATTATAAGAAAGAAAAATATGTTTAAATTATTTTTTAGTTTGACTTGTATATTAAGTTAGATTTAATGAATGTATTGAAATAAGATTTTTTTATATGAATTTAGATTCAAAGATAAAAAAAATTATATGAAAACAGTCAATGTACTCTAATAAAAATAGGTTTAATATTTCTTTTGAACAATATTTTTTTTAATTTTGTTCAAAGTGATCATCGATTTTTCTTTAAAGTAGTTCTAATTTTTGTTCAATTTGACTCATTTTTTTTTACGACGTCTAAATCATTAACAACATATACTACTTACGTGAGCAATGTTTGAATGACGTTTTATCCAATTTTTTTCACATGTCCTGCTATGTCAATTCATCTTCTTTTCCAACCCACCTAAAAACTCTAGACACGTGTGGAAGTCCTAAAACAAAACCTTAATCGCACCACCAAACATTACCACAAAATCACCACGCCGTCAACCACCATCAGACCACCTCAACCATCGCTAGTACATCCAAGACACAACAACCACAACACCATTGTTGGCCCATCATAGTCACCATCTTCATTCATGAGAAACTTGCAGAAAAATCAGACCAAAATCGTGCCACCATGTTTGTTCACAACCATTGGTTTTCAAGCATCTCATTTTCTACACTTGTGTCTCCATTCCACTTAGATATTGTTACACGTTTCCTTTTCAAATTTTTATTAATTTTTGTGCCCAATTTTCTATTTATAGATCTCTATTTTTTACCCTACTTCCATGCGTTTCAAATTTGATTTGCAATAAGTTTAGGGTTTTTGCAAAACAAAATGTCAAACATGGAATGTACTTTGTAATTTTTGTAGCTTATAAACTTGCTTTTTTTTAAACAACTTTTTTTACAGGTTTATATATGAAACATGGATGAGTATCAAGAGATGGAGAGATTTGGAATGGAGAATGATTATGAGGGTGATGAATGGATTTATGGGGAATTATGGTACAAAAGTTGTAAAGAGAAGCACACTCAGACAAAGGATGATGTTATTTTAGGAGTTTTTGTGGACTTCGAATTCTTACCATTCTAAGTGACCACTTTAGGAAAAATGAAACACGTCATTGATTTTTTTTTATTAATGACACATATTGCATTTTTAATTTAAAAAATGAGTGCATTATATTTACAAACATAGCACGAATTTTATTATATTCAGAATTCGATTTTCATGCAAACCAAATTCTTAATGTCATTTGAGGTGATATTACTAATTCATTTGACAGATAGACGAATTCTACGAATGAGTTTGGGCTTTTAATCTAAGTAATTTTTTTCACTTTTAACTTTAAATCCCTCTTCACATTTTCTCTTCTCCTTTGTCTATCCTAGTCGTCGTCCCTTTTCCTTTGTTTTTCTTCTTCTCTTCTCCATTTTTGTTGTTCTCTTCATGTCACCACCACCACAAGTTTCATAGGATCACATACGACCACAATACACCATTTGCAGCACAAATACTCTTTCAATGCAAAGAAGGAAAGATAAGGTATTTGTTTTCGTGGTGCAAAGGGTATGTTGTGGTGATATGTGGTCTTATGAAACTTGTGGTGGTGGAGTGACACCAAGAAAAGAACAAGAATAGAGAAGAGAAGAAAAAGAACAAAGGGGAGGGGTGGCTAGGATAGACAAAGGTGAAGAGAAGAAATAAGGAAGGTTTTAGAGTTAAACGTGAAAAAAAAATTTATCTAGGTTAAAAACCCAAACTCATTCAGAGAATTCGTCTCTTTGCCAGACGAATTCCAAGTTTTGCTTTAATTAAAAACACCTCAAATGACATTAAGAATTCAATTTCCAAGAAATTGAATTTTGAACTTAATAAAAAATCATGTTATATCTATAAATATAATGCACAATATGCCCTTTCTGAAATTAAAAACAGAATGTGTGATTAATGAAAAAAAATCACAAATTATTCACTGATTGCTCACATGAAAAAAGACTCAATTAAATAAAGTTGAATCTCACCTTAAAACAAAATAAATGAAAAATAGAAACAAAAATAGTATTAAGTAGAGAGAGAGGGAGAGAGAGAAGTCGTTAATTATGGAATATATCGTCGTAAGCTACTTGTAATTTTATTTAAATTAAATAAAACGATTCTAAGTTATAATATTTTGTGAGTTAAAAGATTAAAATAACTCGAATTTTATTTTCTAAGTTAAAAGATTCTCATTATTTTACAATAAATATGTGAGACTCTTTACCATAAATTTGACTCTATATGAAATAAGTTCAATTTATATATATATATATATATAATTTTTTTTTTTCATTTTCCAACCACCATGTTCTTCCAAAACTCTTGTGTAACATGAAACCGGTGTGAGTTGGGAACATGGACTTACCATGCTACTATTCTTGTACACAACAAAAATGAAAATTCCACTACAAAATAAATGAATAAATAAAATAAAAGGAAAATTGAAACGATACAAAGACAGTTTTCTGTTCACTCAAACAAAGGCTGTAGTCTTACTTAACATTTCTACCATTTCCTGTGTTCTAAAAGCTGTAAGTTCACACACACACACATATATATATATATATATATATATATATATATATATATATATTTTTTTTTTTTTTTTTTTTTTTTTTTTTTTCTCTTTTTATTCAAACTGTGGTTTGTATGAACTCCAAAAGTATCAATGAAAGGAATAGTGGGTAGGGAAATACTGTGAGATTTTTCTTTGTGTGAAAGAATAGAAGCTGTTTGCAAATCCATGTGGGATGCTTGAGGACAAGAATTTGGAAAGTAAAAGGCGGTATTTGGGTGGTTGGGTTTATTTTGATTTTACTTCGATGATTGTGTGGATTGTGAGTATTTTTGTTTTAGTTTTTTTGTTTGTGGGAATACCTTGATTTAAAAAAAAAGGGGATTGTTTATCTAAGTAGTGATTACTTCACCTTTGCTTATATTATATATGGAAAAAAGAAGAAGAAGGAATGAAACATTCTCTGGTTTCATTTTGTACTCCTTTGTGCATTGTTTTCTTACTTTTGACGTTAGTTTAGGTCCACATATTGACTTCATAATTAAAGTGGTACTGCACATTGATGATTTTCAGTGGGAGAGTTTGACATGTTTAGTTGTTGGTAATAATAATGGGTATATGATTGACCGTAAGGTTGTGTGCAATCTGTATTGTTTTAAAGACAGAAAACCCTTGATTGCTGATGACAGAAAAAAGGAAAAAATGAACATGGGTGGAAAGTAACATGAGGTGGAGACAATGGGACACTGAAAAGGTTTTACCTGGGACATGTCACAATGAGGCAGGACAATATACAAGTGGAGTTATAAGTTTAGTTTTTCTTTTTGTCTGATTCTCTTCTATCCTGCATTACAGCTTTTTAAAATCATGTCAAATACAATCATACAATTTTATAATGACTTGTTCACACAGATTAATTGTGTTTACACATTTAAAAGCTATAAATTGAATGTTTTATTCTGAATGATGTGTTATTTTATATCTGTTCTTAGCTTACTGTCTCTATGTGATATTTTAAGTATGTCAATCTAGGTTATGCCCTTATAAAGTGATGGACTGCTAAAACTTATATGTTTTCTGTTACACACTTTTTCTAACATAGCTTTGGACATCTAATGGCATCATCGGATGAAGAGGGTGAAATTATCCCAGTTGTTACTAGTTATTGGTTTGAAAATGAAAAGGAGGATTTTGTGTCACTTTGTAGTTTGACATTGTTGTTTAGCATTAGCGAGATCGAATGTGACTTGGGAGAAAAAGTATTTTTGCGTGGCACAACCGATGATAGCCTGCAGAAAATTTACAAACAGATCACAGGATGGAGATTTGAACTTACCTATGAGCAGCCTGAGATTTCAGTGCTTTCAAAGGACAGAAATTGGATAACACTCCAAAGACCAATTAAGTGTTTTGAAAGTATAATTAGGACAATCTTAGTCACTGTATATTTTTTACATTTTCTGAGACGGAATCCAGAGGAATCTCAAACTATTTGGAACAAAATGAAGAAGGCCTTTAGGTGTGAATTTTCTTTTGTCCTTTGTACATTTGTGATCTGCCACATTCCATTCAATTCATTAATGCTATGAATGTTTTGAAGCGCATTTGATATCATACCATCTGAGAATGATATACTAAATCATGTGAGTTTGATGAGAGAAGCTGTTAAAAGGGACAAAGATTTAGCAAAATCAAAGGTACGAAGTCCTGCATTATTTTTATAAAATTAGAATACTTTATAAGGAATACATCTATTCCATATGCATGCACAAGATGTCTGTATAAACTATGCAGTTGATAGAAGCAACTGATATGCATCCCTCTGTATTTCTAAATTTTTTAGTCATTGTATTTGTCCCACGTAATTGAGAATTTATGTTTTATTGTCTGAAAATGTAATTGGTACGATATTTTTCATTGCTGGTAGCAATGTCTGCACCAGATGCTGCAGTTTTAAAAACATCTAATAGATTCACAACAATTTTGATGATACCTACAAAAATTTAAAATTCTTCCCATAGAATGACAGACTTATAGTTTAGTAGCACTGTATTGTTTTGGGTTTTCATTAGCCTTTGTGTGAAGTGATTACCATTTATTTGAAAGGCATAATGGAAGGTTGTTTTGGTTCTAGTGCTGCCAAGTTAACTCCTTTGATTTTGTGCAATCCCAGGTTTGTTTATAAGCTTGGATTCACATGAATATGAATGATTTACCATCTAATTCATTTATCTTCTAAAGTACTGTGTTGAATTACATCTTATACTACTTTTTGAGCTGTGTCCACGTTCAATACGAATACATTATTCGATGTTAAGCTTGCACAATGTATCTTAAAATTCCTTTTTAAATGATATTTATCACAAATGTTTATTTATTTTAATGGACAGTACCTGCTTGATTTAATGGAAAAGGGATGTTCAAATGAAGACTTCCATGAGTACAATGTAAAATTTGACCTTTTTTACTTTTTATCTGTATTTGATCTTTGCAGTTCTTTCCTTTTCCATGTTAAGTTGTTTAATTAGCAGGATGTTCATCCTATAATGCAACCAAAATTTATTGTGGACTCAGGATGAGGAGAATGTACAATCTGATGAACTGAATCTCGTTGGAGAGCAAAATATTGGATATGATACTGTTTGTTCAATATGCGATAATGGTGGTGAAATACTTCCGTATGTCTTTGTCATATAACCATAAATAGACTTATTAATTAAACCTTTTTGAACTTTTGCTTACATATTATATTTTTTCTGTTTTAATGATCAGTTGTGAAGGAAGTTGTTTGAGATCCTTCCATGCAACTAAAGAGGCTGGTATAGATGCATTTTGTGAATCTCTTGGCTACACCACTGCTCAAGTTAAGGTAAGTATATAGTGTTTTCCATCTGCTGTTACTATGTTTGAACAACAGTAAGGGAAACAAAAGAGCTATGATGCACAGATACGATACATGTATCGGATACAACATATGTTTGATACGCCAATACACTTATTTTGAAAATAATAGGATACTATATATGATATATGCATATTGAAAAATGTACAAAAATTCTTAAAAACATAATAAATATATATGATTACAACTGTGTAAACCCAAATCAAATGTATTAGACGTTTCAACATAAAAATTTATAAATTATTATCATCATAAAAGTATTATTGGTTTAAGTATTGCTAAAGTATCTTAAAGTGTCGGATACATATATGTGTCGGATATGGATACGTGATACAAATTGAAGTATTGGTGTATCTTAGCAAAAGAGTAATGAAAAAAATAGGAGGGAAGGAGAATAAAGAGGAGACAATTCTCCTCACTCTTCTATAAGAGAGAAAATTCTATTGCTCTCCAATTTTTGACAAAACTGAGTATAAATAAATTATTCTCGAAAATAATTACCAAACTAATGAGAATGAGTATTTTTTTATTAGCATATTCAATCCAAACATTGTGATGATGAATATCTTTCTTTTTCATACCTTTTGCTCACATTTAATTTCCCACCGGTCTCCTTCCCATTTCATAATAAACTCCTTAACTCATGTCAGCATTATTTTTCAATAAAACTTCAACTGTTGCTTGATAGAACCAAATCATAACTTTGCAGGCCTTTCCAAACTTTTACTGTCAAAATTGTAAATATAAGCAGCATCAGTGCTTCGCATGTGGCAAATTGGGTTCATCTGATGTATCATCTAAAGCTGAGGTATAACTCAGATGCATTTTAGCTTTTGTATACATTGGATCCTGTCTTTCTCTACCTCAGGTAACATTTCATTCGAATAACATCCAGTGATGCATGTCATCAGTTTTTCTTTCTGTAGGTTTTCTTTTTCTGATTAATTAGTGTCCGGAAGCTATTCATCTTTATTTTGTGCAGTAGTAATAAAGTATGATATTGAAAGTTTTAGAACATTTGTTTCATTGGTTTTCAAGCCTATCATTATTGGAACAATGGGATGTATATTCTCTTCATATTCCTCTGTGGTTGAGTGATTAGTTTACCACTTGTTCATATGGAGTGATGAGCTCCTTGAATTAATAATCATTATTAAAATGCCTAATCTGATTAAGGATTGTCTGGTGTTCATGTGACATCTCAAATATATAGCAGTATATATTTATAAAAACGTCATCAATCATAATAATAGAAAACAGTTAAGACAGTAGTTTAAGGTGTTTAGGAATTACCGTCATCCAATAAATAAAGCACTAGAATTTAAAAACTTGGAGTACTAGAGTTTCTCCCTTCAAAATACAAGGAATTTAAAACTTTAGACACATTAAAGTTCTTCAAAATAACACAGACTCAGAGAAGTGAAGCCTAGAGGATTAGATTGTAGCATCGCCATCTCCTTCCAAAGCTGACTCCAAAGGAACCTCATCTTCCTCTGCTCACATCCAAGTGGATGATCATTGCAAAAGAAAACACACACAAGCACACACAAACACAAAAGCAAGGGTGAGCTAATTATATAAAAAGCATGCATCATAGGAGCATATACATACAAGAGTAAACTTCATTCAATATCAATTTAAAGCATACATCCTATGATGTGATATTCTACACTTAACTCATACCAATTTAACCAATACATAAGCATGTAACAATCAAGTATTTCAAGCATGCAAGGACCATAACACAATATAGACTATGACCAAATGCATTATCCTGATACCAATGACCGACCACGTGATTTGACCATCCGGAGTAGTATGAAATGTCAAGTTCCAGGGGTTTGTGCACCCGGGTGGTGTAGTAACTGGAAAACCATCAGCTGCCACCCGAGATTAGTCCGTTATAACTCACCCAAGAACCTATGGGCTAAGACCTGCTATTCTCACCACATGACTCATCACTCTCTACTTGAGCATGGATGATCATTAGAATGTCAGGATAAACCTCATAAGGAACTCCGACCATTCATACGGTCAATCACAAAAAACCACAGGGCACCACCATGTAACCTCCCTTGAGAATCATGGAATTACGTCTATCAACCATACTTGTTACATTTACTATAACACACATCCAATCATTCAATATTATCCAACCGAGCATTGCATCCATTCCAAAATTTACATTTAGTCATATCAATTTATAATACTTCACCTAATGCAATCCAACGCATATCTCATTCATTATTTCAAACAACTAACTAATCAAACTTAATATATTTTACAACCCAAAGACTTAATCAAACTAAACATCCATTCCAAATTTCCAATTTACTCTTCTCAAAAACACCTTATTATACTAAAATCACAAAGTGTTTTAGTGCATAATTTTAACTCAAACGTCAAGCATTGGATGCAGTATTGTAATTAAAAAAAAACGAACAGCAAACAGTAATAATAGTGTCCCAAAACAGCACCAGACAGTAGAATTTATTAGTGTAAAACAGAAAGAAAACAATGCTGAAACAGTCCACAATAATACAGAAAACAGCAATGATTTAAGTGCTGAAACAGCCAACAAAGAATGCAGAAAACGGCCAATACAGCAACAGCAAGCCTTCTTGACAGCAAACATTAAATAAATTTTCTGCAGCATTTTTATACTGAAACAGCAAGGTTTTTATAGCAGTAACAGCAGTCAAACAGCAACATTTTACAGCAGATACAGTAATTAAAATAGGGCAGAAACAGTGCTGAAACAATAACTAAAACAACACTGAAACAGTAAATAAAACACCAGAATTTTACACAGCACATGCAACCAATTTTCCCTTGCATTTACCGTGAAACAGGAACATAAGATGTACAAAATAGATAAGTTTATCAAGACAAGTTAAATTACTTTCTTTCTAAAAGTAGGATGTTTAAATTATATTAGTTCTAAACTGTACTTCTAGTTAAATAACACCTTATCTAGAAACACATTCCATTTCTTATTTGTCTAATTCTCCTAGGTTAATTAATCCAAAATAGATATGTTCCTCACTTTTCCAACCCGGACATTAGATGATCACACAATTAGATAACACATACTCCAAAACATATATCCCTCTACTCTATATTACCCATTACATCTTCGTAACTACCATTAGGACCCAAGATAGTCTACGCTCCACTAATTTTGCACTTCTGATTTTAAATGCCCATTATCTATAAATGGCTTTCTAGATCACTCATTGCCAAACATGTTCATGTCAACACAAAACAGATTCTATTCCACACAGTCAAATATAACATATAACATGCACCCATCATGTCTATCACGCCCATAAATTGAGCCCAACAGAGTTTATATTTACAGATTAAGCTAACAAACATGACTTAAGCACATGATGATTCACGTTTCAATCAAAATCCCCTGAATTAGCATTTCAAATAACAAGACATGCCATTAATCACACTTTTCAGAAACACAACTTTCAACGTAACGCACCAGTTCAGATTTCAACATGCATATATTTTATAAAATAAATTTACACAAAATAATTAGCTCCCCTTACCTGGATGTTGAACTGCTTAACTCACAGGAACACTTCACAGTACCCTATTCAGCCCACACTTAGACAACACCCTACAACCACCGCATTAGTGGTGAAAACAGTTCTTAGAGCTCAGTTTTGCGGAGAATAGAAAGGGGGAACACTAGACACATGTAATCACTATGATTTAGCATGCCCTAGGTTCAAGATAGTTGAAGAAAAAGGGGAAAGTGACTTACCGGTTGGAACAAGAAACCGTTCGGTCCGTTACGGAGCTCTCGACGCGGTGAACGTTTGAGCATCACCTATTCAAAGATTGAACGGTTCAATGAGTTGATCTCTTACAGAGAAGGCAAAGAACTTTTAAGAAGATGAGTTTTAGTGAGAGAAGTGAAGTTGGCCAAATGAAAAATCTGACTTTTGGAAAAGGACCCTTCTAAGGTCATGTGCCCTTAGTTTTTATGGGTCGGGTTGCCTCCACTTAGGCCCAATAGCCTTACCCATTTTAAGGCTCTTACAGTTCAGGCTTAGAGATTATCTGATGGCTTGGTCAAATCACAACCTTGTCTAATGAGGACCATCTGATAGCTAAATCTAGAGGAAACATTTTGTCTTATATTAGTCTGATGTGGATCCTGTCTTTTGAGAGTTCTTAATCTTTAAAGTCTAAAGAGAACTGTATATAGGGGTTATCCATTATAGAGGAGAGTGCAGGGTTGAAATACTTGTATTGAGAGAGAAGAAAGGTGTGTGAACACTGTGTTTGTAGAAGAGATTGAGAGAAGAGAAAGAAAGAGAATCAATAGTGAAATAGAGTGTGTGTGAAACTTGGTGTTTGCTGGGTTTTTCTTTGATGTAGAAGGGGCAAGAACCAAGGGGTTACCTGTTATATGTTAGTGTGTATTGTTGTTTCATAGTGAAGCTACGTTCTCTCCTAGACGTAGACTACAATGGTTGAACAATGTAAACATTGTTCTTCCTTTGTTACTATGTTACATTGTTTTTCTATGTTTTGGTGCTGTGTTTTGTGCATTCTTGCTTTGTTTTGGTTCAAGTGTTGTCTTAGTGCATCACCTTCTTCAGTCTTTTTACAACCAACAATTTGTTCATATTACTTAAGGATATTTTTTTCTTTTTTAGTTTGGAGTGCAATTTTGTTTTAAATGCTGAAATTAATTTACCTGCTTTTTGGCTTATAAAATTTGTAAAGTGCACAAAAACTATCTTTGTTTGTTTCTTCTTAGGTATTTCCTTGTGTTACTGCAAATTGTGGTCTCTACTACCATCCTGACTGTGTAGCAAGGCTTCTCTGCCCTGGCATTGACACCGAACAAGAGGCAATGAGAAAGAAAGTTGCCTTTGGCAAAGCATTTGTCTGTCCTCTTCATACATGCTCTTTATGCAAAAAGGGTGAAGTTAAAAATGTTCATCATTTGCAGTTAGCAATATGTAGACGCTGTCCTAAAGCTTACCACAGAAAATGTTTACCCAAGTGGGTTTTTTGTTTTTTCACTTTTCCTTTTCATTAATTATTTATGGTTACAGGTATTCATGTCAACAGTATTACTGTGTTTATGTTTTATTTGTTGAAATGAAAACGTACTATATGCTATTATTCCTTCTTTGTGCATGCTCATGCCTACATCTATATGTCTTATTGTTTCTATTTCTTTCTTCAGGGAAATTTCTTTCATACTTGATTATGATAAGGGCATTGTGCAGAGGGCTTGGGATGGTTTACTTGATCATCGGATTTTGATATATTGCATGTAAGTTGTAACTATATAAATGACTGGATATTAAAAACAGTGTTTAGATTATAGATGTATCCTTATTCTATATGATAGGAACTTGGAATTAGAAGTAGAAATTAGGGAAAACCAACCTCCTTTCTAGCCTAGCACAAGTAGCTCTCAGTTGAGATTGATTTCAGAAAGAAAAAGCAGGAAGATAAAAAGTAACCAGGGAAATTTAGATAGGGTTGCACAGACCTTTACGGTTCATATTCCTCACCTGTCAGTTAGTCATATTATTCCCAATGTAGTAATCATATGAGGCCTAAAACTTGTTCTCAACCAATTCTTGCTTAGGGACCATGAGATGGATAGCAAACTTGGGACTCCTGCAAGAGACCATCTGGTATTTCCTGATATAAAAGTCAAAAGGAAAGTATTCAATTACAAATTATTTGACAAAGGAAAAGATACTATAAATTTGGGTAAAAGTTTTGAAGATCTTCCTCCAAACTGGGTGGCAAAGCAGAGTGTTAGCTTTCGAGAAGGGGATGTTGCCAAAGATGTGGAAAAAATATATTGCAAGAAAGATACACTTTTCTCTTGTGCATCAGTCAAGTTTGATTGGTATAGAAAATATTTGAAGGTCAAAAATATGCCTGTGTCAAATCGTTCCTTTCCAAGTCCTTCAAAAAAGCTACCTTTAAAGGGTGCTAACTTGTCGTGTAATTCAAGATTATGTGAAGCTAAATCTCTGCAGAAAAATTTGGTCTGTGCAAGAACTGAAAAAACTGGCTTTGAGAAGCCTCTGGGAAACAAAATCCGAACATCTCTGGACTTTGATAATGCTGAAATGGAAAACAGGTACTTTATGTGCATTGTCATATGTTTATGTTTTTTCTTGGATTAATTGAAGAAAAAAGGTTGATATTTAAGTTCAGGTGTTTACATTTATTCATCACTGTCTATGCAGTGTATTGTCTTTAGTGAAAGAATCCATGTCTACATTTAATGAGCAAGAATTCATTAAGAACTATCAAGCCTTCTCTTCAACATCAGGTTTAACCGAAACTGAATTTCATAAGAACCTTACACAAGGGAAAGTAGAAGGGTCAATTAAGGTTTATCTTATTTTTCCCTCTTGAATGTAGCATTCAGTATTGATGTTAAATAGAATCTGAGCATGTTAAGATCAAGTGGCCTATTAATTAATTATTAGTGTTCTAGTTAAAGGATCTCTGGTTTTCTTGCAGGCTGTTCAAACAGCTTTGCAGAGGTTAGAAGAAGGATGTAGTATTGAAGAAGCAAAAACTATTTGTGACCCAGTGGTGCTCCATCAGCTTTTCATTTGGCAGGTTGAAATACCTTTTCAACATTGTTGTTCAAGATGTTATATTAAAACATTCATGTGTCTTAGCCCTTTGCCTAAAATTTCAACAATATTCGTGTCATTTGCTCTGCACTTGCAACTGATGCAAACACTGTTTGGTGGCAACGCAATACAGAGTTTGCTTATACTTGTATTGGTTTGTGTTGTGTTTTATAAAAACTTCTGCTATCGTGGAAAAACATATCTATATCTCAATGACTGTTATTTGAAGGAAACATGAAATATATTGAGTCAATTTTCTGAGTATTAATTCACTTGCAGAAGCAGATCAAGGTCTATCTTGCACCTTTTCTTCACGGCATGCGATATACTTCCTTTGGTCGCCATTTCACTAAAATAGACAAACTGAAGGAGGTAAATAAATTATTAGATTCTTTTGAAGTATAAGTTGTCAAAAGGGAGAACATTTATGGCATCTGTTTGGCTCTTTTCCTTTAGTTCTGAAAGAAATTGCTCATTAACTATTATATTAGTGTGTGTGCGCTTGTGCGTGTGCACATTTCATCCCATTTCTTGTCTTGTGTCTGGACTTTTTTTATTGGTTTTCCACATTTACACTAACCGATAAGGGTTACAGATTAGCCAATACTACCATATAGTTATTGTATAATGTTGGAGTATAGTATATAAGATCTTGTTGGAATAAACTTAAATTTAGGAGTTATTGTGAGTGGTAGAGTTTAATGTAGTAGGAGAGCAAGAGTCAGGAAGTTAGCATATTATGTTTTTACATTTATGGTCATTATATTGCTGTGTTTTGTAATAATTGGAGACATTATGACATGGAGATGAAAGGCCAAATGTTTGTTCTTTAAATTGTAAGGTTTACGGGGAATGAAAACACACACAGGTAAATTCAGAAAAGTAGAATTGAGTGTTATTTTTCTAACAAATCTAACGTTACAAATCAGTTTTGTGAAATTAAATTTGACTTAAATTTCACTTTCTAAAGTATAAGAATGTTAAAACAACTATGAGAACTTCATTGTATCTAAATAACAAATCACTAAATTATATGCCTAAATTCTGAACTAGGCTGTTTTAGTGTCAGGGATAACTAATTGTAAGTAATGATTTTGTGAATTAAAATGCTACAAACAATTTAAATGTTGAACTTTCCTTTGTTTTACTTTTCAATGGTCCAATTAGTAAAGCTGATGTAAGAACACTCCCTAGTGCAGGTTGTTAATAGGCTTCATTGGTACGTTCAGAATGGAGACACGGTATGTGGTTAAGTAATTGTCCTTCATGCTTTTTATATTTTGGTTATACATACCTTGAATAGAAAATAAGAGAAAAAATAAAGATTTTATTTCTTAATGGTAGAATGAAGAAAGGGAACTCTCCCTAGGATCTACCTTCACAATTAATTTTTCCTTTTTCCCTTCCCTATTGGTACAAGACAGATTGTCCTCTATGCTACACTGTACAATGTAAAAGCCATGTTTATTTTCCTCATTTTACAGAAAAATTAATTTTAACTGAAGAGGATATGATCACATAAAATTTTATTCTTGTGCTCTGTATTGATCTAAAATGTAACCAAAAAAATAAATAAAAATCAAATACTAAAGGCTAAATGATAAGAATAAGTTCTGTATCTAAACAAGCATTCTAAATATTTGAGACAGTTAATAAATTCCTAAAAACTAAATTATCCATTTTCAAACAACAGATATTTAAGGTTATTTTCAACAAGTTAATTTTCCACGTCTACTACTTTAACCGACCAAATATTCCAACTAACAAGCTAATGATTGGTGTGTTTTGAGATGTAGTACATAGTGATCCCTAACATCAGTTTTTAAAAAACAAAAAGAAAAACTAACTTTAAACACAATGGCCCTAACATTCCTTATATTCATTTTTGTTTTGTTAGCGTGTTATCGATATTAATTAATTAAAGTATATGTCACAATCTTGGAATACCTTTTTGAATGTGTTGATATAGGAGTCCACAACCTGTTATTCTCTGTCAATTCAAACTGGGGCTTTGGATTTTTAGTTATTCCAGTGTGTTTACTTGCAAATCCTTTATTTTCTAGCGTGTTCGTTTTATTTGGAATGTGGCAGTAAGATTAGTAGAGGTGATTTATTGCAGATTTATGTATCTTCTTCTGCTCTTTCTCCTGAGATGAGTACTCTATTTAGTGGAAATTCAGAAATACTAGGTTCTTCATTTTTGTATTGTGAGCATTAGATGTGTCCTACTGCAAGTATGAGGATTTGCAAACATTTGAAGAAAAACAGTGAGGTGACAGTTTTCTGGCAATGAGTATTTTACAATACATGAATAGATGATAGACACATATTTCATGAAATTAGCCATTTGACAGGAATAAATAGTCTTGACAAGCACATTCAATAGTCAGGCTTTTAGTCCATCAAGAGAAACTTTTGCTGTGATTTGCGTATACGTTGTTGCATACTATTACTGATGCTATGTTGCAGATCATGAAGCTGTCTGAAGCATATATAAATTAATTGGATCCTTTCTAGTGGGTAATGTGAATATATCAGGCCATGTAACTTCCTATGTTTTTGGAACAAATTATGGGAATCAAAATTTTCTAGCATTCAATTTTTATGGAACTTCTCAAGCAGATAAAATTTCAGAGATGAGAAATTCATGAATGAATGATAACTGCTGACAGTTTCTACTGGATTTAGCCTTTGTGTTGACTAACTTGCTCAATCCATGCTTATGTGTAATCCTTGCCAGGTTTTGGACTTCTGTTGTGGTTCTAATGACTTCAGTTGTCTAATGAAATCAAAGCTTGAACAGATGGGGAAGTCATGTTCATTCAAGAACTATGATTTATTCCAACCCAAGGTAAGTCTTTATGTGGCTCAAATGAAGGCATGCATGGCATAGCTTTTTCTTCAGATTTTATTTTCCTCCTGCTTCAAATTTAAAACTGCAATGTAATAAAGATTTGTTTCTTCCTTTTCCCTGTTGCAAATGCCTTTTATTGCTAATGAAATCCTGCTGCTTGTAGAATGATTTCAACTTTGAAAAGAGAGATTGGATGAGTGTCAATGCAGAAGAACTACCCCACGGTTCTAAACTTGTAAGAATCTAAAAAACTTCTACTTCATAATTCTTGAATACTTCCATGTTTAATATCTTTACTATATTTTCCTTTCACCTGTTGATATTTTACCAGATCATAGGGCTGAATCCTCCTTTTGGGGTGAAGGGTTGTCTTGCTAACAAATTTATTAACAAGGCATTGACTTTCAATCCCAAACTTCTTATTCTAATTGTACCAAAAGTAACTAAAAGGTCAGTGTTTGTTTCATTTCATACCCTTTTTCTTTCATGCAATAAGAACAAAACTCATCTATCTATTATGTTTCCAGACTTGACAAAAGGAAAGGTGGATATGATTTAATTTGGGAGAGTGATGAGATGTTTACAGGAAAGGTGAGTTAGCAAAAGTTCAGTGATTTCAAACCCAACACTGTAATCAGGGACAACTCAAGAAATGTAGCATTTTTATCATAATTTTATTTAAAATTTACATTTCGAGTTTTTTTTTAGGCCTAAAGCAATTAGTATTAAAAACAAATTGAGGCTTTTTTTCTTACCAGCTTGGAGCCTTGAGCCGATCCTTTATGGTATACTGTATATAACCAAAGCAAGGGACATATAAATTAGCTTATGTTCTGCATTATGTTCATTCTTCCAGTCATTTTATCTTCCTGGTTCTGTTGATGTACGAGACAAGCAATTGGAAGACTGGAACTTGAAGCCACCACCTCTCTACCTTTGGAGTCACCCTGATTGGACCAGTTTGCACAGGAAAATTGCTCAAGAACATGGCCACATGAAGGAGGAATATGATGTGCATGTGAAGAATTATCTTATGGAGGAGAATCATGACTGTTACCAGGACTATTCTGGATTACATGCACCTGGGGATGTTTTGAGCATATTTGATGATATTCCATGTGATGATGATGATGGTGCAGATGAGGAAGTTGCAACATGCAATGCTCAGGGTCAGGTGAAGAGAACACTGTTTTCTGATTGTGGAGGAGAAATGGAATTGGAGAATAGGTTACCCTTTGATGAAGCTGAGGAAATGTGCATTGATA
This sequence comes from Vigna reflexopilosa, assembly GCA_027742785.1. Taxonomy (NCBI): domain Eukaryota; kingdom Viridiplantae; phylum Streptophyta; class Magnoliopsida; order Fabales; family Fabaceae; genus Vigna; species Vigna reflexopilosa. Next base: position 1,407,919 of record CM050929.1, on the reverse strand, counting down.
TGGAGTTATCAACTCCCTAGAAATATGAAATGGCTACACAGATACAGAATGAAGAAATTATGTCTTCTTTAAAGTAGTAATAAGTTTGAGATGAATGAAACTGTTAAATGGAATTTAGTAGTAGGATTGGTTATGATGTGTTCTTATTACAATGTGGACGCTATAAACATAACTTTACTTCAAATTCACAATCTTCAAATTAAATGATTATAGTGTTCTTTCTTATTAAAATATGGAATTATTAAATATATTTTTTAATTAAAAATAATATTAAATATTTGTTTTGGGCTCTTATTTCCTGCACTCCCACAATTTCTTCGTACAATCCCTCAAATTTTCGAAATGATCATTTTGTCTTCTAAAAATGAAAATCTTTTTTTCCCTTGTAGGATTTTTTGGAATTTGTTTTTGGTATATTTTTAAATATTTTTTATTAATGGAGATATTTTATGTATATACAGTAATGGAGATATTTTATGTATATATAAATTTAAGGCGAATTATATTTGATTCTTGTTTTGGGGTGGAGTTAGTAATAATGGGGTGCTTAGTATATCAAAGAGTGCAGGAAGCAAAATCCTTTGGGCTGTATTTAAGCCCAATGTCACAGGAAACCCGAAACTCCTAAGGGCAATACTTGCTCCAAAGTCCAAACAAAGGTTAACCCATTTCTCTCTTCAAATTTCACCCTTCTCACTCTCTTTCTCTCTTCAAATTTCACCCTTCTCACTCTCTTTCTCTCTCTACACTCTCCTTCACACACTCTCTCTCTCTCCGACCTAGCGAGACCGAGCGATCCGACTCTAATATCGCGATGCTCCGCCGCGCAACCTCCGCCCTCCTCTCCGGAGCCTCCCGCCGACGCTTCTCCACCGACGTACCGGCAACGCCCTCAGCAGACTCGAGCTTCGTGGAGGCGTGGAAGAAAGTGAGCCCGAATCTGGATCCTCCGAAGACGCCGCTCTCGTTCTTGAAGGAGCGGCCGCCGATTCCCTCGACCCTCCCTTCCAAACTCACAGTCAACTTCGTCCTCCCCTACGCTTCCCAATTGTCCGCAAAAGAGGTCACGTTTTCTATCTCTATTGGTTCTTGTAGCACATTAGGACCGTATTCTTTGAATCTCTCGAATCTTCTGTTTTGGTTTGTGTGTTCCTGCGTTTCGCTCGTGCTGATCTGGGGATTTAGGTCTAGGGTTAACGAGGTTTGTCGTTGCGTTGTTTGATGGAAATGGAAAATGACAAGCTATTTTGTTTATTTAGGGTGTGTTTGGGACAAATGTGAAAATTAAATGTTGTGTTTCGATAATAGATCCTTATGTAATCGATTGTGATCAGAATTTTTTTTTTAACTTTGCTATAAATGATTTTAAAATATTAATTTTACTTAGACGCAACAAGTAAATCAGCTTTAGTGCGAGGAAAAAAGAAATGTAGCTGATAGGGGAAAAATCTGAAAATAGTCATAAATTACAATGTTTCGGATTCATAAAAACAATTCATCTTTTAGGGTTTTTTTTTTACTAAGTTTCTGTTGATATCTCATGTATCTTATTTTATAAATGACTTATTTTTCAATTAAACAACTAAATTGATGGGGAAATACTTTACCAAAATTGGCTTATAGTTATGTATGCTTGCTGATAACCTATTTCATAACTAAAGAAAACAAGATTTGTGTCTTGGCACTTTTGGCTTTTGACATGATGAGCCAGGTGTGAAATGGTAAAATGCAGTAAAAATTGGTGATTGGATTTGGCCATCCCTACCATTGATTGAATTTGGGTAATCGATCTCTATACACTAATGTGCTACAAGAACCAATAGAGAGGAAACCAAACATAATTGATTACATGGAACATAATGAGGCTTCCAATTGAATGAGATGCTGATGTCTAATAATTTTATTATATTATAAATTACTTCCTCCGGTCTTTATTGCAAGGTATAAATTCTAAGCAGCCTACATTCCAAAGCACCCCAGTAGTCTCAAAAGTAAATTTTAAGTTGTCTGATTAAACTGGGTGTGACCCCTTCTAATTAAATTGATGTAAGTTTTTAAATGCAGTGGAATATAGCTGCATGAGACAGTGTTATTAGTTTGTTCTGTGTGTGATTGCATTTAGTTGACATGAAAAGTGTTCCTACAATGGCATTGACAGTCCGGAAAGAAAAAGGATCAAATAAACAGAGAAATCAGAATTTTTGGTGTTAGCTGTAATTTTCCAATATCGTCCACCAAGGGCATGTTTGCTGGTTTCGGATCAGACTATAGGTTAATTCATATGTCGTTCTCAATTTCTTATCCTTGTTGTAATTCTCATCATGAAGATGCAGCAGATTAATTTTGTGGACACTTTCTCCTAAACCTGAGGTGATAAGTTGATTTTAACCCATGCGAGAAGCTGAATTTCTTTTAACTTAGCATCTATTACAAGCTGAATTTCTTTTAACCCATGGTTATCTGTTTTTTTTCTTCTTGTTCTGCCATGTGTTACATTCACTGGTTTGATCCAATCCAAGTTTTGGATATTAGTAAGAGAAAATTCCTTAACTGATGATGTTCCTTGAAAAGTGACATAATTTGTGTGCAACAGGTTGACATGGTGATTGTACCAGCAACAACTGGGCAGATGGGTGTTCTGCCAGGACATGTAGCAACAATTGCTGAGTTGAAACCTGGTGTCCTCTCTGTTCATGAAGGGAACGATGTGACAAAGTATTTTGTCAGCAGTGGCTTTGCATTCATCCACGCGAACTCTGTTGCTGACATAGTAGCTGTTGAGGCCGTACCGGTAGATCGGATTGATGCAGATCTTGTTCAGAAGGGCCTTCAAGATTTCACCCAGAAGCTCAACTCAGCCTCAACTGACTTGGAGAAAGCTGAGGCTCAGATTGGGGTGGACGTCCACAGCGCTCTCAACTCTGCTCTTACAGGCTGATAAGTACTGTAGTGTTGAGTCCTTTCCTTTTGTATTTGTTTTTCCCCCCCTCCACTGCGTGGCGTTGATTTGTCACGGTGTAATCAAAGTTGCCAAAGAACATTTTCACCATGAATTTCTGTGTTCAAAGTGATTTCATAAAATAATATTTCAACAGCTTCCTTCTAGCCCAAGGATGTTGGGCAAGACCTTCATGTTAGAAACTAAAGCTTCATTTTTGTTTTGGATTATATTATTATAGGCACTATATCATAATATTAGTCATCTAATGCAACTCCATAATTACTTGACTCATGTCTGTCTGGATCATGCTTGCTTCATTGTGCTGATACACATGCATGAAATTTGCTCCAGGATAATGATTGCTATGCATGCTTCATTGGGCCCCACGAGAGAAGTTGAAGCATTTTGAGTTAAATTGAGATTTTGGGTCTGATAAGTGTATATTGATCCAGGTCTGTTCTTAAATGGAGCAGATGAAGATCCCATGTTCTAGGCAGTTTCTTCCTGCATCTCCATAACTTTCTTTCTGCATCCTCATAAATTTTTTTCCCATTTTACCCTTTCGGGATTTTGTACAGAAGTAATTTTTGTTTTCTTAGAAAAAGACTTCCTGATCTTTTAATCTGCATAATCTGAAAGTTAAACATGATTTTCAGATTATGTAATTTGGAAGTTAAATGACATAAATTTTGTGATTTTCAGAATTTAAAAGTTATTTTTACGATTATATAATTCGAAAAAGGTAAAATGGGTAAAATATTTATGGAGATAGAAGAAGTAAATTTGGAAAATGCATGAAGAAACTGACATATTCTAACTATAAGAGGTTAGCACACTCCAACTTGTTTTTTAAGGTTCAGAGAAGCAAGTTAACTGAAACGAGTTTGTGGTCTAAATTTTATCCATGAACATGTTGAACTTGTGTACTTTATTGTAAAATATAAATCACTTTATTTATTATGATCTTTTTTTTACATATTTATTGTGGATATATTAGAGGTGAAACTCCTTCGAATGGTCTTGATTCATTATTCTTTTGAAAATATTTTGCCTGTTAATTTAATTTTTAAAAATTTAAAATTCTTAATTAAGATATAGGGAATATCATTTTAAAGTTTTACTTTATTATGCATATTAAACTTTACAGGAAATGAACATTAATTAATTTTAAATATTGAGAAATTAAAATATTTGTTTCATAATAAAAAGGATTAATAGTTTTAAATATTTAGTAATTCTAAAATACAAATTTTGATAATTTTTTACAACAAAATTATTATATCATTTATGAAATACTTTATTAAGCTTTGAAGTACCAAATCCTTCCACGTCTTAATTGGTAAATTAGTGAATTAAATTTACATCAATCCTTTAAGGCCTTAGTATCCTTTATATTTTTAAATAGTGATTATTAATTTGAATTATTAAATGATATTATGTATTGTTTTTTTTTTCATAGTTTATTTTATTTAAAAATATTTGAAGTATAGAAAACTTTCGAAGAAGATAAAATGAATGGAATATTTCATATTGTTTTCATAACATTATGTTCGTTTTAACTGATTGTACTGTTTATGAGCAAATGAGAGCGTGGATTTGTGGAAGGTGTTATGTTTGTTTGCTCAGATTTGCGAGCGCGGATTTGGATGAATTTGCGAGTTTCTTACTTTTTCAGTCACCCGTTAAGATGCGAAAATTTGAGATGATTTACGTTGAAATCTCGTTTTTACCCTCTTGAGGAAATACATGTTTAAATACACATTGGTGTTTATTTTTGGTGACGGCGGAGTTGAGATGCTGGCAGATGGTGTCGAAGGTGGCCTTGCTCATTCGGAAGTAGCGACAGAATTCGTTCTCCGGGAAGTCTGGTCGGTTGCAGCGCTCCCACCAGTCCTTGGAACGGTCCTTGACCCAAAGGCGGCGCTGTTGCGGTGGAAAAGGTAGTGATGTCAACATCTTCTAGAGTAGCACAACGAGGTCTTTTGGTGGAAGAGGGCAGCACAACAAGGTGTATCAGGAAGGATGACGTTTTGACCGAGTTTCTAGAGGCCTCACTCTGCGTCCTCGATCTGGCCTTGTCGGACAAGATCTTCCAGACAGAAGCACCTCGACGCACCTTCCGAGCTAAACTTTGTGGACACATGGAAAGTACTTATGATAGGGCTTGGAGAACGGGATCGGAAAGGGGCAGATTCAGGTCGGAAAAACGCGTGCTCGTCAGCACTTTGTTCGGGAAGTCGGAATCCATGGCTGCATCGTGCAGTGTGTGTTCGTTGCCTTTGTTCAATTTCCTTTCTTTCTTCTTGCTAGGATGATTTCACAAGTTTATCAAAATAAAAGTAGAAAATATTTTTGTTTTATTTTTAAATTTTATCTTATACTTTTGTTTTATTTTTAAATTTTATCTTATACTTTATATTATTTTAGTAACTAGGGGCATTTTGGTAATCTTTAATTTTTATCAATTAAAATAATTTTTTAAATATATTACATCAATCAAATCTTACCCTAATTCTCACAAACTTTACCCTCAAATTTACTCTCAATTACCCACAAATCCACTAAAAAAAATAACAAAAAAAAATTACCCTCAAATCCACTCAAATCCATTCAAATCACCTCTCCCAAATCATCTCTTCCAAATCTTATCAAACGAACAAAGCCTAAAAGATTTCAGTGTCTATTTAGTATTATAAGATTGAAAATTTTGGTTTATTTTTATAGAATAAGAGCAAGTTGTCCTTATTAAGGGTTAAATATGTTTTTAGTCCCTATACTTTGGAGCGGTTTTGATTTTAGTCCCTCTTTCAAAGTAAGGTACATTTTAGTCCTCTATCTTAAGGAAACTTTGATTTTAGTTCTCCAAAATTAACACCGTTAAAAATCTGGTGAGTTGGCTAACGTCTCTCCACGTGGAATTACATTTTTGGTGTGATTGATTATTTGCTGACATGTGTTAAGTGATTGAGATTTTTTTACAGTTTAGGAATTTTATTTTCGTGAATCAGATTTAGGAATTTTTATTCGTGAATCAAATTGGTGTTCAAATTCAATTAGGGTTCGTGTTTCTGTTGGTGTTCATTCTCTTCCACCTATCCAATTATACATCAAAGAGGAATGATGTTTGACATTGGGTTTGGCAAACGGCTTTTGCTTCTCAGTTGATGCTGGCAAGCTAAATGGCAAAAGGGAACCCACTTACAGGGAGGGGGTAGATACATTGATGAAAAAAAAAGTTCAAGAAAAAGGGAGTTAGAGGCAAGGATAACAGGAGGTTCTCGAACACAGCTCTCAATTCCTCTATTCACTCAACAGAGTCACCCCCTCCGAACTAATTCCTCCATCACGCTCATCACGAAAATCCATTATCCCACCCAACTTCCACTCCATCTTTCGACTATCAAAAACCCCAAAGCCATTTTTCACACAGAGATAGAGACAAGAAAAACATTGGATGATCATCTTTCACACACGAAATTTGATTCCTCTGTATTCCCACAACATCCATTTTTTGATTCACACAGAGAAACACCTTCATCATTTCGTCTTTCACTCTCCCCTCATCTTGTTCAACACCTTAAAAACAGAGAACAAGTAAGCCCCAAGTTTCATCACCTCCTTTGTTAACATCAAAACATAAAGCACATAATCAGAGGAGGAATGGAGGGTTTGGAACGCTACGAAGAGGGGCGGCGCTCCTACCGTGAGTAACGTCGCCGATGGTCTTGGCGATGACTGATGGCAGCACCTTTAGCCGAGCTTGAAGATTGTCATGGTGGCTGGTTTGGTGGAGGCGAGGTCTGGGCGAGAGAAGACGAAGATGGTGGTCTGCGGTGGTGCTCCTGGCCGGTGAGGAAAAGCGACGACCCTGGCTTGGCCGCAACGGCGACTTGTGCAGGATAGCGGCATCGACGACGCCGACAACCTCGTCGGTCTAGGTCGTTGTCGATTCAAGTCTTTGCGACGACGAACGGAAGAGGCACGAACAACGGTGTCGCTGGCGCTGCTTCAAGGTGTCAGAGCTTACCTAACTGAATTTGAACACCAACAGGATGAGGGGAGAGAACTAACACCACGAACCCTAACTGAATTTGAACACATTCCCGAATAAAAATCCCTAAATCTGATTTAAAAATAAAATCCTTAAACTATAAAAAAACTCCAATCACTTAACGCATGTCAGCAAACAATCAATCACACGTGCCAAGAGAGAGGAAGCAAAATTGTAATCTCACGGGGAAAGACATTAGCCAACTCATCAGATTTTTAACGGTGTTAGTTTTGAAGGACTAAAATCAAAGTTTCCTTAAGATAGAGGACTAAAATGTACCTTACTTTGAAAGAGGGATTAAAACCAAAACCGCTCCAAAGTATAGGGACTAAAAACATATTTAACCCCCTTATTAATTTAGCTCTTACATTATAGAAAATATGTAAGGAGGTTTCTTCCTACACTTCTAATTTTTCTCTACACCTCCATTTTTTTCAAAAAATTATACAATTAACCTTAATATTTTTTTTTAATTTTTTCTTTTTTCTTAATAAATTTACTATGCACCCTCTTTAGCAGGATTGATATATGTAATATATTTCGAAATTCGCTATATATTTAAATCCAAACACCGTCCAGCCATATGCTACTTCAACCGTCATGAACAATAAATCCAAACATATGCTACTTCAACCCAACCAAATCTTCCATTTCTTCAAGTTTCTTTGCAAAAACGAAAATGAATCCCTAGCCTTCAAGTCCAGCACCGTCCAGCCACAATAAACAGCACAAAGTTTTGGTTGTAAACTTGCTTCAAACATCAAAACCGAAAAACAAGAAGAAAGAGTCCAAATCACAACACCCACACATCAACTTAAGCTCTCTTCAACCCAAAACTCACATATAACTCCATTTTTATCATCCAACCAAATAAAATGCAAAGAAAACCGTGAGCAATTGCAGCAATGGAAGAGGAAAACGAAATATAAAGTTACTAAAACCCAACAACCACCATAGAAATGCAAAGACAAGCTCCCAAGCTCAAGCTTCAAACATCAAGAACAAGCAAATGGAAGTAGAAATGAATGGTTTTTCACCACCAATGAGCTAAGACAACCAAGAGTAAGTTAAGAGAAGAAGAAAATCTGCATCTTATTCATTGAAATGGCCAAAATCCAAAGCACCAAGCAAGCTCCCATGAGAGTATGTTCATACATGAAAACCCTAGGAGAGAAAAGTTGAAAACCGTGAGAATGAAGTGCTCCCCTTTTGGTGGCTCGGTATTCTCCCCTCATAAGACCGAGAATCCTCCCCAAGGTGGGGTCCACAACTAATTTAAAACCCTAACCTAAAAGACACATGTCCTACACATGGGTTTTTTTACAAAATTGCCCTTAAAAGGGTCCAAAACACCTAATTCTAATTAAGGACTTCTAGAAAACGAAATTACAACTTTAATTAGAATCTAAATGACTAAATGTTGAGCCTTTGAATGTGTCACGCCATATCCTAATGCTCCAGATGATGTTTCCACAACTTCCCTGCAACTAGAAATGCGCTTAATCAGTTCAGAAAATCCAAATTAGCACAATTACGAATTTCCGACCAAATTAACACAATTCCCTGGTTTATTTAAGTGCAATAAACTAAATACAGTTCAAGAAATAACGACTCATCAGTTACCTCTCAGGCAATGATACTAGAACGAAGGTACTCTTGAGGAGCTGAGTTTCCTCTTTCGCTTGTCTTTCTCTTTTCTTTGATTGCTCTCTGAATCGCTTCTCCATGCCTTGATGATACTAGAACCAAGATGATGACTACTATTGCCGTTGGGAGTGAATCATTCCAGAATCAGAAAAATCCTCTCCAAGTCTCTCGGCCCTCTGTTTTTTTTTGCTCCAACTATCTCTGATTTTTCTCTTTTTGCTCCCTCCTCTCCTTTCACGTTTTCAAATCCCCAAAATATTCTAACAAACTTGCCCCCTTCTCTCCGACACCACCCCTCCATGTCACCATTCCCCACATTTTTCTTTTTCCTTTTCCCTTTGTTATTTTTTTAATTAATTAATTAATTTCTTCTCTCTTTTTTTTTATAATTTTTTTCTTTAATTAATTTTAATAAAAATAATTTAAATTTTTTTAAATTTTTTTTTTAATTAATTAATTTTTTTTTATATTTTAATTAACTGTACTAACTATATTAAAAACAAAAACAAGAAATAAAACAAAAAAAATAAAATAAAACTACGAAAAGAAGAGCTAAAAATAAACATAATAAAGTAAAATAAATTGATAAAAATCTGATAATCAAATAAAGAGAAAAATTAATATTTTAACACCCGGACGAAATTGGGTGTTGACAAACATGTTATCAAAGCCAGGTTCTTTGTTCGTTGGTCCTGCCCACTACAACCTTCGTTGTTGTTAGAGTTGTCGTCGTCGACGTTAGTGTCGTTGTCTCCATTGTCGACCACCTTCATTAGGCTCACCACGACCTGACTATGTTGATTGGGTCTCTTTTTAGTTCTAGGTTTTGTACTCTCTTCCCTCTTCATGGCTTCTAACCCGTCCATATATGCTAACTATGTCAATGTGCATTTATCTATTGATAAGGTACTAATTATGCGACTTGGGCATTAGACGTTAAACTTTGGCTTAGGAGTCAAGGGTATCTTGATCATATTACTCAGAACGTGACAACTATTGATTCCGTTGCAGTTACCCATTGGTTAAAAGTTGATGCTCAGTTATGCATTGTTCTCAAGGATACCTTTCATTCCTCTTTAAAACAAATTTTTTGTTCCTACGAAATATGTTTTGAAATCTGGGAACACGCTAAATTATTATACACCAATGATACTCAACGTCTTTATGGGTAAAATTCATGCTCTTTTTCATGAGTTAAATGAGTTATTGCCTCCTGCTTCTACTCCTACCAAAGAAATAGAGCAACGATCAAAGTTCTTCATGTTGCTAGCATTGCACGGCCTTGCTAATAAGTATTCTCATGTTCATGATCAGATTTTGGGTTCACCTGTTGTTCCCACTTTGACTTCTACTCGTTCCACTCTTTTGCGTGTACCTAGTAGATCCATCAATGATACATATGTTTCCTCTACGTTGGCATCTCAACGTCATGACCGTAATCACTCTCACAAACCGGGAAAATGACGTCTCAAGTGTAACAATTGTGGCAAGGTAGGTCACACGATTGACATGTGTTATGCATTACATGGTCGCCCTCCTAGATCTGCTACAATTGTTCAGACTACTGGGGATCCTCTTTCATCTGATATTAGTGACGACACTGTTATTTTCAGTAAATTTCTCAAATAGTATAAGGATCAACAACCTTCTAGTTCCACTGCATCTGTAGCACACACAAGTACATCTTTTATTGGTCTGAGTCCATCTTCTTCTTTTGACTCTTGGGTTCTTGACTCGGGAGCCACAAATCACATTACTGGTAGCAAATCTTTGTTTTCCTCTTTGTCCTCTCTGAATCCTTTACCTTCTGTTACAATGGCTGATGGATCTAGAGTTTTAGCTCATGGTGTTGGGACTGTTAACATTTTTCCTTTTTTATCCATTGATATATAATGTTCTTTACGTCCCTGGGTCTCCTTTTAACTTATTATCTGTCAGTCGTCTAACTCGTTCTCTTGATTGTGATATGTCTTTTAACAAAGATTCTGCTTGTTTACAGGACCAAAGTTCGAGACAGGTGATTGGCACCGGATGTGAGTCTCATGGTCTTTATCATCTTCACCCCACTACACATATTGGTGCAGTTATGGAGTCTCCATCTCTTCTTCATGCTCAGTTAGGTCATCCCAGTTTTGCCAAACTACAACAACTTGTTCCTAGCTTATCCAAGTTGTCCAATTTGGTCTGTGAGTCGTGTCAATTAGGAAAACATATTCGTAGTTCCTTTCCTCATAGTGTCTCACAACGTGCTTCGTCTCCTTTTGCCTTAGTTGATTTTGACATTTGGGGACCTAGTCGTGTTAAGTCTAATTTAGGTTTTCAATATTTCGTTACTTTTATTGATGATTATTCTAGATGTACTTGGCTATTTTAATGAAAAATCGTTCTGAGTTATTTTATCTTTTTAAAACGTTTTATCATGAAATTAAAACTCAGTTTGATGTTTCTATTCAAATTTTGCGTAGTGATAATGGTCGTGAATATCTTTCCTATTCTTTTCAACAATTTATGGCTTCTCATGGTATTCTCCACCAAACTTCATGTGCTTATACACCTCAACAAAATGGGGTGGTTGAGCGCAAAAGTAGACATCTTATTCAAACAGCTCGTACTCTTTTAATTCATGGTAACATTCCTCAATATTTTTGGGGTGATGTTGTTCTTACTGCATGTTATCTCATTAATCACATGCCCTCTTCTGTTTTAGAAAATAAAATACATTATTCTATCTTATTTCCTCATGAACCTCTTCACCCATTACCTCTAAAAGTTTTTGGGTCTACATGTTTTGTTCATAATTTTGGCCCTGATCTTGATAAGTTAGCTCCTCGATCACACAAATGTGTTTTTTTAGGCTTTACTAAATCAAAGAAAGGTTACAAGTGTTTTTCTTCTTCTCTTAATCGTTATTTTATATTTTCAGATGTCGCCTTCAATGAGTCTTCCTTTTATTTTAATGATCATTCTTCTTTTGATATGTCTCCTTCTAATACTATCAATGTTCCTTTTGTTTGTGATCCTCCAATTGTGCCTAGTTCACCAGGTGTTTCTCAACAACCACCAAGTGACTCAATTGAAGTGCCAACTACCTTGTCTCCTCCGGCTCCGACAACTGAGTTTACCCTTCCAATTGCCCTTCTAAAAGGTATACGTTCTACCCGTAATCCCTCTCCACATTATCTTGCTTTAAGTTATCATAGACTGTCTTCACCTTTTTATACCTGCCTTTCTTCTATTTCTTCTATGACAATCCCAAAATCTATTATTGATGCCTTAGCCCATCCTGGTTGGCGTCAGGCCATGCTAGATGAACTAAGTGCTCTTCAACATAGTGAAAATTAGGAGATTGTCCCAATTGTTGCTTGCAGGTGGATTTTTTATATCAAAGTTGGTCATGATGGAACTATTGATCGCCTCAAAGCTCGTCTTATGGCCAAAGGTTACACTCAAATTTTTGGTTTGGATTATGGTGATACTTTTTCTCCAGTGGCAAAGATGACATCTATTTGTTTATTTATAGCCATGTCGGCTCTTCAACAATGGCCTCTTTATCAATTGGATGTCAAAAATGCATTCCTTAACGGAGATTTGCAAGAAGAGATTTATATGGAGCAACCTTCAGGATTTGTTGCTCAGGGGGAGTCTTCGGGGTTGGTATGTTGTCTTCGTAAATCCTTATATGGCCTAAAACAATCTTCTAGGGCCTGGTTTGGAAAATTTAGTAATGTTGTTCAACAATTTGGTATGACTCGGTGTGAAGCAGATCATTCAGTCTTTTACCGTCACTCAAGTGTTGGATCTGTCTACTTGATAGTATATGTTGATGACATTGTACTTACAGGTAGTGATAATCATGGCATCTCTCAAATGAAACAACATCTTTGCAACCATTTTCAGACCAAAGATCTTGGCAAACTTAGATATTTCTTGGGTATTGAGGTGACACAATCCAATGATGATTATGTTATATCTGAAAGGAAATATGCAATAGATATTTTGGAGGAAACTAGGTTGATGAATTCAAAGCATGTGGACACACCCATGGATCCTAATACTAAATTTCTACCAAAACAGGGGGAGCCTATGTCAGATCCCGAGAAATATAGAAGACTAGTTGGAAAATTGAATTATATTACAGTTACCCTTCCTGATATTTCCTTTGCAGTTAGTGTGGTAAGCCAATTCCTTAATTCCCCATGTGAAGATTATTGGAATTTAGTTATACGTATATTAAAGTACATTAAAGGATCTCCTGGAAAAGGGTTGTTATATGGTTCTAGTAACCATACAAGAGTGGTTTGTTATTCTGATGCTGATTGGGCAGGATCTCCTTCTGATAGAAGATCTACATCCGGATATTATGTCTCCATTGGTGGTAACTTGATCTCTTGGATAAACAAGAAACAGAGTGTCGTGGCAAGATCTAGTGCAGAAGCAGAATATAGAGTTATGGCTTCATCCACTTGTGAACTTGTTTGGCTTAAGCAATTGCTTAGAGAGTTACAATTTAGAGATGTCACGCAAATGACGCTTATATGTGACAATTAGGATGCTCTTCATATTAGTTCTAATCCTGACTTTCATAAGAGGACCAAACACATTGAAATTGATTGTCATTTCATTCGAGAGAACATTGTATCTGGAGATATTAAGACTGAATTCATCAATTCAAGTGATCAATTAGCAGATATTTTCACTAAGTCTTTATAGGGACCGATAATTGATTATATTTGTAACAAGCTTGGTACATACGATTTGTATGCACCAGCTTGAGGGGAAATGTTAGATATATTATCTTTATTTTATATTTATCTTTTATCTTTTAGTTAGTTTGTTATTATTTCTTATTTGTATTTTAGGCTTAGCCTATATTTCTTCTATTATAAATAGAGAACCTATGTGTATATTTAACACAAGATAGATTAATCCCAAATATAGTTTTTTACTATATTCAACATATTTAAAATTTAATAAATTTTTAATTTAATATAATATAATTTATTACATATTTAAGATTTTGTATTATTGTTATTATTATTGTTATAATATTTATGTTTTTATTTTAATTATTATTATATTTATATTTATTATTATCATTATTATTTTACTATACCTATTATAATAGTGGAAATAATATTTTAATCATTATTAAAATATTAATACATAATAAATAAATTTAAAATATTAAATTAAACTAAGAATATATATTAAATTTTAAATAAAAAATAAATTTTAAAAATTTTAAGACGGATTTTGAAATCTGTTTAATAAATTTTTTAAACTTTTGTTTTTTATTTAAAATTTCAAAAATATTTCATTTAATTTAATATTTTAATGTAAAATAATATATTTAAATATATTAAATTATATTTTATATTATTATTACTTTTATTTTTCTATTTTTATTTTTATTTTATTTTTATTATTACTGTTTTTACTTTAATTACTTTTATTTCCTTTTTATATTTTTAATATGACTATTATAGTAATAAAAATAATATTTTAATAATTATTAAAATATATATTAAATAAAAAAATATTAAATTAAACTATATTATTATGAAATTTTATTTTTTAGTTAAAATTTAATATATATTTTAATTTAATTTAATGTTCTAATATAATTGAATGTATTTAAACATATTAAATTAAATTTTATATTATTATTGCTATTAATATTATTAAACTTTTAAAAATATTTAAATACATTTTAAATTTAAAATTTTTCATGAATTATATTAGCAAATGGTCACTTGTGAAAAAAAATATTTTTTCACTTATTGATTATATTAACAATAAGTTTTACACATAAAAATTATGTATAATAATTTAAAACAAAATGTTAGACACATTATTTTTATTTCATATTTATCTTTTATTTGTATTTTAATTTAATACATATTTCTTTTATTATAAATAAAAAATATATTCAATAAAAAAATTATTCACATACAGAATTTTCATTACATCCAACAAAAATAAAAATCAAGATCACTTATTAAGTTTTTTTATTATTATTTTCTTTTATCTCTTTTCCTTAATTTACAGTACTCAATCTTCTCGTTTTCTCAAACCTTTCATTCTCTTCTTCTCCTTTCATCATGACATCTTTAACCAAGACACAGGAGGTTATCGCAGCAATATTCTTGTGCACAGTCCTGATCATGATATTCGTCGTCTCTTATCTTGTTTTAGTCCATTTAAACTCTGAAGAAAGCAAAATCAATGAAAAAAACAACTTTTCTGTGAGCAACGCCACCGTGGTCAGCTTTTCCTACAACACCACCACCACCACCTTCACTTACAACCTCTCTCTTTTCGTCACCATCCCCAAAAAGTTTGAATCCCTTAAATATGTTAAGGCCACAGTCTCGTACCTAAATCATAGGTTTGCTTTGAAACCAAATGAAACCTTGGTCCAAGGTTTCACCGGACTGAGGATGCGCTTCAGCGGTGAGTATGTCGTGGCTTTCACTGAGGAACAACTTTTGACCTTAAACAAGAACCACATGGCAGGGCTTTATAACATCACTATCAGAATATGGCAATCTAAGACATATGCGTGCCTTTCACTTGGTCTGTGTGACATACAAGTTCCTCTTCAATCTAGGGTTTTCTGTGATTGGACGGACGATTATGATTAAGAAGAATTGCATAAAAGCGATCATTATTACACTTCATTTTTATTATTTTTATTTGGTTCATGGAATAAAGGTTAGTATTTATTTAGATGTTTTAGGATTTTTTTAATCTAAATTAATTACATTAGCATGCAATGTAAACGAACTATCTTTCTTGTTTGTTTGGTACAAGAGTATTGAAATAACAGTTCGTTACTGTATTTAATTGTTCATAAATGATACCCAGTTTTAAGTTAGGATTTGAGATTTTGAAAGGGTTGTATGAGATTTTTTCAATGTTGATTGAGATTTCTTTGTTCAATGATGACTTGTGAGGATTAGGTTTGTATGATATATCAAATTCAGTGATTATATTCTGCAAATATTAAAAAAAATTAAGGATTTTGTTTTCAATAATAATTTGTTACATCCGGTAACAAATGGAGGAGAGAAAGGGGGAAAAGAACCCTAACAAATTGAGAGAAAGAGAAAAACCCTATTATGAATAAACAAAAAAGAAAAAAAAATATACCTTGAACCATTGTTTTTGCAAAAATATCTATTTTACAACTATTTTTTAATAAAATATTATATTATAATAAATTATTTTTTATATTGTTATAAGATGATTGTAGAAGAAAGAAAAAGTATATATATATATATATATATATATATATATATATATAACTTTTTAGTTTTGAGTATAATATTTATTTTTTGTAAAATAATTTATCGTTTTACACATAAAATTATAACTTTGAACCATTATACTTTTAAATAGAAAAAAAATTACATCATAATTATTAGTCTTTCTTTTAGAGTTTTTTATTCATAACTTTTCTCATATTATCTTTCTTATTTTCTTTTCATTTAATTTTTCCGGTTCCATAATTGTATCATTTCATTAATAATATATAAGTATTAAATATAATATTAAAATTTGATAATGCACAACATATAATAAAAATATATATAATATTATTATAGCTATTCGTGTTAATAACTATGAAATCATAATATATAGGTTCATACTAAAAGAAAATTATAAGAGATTTTAAAAAGAAAAAGAATTTTCATAGAAAACCAACTTATTTTATTGAAAACATTGATTGGATGATATATATGATCTTAATAAACTCACTGTAAGAAGAAATATCAGTGTCTCTTATCTTCAAAATATTAACGTTTTTATATTGATTCGGGAAAAACAAATTATATCTTATTCAATTCACCTAATTTAACACAGATTAATGTTGTAAAGACATAATAGTGTTAATCACTTCTAATTAAAACAATCTCAGTAACCAATCTCAATGAAAAAGTCAAATGGACACAATTGATCCTAATTAAACCATTCAGTCTTTTTCTATCAATAATCACTTCCGTCTAAAATTCAAGTATATTTTAAAATATATGTAAATATATTTTGTTATTGTATTTTAGGTAAATATATATTTAGTTTATAATTGATTTTCTAAATATGTCTTATTTGTTACCTAATTAGTTTTCTAAGATTATTTGTATTTATTCTAAGCAAGTGAATGAGATTAATTGAGAAAAATATTCTTTTATGGTATCAAATTTTTAGGACAATTACACTTATATTTTTCATTCCCCTTCATCTATCTTCTTGTTTTCTTTTTCTAACTGACGGACAACAAGAGTTTTTTTCATCAAGCTCTTACAGTTTCCAATATACGTAACCATATTTGCATCACTCTTGCAATGGAGAATGTCCAATATTCTATATGGGTAGAACTTTTTAAAATCACCGCACGTTCTCATAAGGTCCTTCATCACATTATTCCTCGTGCCAATGAAAAAGAGAAGGAACCTGTGACTGAGGATGAAAAGGAATTATGGTCGACTCTTGATGCATCTCCAATGACATGTTGCCTACAATTATTACCATGGATACTTGGAATAGGTTGAGAGATATTTTCCGAGA
The DNA here is from genome assembly GCA_027742785.1 of Vigna reflexopilosa. Taxonomy (NCBI): domain Eukaryota; kingdom Viridiplantae; phylum Streptophyta; class Magnoliopsida; order Fabales; family Fabaceae; genus Vigna; species Vigna reflexopilosa. Next base: position 1,390,712 of record CM050929.1, on the reverse strand, counting down.
CAACAAACATTTTCGTGTGGTAACTCTTGAGGCCGAATTCTCCAATACTAAGATGTAGAATTTTTCAAATGCTTTGGCATATTGCCAACGTCTCAAGTCCCTCGCTAATCAGTTCAAAAACGTTGGAGCAATAGTGTCAAAGCGCTGGCTCGTCATTCAACTTGTTTCGGGTCTCACAAGCGCATATCGCGGTGTAGGGACGTTAATTCGACAGAGTGATCCCCTACCCCCATTTTATCAGGCTCGGTCAATGCTCATACTTGATGAAGCCGAATTGGCAAAGGAGGCTACCACAGCGTCGGAGTCGACAATGGTGACTGCTTCCCAATCTATTTATGACATAAATTCCTCACATTCAGACCAGCTACACCACCAACAACACCATGGGAAGCCGTTTGGATATCGCAAGTATTTTGGAAAGAAATTTGGTAGCGGTGGTCGTGGGTTCGGCGGTGGAAAATTTGGTCGTGCAGGGGGCGGAAGTGGTGGTCCGCAACAATCTAGTGGGATTCTACAACAACAACCACAATGAGGGACTTCACCTTGGCTGAATTACCCACCTTGGGGTTGGAGGCCTCAATGGGTTCCTCCATGCCCATATCCAAACCAAGGGTGGGCACGAAGTCTAGCACCACAGAGAGAACAACAAGAGTCTGGCGTTCTTGGGTCATGAACATAGCAAGCTTACATGACCTCTCAGAATGGGCAGTCCACTTCTTATGTTCCTACAAATATTGAAGCGGTGATGCATACTATGTCTCTAAGTCCCAAGATCCATCATGGTACATGGGCACCGGAGCTACCTCTCATATGACATTTTCCAATGGTAATCTCTTGTCATATTTTAATTTGAGCAATCATCATTGCATTATTGTTGGTAGTGATCATACTATCTCGATTCATGGATATAGTCATACATACTTTCTTTTCCCTAATCCTCCCCTATCTCTCACAAATGTTCTACATGCTCCCAAAATTATCAAAAATCTTATTTCGGTTAGAAAATCCACTACTGATAACTCTGTGATCGTGGAATTTGATCCTTTTGGTTTTTCTGTGAAGGATTTTCAAACAGGGATGCCAATAATGAGATGTGATAGCCAGAATGATCTTTACCCTCTTATTACTGCTACCAACAATCAAACTCTTCCATTAACCTTTGTCGCCATTTCTCATAAGCTTTCGCATGATCGGTTGGGTCATCCTGGTGCTCCTATTTTAGATGTTCTTAGGAAAAATAAAAGCATCGCTTGTAATTGTCTTTCTAGTTCTAGTCTTTGTCAATCTTGTGTTTTTGTAAAACATTAATTTGTCATTTGTTTCCTCTTCTACGAGTACATATATGCCTTTTGATATTATTCATAGTGATATTTGGACATCTCTTATTTTGAGTTCAATGGGACATCAATATTATGTTTTATTTTTAGATGATTATTCTAATTATTTATGGAATTTTCTGTTGACTAAGTCTGATGTATTTGAGAAATTCTTAGCTTTTCGAGCCCACATTCTCATTCAATTTGAACATCATATAAAAAGTTTCCAATGTGATAATGGGAGGGAGTTTGACAATGGTCCTTTTCAGGATTTGTGTAAAATTAATGGTATGTCTTTCTGTCTTTCTTGCCCCCACACCTCACCTCAAAATGGGAAAGTCGAACGGAAAATTCAGACTATCAATAATATGTCTCATACTTTTCTTTCTCATGCCTCTCTTCCTTCTTCTTTTTGGCATCATGCATTACAAATGGCAACATATCTTCTTAATATTCTTCCAAATAAGGTTTTGGGAAACACTTCTCTTCTTCAAATTCTATACCAACAGGATCCCTTATATTCTCACATTATAAGGTGTTTGGGTGTCTATGTTATCCTTTATTTTCATCCACCACAATCAATAAATTACAACCTCGATCTGCCCCATGTGTGTTTTTGGGTTACCCTTCACATCATCGTGGCTACAAGTGTTATGATTTATCTTCTAGTAAGATTATAATTTGTTGTCACGTACTATTTGATGGGCATCTTTTCCCATTTCAGAAACTGCATTCCCCTTCTTCTACTTCTTATGATTTCTTTTGTGATGATATGAGTGCCTATATTATTCATCACCTTCACGATCAATCTTTAAATGTTTCTACTCCTCTCACGGACCAACCTGAAACACAAAGCCACCTCCCTACTGGCCCAAATCTCGTGAGCCCAGACACTGCCAACCCACACTTCCCTTCAAGCCCACCCGCTTCTCCTTCCCTTAGCCCATCCTCTTAACAACAACAGACCAAATAATACCTTCCCCTCATATTCCCATCCAATCGCCCCACATGGTCACAACAAGCCAAATGGGCAATTTTAAGCCAAACAAGAAATATGATGATGAATATGGCTTAGCCACTTTAGTTACTCGATCTCCATTTCCTCGTAACCCAGTTGCAGCTCTTCGTGATCCCAATTGAAAAATGGCCATGGATGATGAATATGATGCTTTTATTAAAAATAAGACATAGGAGTTGGTACCACATCCACCTAATGTTAATGTTATTCGATCTTTGTGGATTTTTACTCATAAAGAGAAATCTAAGGGTGTGTTTGAGAGACATAAAGCTCGTCTTGTAGGTAATGGAAAAACTCAGCAGGTTGGCATTGATTATTGAGAAACTTTTAGTCCAATAGTGAAACCAGCTACGATTCGCACCGTTCTTTCTATTTCTCTTTCCAAGGAATGGCTCATTCATTAGTTGGATGTCAAAAATGTTCTTCTTCATGGTGAGCAAGAAGAAACAATTGATATGCCTCAACCATTGGGTGTTGTGACCGAACTCTTTCGGATTATGTGTGCCATTTGCATAAGTCATTATATGGGCTTAAACAAGCACCTCGTGCTTGGTATAAGCCGTTTGCTAATTATGTCTTGTCTCTTGGTTTCTTAAATAGAAAATGTGACCACTCATTATTTATTTATTGAAAGGGTTCACACATGGCTTACATTTTGGTCTATGTTGATGACATTATACTTATTGCCTCTTCTCATGCTCTCCGATTAAATATTATGAATCTTCTAAGCTCAAAATTTGTTATGTAGGACCTTGGTCCTTTGAACTATTTTCTTGGCATTGCAGTGACCTAACATAAGGGTGGTATGTTCCTTTCACAGTGCAAATATGCCGAATAAATTATTGATCGAATTGATATGTCTTCTTGCAAGTTGTCTCCAACACTGGTTGACACCAACACTAAGGTGGGTACTACTTCTAGCGCACCTTATGAGGATCCCACTCTTTATACGAGTCTTGCTGGGGCTCTACAATATCCCACTTTCACCAGGCGGGATATCTCTTATGCGGTGCAACAAGTGTGCTTATATATGCACGATCCGAGGATGGACCATATGCAAGTTCTCAAACGTGTTATCCGGTATTTACAAGGTACACTTGATCTTGGTCTTCATCTCAATTCATCTTCGATCTCATCTCTTATTTCTTATACTAATGCTGATTGGGGCGGGTGCCTTGATATAAGACGTTCTACCTCGAGTTACTGTGTGTTTTTGGGTGATAACTTAGTCTCATGGTTCTCCAAGCATCAATCTACACTCTCTCAGTCTAATGTAGAGGCTGAGTATAGGGGTGTTGCTAATGTGGTCTCTGAGTCGTGTTGGCTTTGAAATTTGTTATTGGAATTGCATTGTCTGGTTACCAAGGCTATTTGTCAGGCAACCTGTTGCAACATCAACGTAACAAACATATTGAGATGGACATACATTTTATACGGAAAAGATTGCATGTGGTCAGGTTCGAGTTCTTCATATGCCTTCACGATATCAAATCGTAGACATCTTTACTAAGGGACTTCCGCGTGTGTTGTTTGATGACTTTAGGGACAGTCTCAGTGTTAGTCGTCCTCCTGCTTTGATTGCGGGGTGTGTTAAGATATATGTAAATATACATTGTTATTGTATTTTAGGTAAGCATATATTTAGTTTATAATTAGTTTTCTAAATATATGCCATATATTATTTGTTACATATATTATTTGTTACCGAATTAGTTTCTAAGATTATTGTATTTATTCCAAGTTAATAAAGAAAATCAATTGAGAAAAATATTCTTTTCAATATAATTTAAAAGATAATAGAATTGTTTACTAAAGAAAAGGTTTCATACTAGATGGAAAAGTGAATCTTTGAATGTGAGTCAAATTGATGTTTTTAACCCACTAACACATTTTTTAGAATTAAAATATAAAAAAAAGTTTAAAAAATTAACTTTTATATATTATATTATTTGAAAAGTGTAAGTATAAGATATTATTATTACTTAAATAATATGTAGACACTTAAGTTTTAATTATTAATAATAATAAAATAATTTAACATATAAATAATAATAATAATTTATCTTAGGTTTAATTGTTTTCTTTGTCCATAGTTTCTCTACAGTGTGTCAAGTCCATCCTACATTTTAAAATAGTTTCAATTTTGTCCACACTTGATAAAATTTGTCTCAATCAAGTCCATTCCGTTAAATATGAAGGAGTTAACAATTTCATGATGGCAAAAAAGTATGGTAACGTGGCATTGTCTTGGGATATTAATTGCTTGTGTCATGTAAGCAAATTAGAGGGTAACGTGGAATTAGGGTTTACAATTGAGGGAAAAGTTAATGTTAATAGAATTAGGGGTTTTGAGGAAGGAAAACGAATTTGGATATTTGTGATAGAGGATTGTTGAGTTTTTCATCAAAGAGAATTGGTCATCTACATTACGAACAGAGAAGAATCGTAATTGAGTGTTTCGAAAACAGAAGCACATTTGGAGATTTCGAAGCACATTTGGATGAGGAAGTGTTCTTTTTTCTTCTTCTTCTTCTTCTGCTTTTCTTCATTTCATGCATTCTAACAATTTTTTCCTTTATTCCATCGCAGCGAAATCGGATCTGGCAAGCATGTCTCGCACTCTGTCTTTGTCAATTTTGAGCCCACTGTCATCAACGAAGTCCGATGCAGCGTCTATGGCCAACTCTTCCACCCTGAACAACTCATCTCTGACAAGGAAGACGCTGCCAACAACTTCGCCAGAGGCTACTACACAGGTATCCATCTCTCACTCTTTGTCACACTTTCACTCACTTAATTCAACCTAATTTTCAATTTTGCCCCTTTCAGTTGGCAAAGAGATCGTAGATCTGTGCCTCGATCGTGTCCACAAGCTCGCTGAAAACTGTACCGATCTCTAGGGCTTCCTCGTCTTCAATGTCGTCGGTAGAGGAACCGGTACCGGTCTAGGATCCCTCCTGTTGAAGCGTCTCTCAATGGATTACAGCAAAATCTCTAAACTATGATTCACCATTTATATCCTTCTCCTCAGGTTTCAACCGTCGTTGTTGAACCCTTAAAAAATCATGTTACCATACTCTTTTACCAAATCATGAAACACTTAACGTTGTTTGGTTATATTTAACAGGATTTGATTGAAACAAATTTTATCAAGTATGGATAAAATTGAAACTTTTTTACAAGGTAGGACCAATTTGACACACAACAACGAAACTAGAAAAAAAAAACCATTATACATTTATCTTATTAGAGATATTAATTAATTAATTAAAAGTTAAAAATATTTAGATGATTAACTTTTATTTTTGTTTTAATTGATTGAAACAGTGTTTCAATTAAGATTTTTTTTAAAAAAAATAACCACTTACCATGTGTAAATACGTGAATTTTAAATTTTAACACATATTTTTGTAAAATTTTTTATTGCCACACATATCAGGTGATACATGATAATTTAAGTATCATGGGACACAATTAAGCATCACCTTGATTTCAATTTATTTTTAGACTCGAGTTTTTTAAAACTTAAGCAATTTTTTTTAAAGAACCACACTTTTTCAAAAAGCAATTTAAATAAAAATCAAAACGACTAGTTAAGTTTATTTATTTATTTATTTATTTATTATTATTATTATTATTATTATTATTATTATTATTGTCTTTCATCTCTTTTCCTTAATTTACAATTTTCAATTAAGTCTTAGGCCGACAAAACATTTATAGATCTTAACCTACCACTTCGTAAATCAAATGTTTCACTCTCCTCGTTTTCTCAAACTTTTCACTCTCTCTTCTCAATTCATTATGACATCGTTAACTAAGATAAGAAAGCATATCGAATCAACGCTCAGTGTGGTAGCCGTGATCATAGTATGTTATTTATTTCTCCGTTTTATAGTCTTTGGAATAAGGTCTGAAGAAAATAGCTTCTCTGTGAGGAACACCACTGTGGTCAGCTTCTCCTACAACACCACCACCACCACCTTCACTTACAATCTCGCTCTTTTCGTCACCATCCCCAAAGAGTTTGAATCCTTTAACTATTTCAACGCCACAGCCTCGTACTTAAATCATAGGTTTGCTTCGAAACCAGATGAAACATTGGTCCACGGTTTCATCGGACTAAATATGCGCTTCAATGGTGAGTATGTTGTGCCTTTTTCTAAGGATCAACTTTTGACGTTAAACAAAAACCACATGGAAGGGCTTTACAACATCACTATCATAATATGGCCATCGAAGACACACCCGTACTACGTCAAACTAGGGTTTATAAAGGCACTTGTTTTATGTGAAATACAAGTTCCTCTCAAATCTAGGATTTTATGTGGTTGGACCGATCATGATTGAGAAGGATTGCAGAAAAGCGATTATTTTTACACTTTATTTTTATTATTTTTATTTGGTTCATGAAATAAAGGTTCGTATTTATTTAGAGGTTTTTGGTTTTTTTTTAATGTAAGTTAATTATCATTAGTATGCAATGCAAAGGAATTATCTTTCTTCATTTTTGGTAGAAGAGTATGTTACTGGATTTAATTATTCATAAATGATACTCAGTCTAAGTTTGGATTTGAGATTTTGTGAAGATAAGCTATTATTGGTATGAAAAGTAAGGTTTAGAGTTTGATTAGAGTTGTATGAAACTTTTTCAATGTTGATTGAGATTTTTTAATTCAATGATGACTTGTTAGGATTAGGTTTGTGCGATATATCTAATTCTGTGAGTAAATTTTACAATATAGTCTCTCGCTGTTTTCTTTAACTAATATGTTTCGCGAAAATTACAATATAAAAAATTAAGAATTTTTTTTCAATAATAATTTGTTACATCCGATAGCAAATAGAGGAGAGAAAGGGGGAAAAGAACCCTAACAAATGGAGAGAAAGAGAAAAAACGCTGTTATGAATAAAACAAAAAAGAAAAAAAAATATATCCTGAAGCATTGCTTTTGAAAATATATATATTTTACAATTATTTTTAAATAAAATATTATATTATAATAAAATACTTTTTATATAGTATAAGATGATTGTAGAAGAAAGAAAAAGTCAACATATATTTATATATATATATATATATATATATATATATATATATATATATATATATAAAGTCTTATATTAACTTTTTAGTTTTGAGTATAATATATTGGAAAAAGTTTATTCATTTGACACGATATTTAATAATATAATAATATAATTATGATTTTAAATTAATAAAATAATATAATTCTAGTTAAAATATTATTATTTTTACGTGTTATATGAATGTTTTTGTAGTTTTTCGCGTGTCAAAGTACTACAGCCCTAATATATTTTGTAAAGTTTTTTTATCTTTTTACATATATTTTTAAATAGAAAAAGGCGTCTTAATTATTAATTATAATTTAAAATGTAATGTTTATCATGATCACTCTCATATTACTTGTCTCTTATATTTGTAATATATATAGATATTAAATGTATGGTGGGATGTGATATGTTTACAAATTTAAATTATAAAAAAATCAGCTATAAAAGAACTGTGTGGATTTGATAATTTTTTATGTTTTATAATGAAAAGAAATATACAACTAATGTAAATAAACATTTTAATCAATTTAAAAGAAAATAATTAAGAATTCGCTTAATATTATTAGATTTAGGAGATAAAATAAAAATATGTTTAAAATTATTTAAAGAATAAATAATTAAAAATTAGTTTATATTATTAGATTTAGGAGATAAAATAAATATTTTAAAAAATATGAATTTGTACGTTCAATTAAACATAGATAGAGTGGGATATTAATATTTTTTTATGGACCCATATTAATATCTTCTCTTAAATTATATGTATTTTTCTTATTTTCTTTTTATTTAATTTTTCTGATTCTATAGTATCTTAATAATAATATATAACTATTGAATGCAATAATATAAAATTTTATTATACACAATATATAGTTAAAATATATATATATATATATATATATATATAATATTAATATAGTTATATGTGTTAATAACTATAAAAATATCATATATAGGTTGATATAAAAAAAACTATAAAAAATTTTCAAAAAACAAATTTCATAAAAAATCAACTTATCTATTGAAGAAATTAATAAAATGATCTTAATTAACTTAGTGATAAAATGAATTTTACCGTTTCGTATCTTCAAAATATTAATTAATAATAAAAAATCTTAAAAAGAAAGGAAAAAAACTTAAAAAAAAAATTAGAGATAATATGTGTGTTTATATTTGTCATTTTAATTTTAAAATAATCGAGTTTTTTAGCTGTAAATACATTATGAATTTTAAAGCAACTATTGTTGAAAAATATTAATGAATATTTTGAGTTATTTTTTATATTCATATTCCCTTGTCTAATCATGTTAAGGTTATTTCACTCGTCAGACAAAAAAAAAAATAACTGAAAGAGTAGGTGAGAACGTAGCACCACAAAATTTAATCAATTTTTACTGTTTGTGCGTTGGAATTTAAATGGAAGAATTGTGGAATCTTTTATACTTTTACAAACCTTTTTTTTTATCTATTTATTATTTGAAAACTTCGTTATAAAAATCTTCATTCTTTGACGTGAAATATAACTGAGTTATTGAAAAAATATATATATTTAATGTTTTTATATTGATTCAAGAAAAACAAATAATATCTTATTCTACTGACCAAATTTAACAAATCAGATTTAATGTTATGTAAAGATATAACAGTGTTAATCCCTTCTAACAATAAACAATCTCAATTAAAAATTCGAATATTATCGACACAATTACTTCTAAATTAATTAAATCATTCAGTTTTTTTTATTAATAGTTACTTCAGTCTATAACACATTTTCATGATTTATAAAATGAGATTTACAAAGTTATTTATATATTATAAATTAGATTTATCTCTTTAGAACAAAATCATCTTACAAAGATTTAAAAAGATATAATTTAAAAGATAATAAAATTATTTGAAATATTCAATTAATTCTTAGATCAAAAACACATTTATAAACCATAACCCACCACTTAGTAAATCAAAAGTCTCACTCTTCTTGTTTTTTCAAACCTTTCACTCTCTACTTCTCCTTTCATCATGACATCTTCAACCAAAACAATGAAGGTTATCTTGATCATAGTATGTGCTTTGATTATCCTTTGTTTAGTCTATGTAAACAAGTATATAGACAACAAAGACAACGTAGAAAACAACCTCTCTGTGAGCAACGCCACCGTGTTCAACTTCTTCTACAACACCACCACCACAACCTTCATTTACAACCTTCCTCTTTTCGTCACCATCTCCGAAATGATCGAATCTCTTAACAATGTCAAGGCCACAACCTTGTACCTAAATCATAGATTTGCTTCAAAACCAGATAAAACCTTCGTCCAAGGTTTCACCGGACTGAATATGTGCTTCAAGGTTGAGTATGTCGTGCCTTTCTTTAAGGTTCAACTTTTAACGTTAAACAATAACTACATGACAGAGCTTTACAACATCACTATCAAAATATTGCCATCAAAGACATATCCGTTGGACATCAAACTATTGATTCTAAAGACATTTGTTTTGTGTGACATACAAGTTCCTTTTCAATCTAGGGTGTTTTGTAGTTGGACCAATCATGATTAAGAAGAGTTGCAGAAAAACAGTCATTATTACACTTCATTTATATTATTTTTGTTTTGTTCGTGGAATTTGAAGTTTTGGGGTTTCTTTAATGTAAATTAATTACTATTAGCATGCAATGTAAATGAATTATCTTGATTTTTTTTTTTGGTACAACAGTATGGAAATCACAGAGTATGTTACTGTATTTAATTGTTCATAAATCATTCCTTAGGATTTGAGATTTTGTTAAGATAAGCTACTATTGATATGAAAAGTGAGGTTTAGAGTTTCAATAGAGTTGTATGAGATTTCTTCAGTGTTGATTGAGATTTCTTTATTCAATGATGACTTGATAGGATTAGATTTGTGTGATATATTAAATATATGGTGGGATCTAATGTGTTTACAAATTTAAATATAAAAAAAATCAACTATAAAAGAACTGTGTAGACAAGTAAATTTTTTATGTTTTATTATGAATAGAAATATACATGTAATGTAAATAAATATTTTCATCAATTTAAAAGAAAATAACTCAGAATTAATTAGTTTAATATTATTAGATTTAGGAGATAAAATAAATATGTTTAAAATTATTTAAAAAATTAAAATTAGTTTATATTATTAGATTTAGGAGATAAAATAAATATTTTTTAAAATATTAATTTGCACGTTAATTAAACATAGATAGAGTAGGATATTAATATTTTTTGACGGACCCATACTCAACAATAAAGAACATCTTTCTTTTACTGTTTTTTCTTTTATAACTTTTTTCTTAAATCATATGCATGTAACTTAATTATTTTCTTTTCATTTAACTTATCTCAATAATAATATATAACTATTAAATACAATATTAAAATTTGATAATACACAATATATAGTTCAAAAATATATATAAAATTAATATAGTTATAGGAGTTAATAACTCTAAAAACATAGTATATATGTTGATACTAAAAGAAAACTATAAGAATTTTCTAAAAGTTTTCTAAAAGGAAAGAAACTTCTATAGAAAACCAATTTATTTTAGTAAAGAAATTGATTGGATGATATTGATTAACTCACTCTACTGCCTCCTATTTTTAAAATATAAACGAATCATAAAAAAATTTTAGAGAGAAGGAAAATAACTTTTAAAAAAGGATTTTAGAGATAATGTATGTTTTTAAATAATAAAATTTATTTATAAAAATTATATTTATATTTTACTATTTTAATTTTAAAATAATCGATATATACTTATTATTCTAAATTTATTATCAATTTTAAAACATTATTTTTTAAATTCTTACTAATTGAAAAAATATTAATGAATATTTTAGGTTATTTTTTTATATTCATATTTTATTAACTTGAAGATTAATTTTTACTAGTCACCCAAAAAAAAAGGAAAATCTTAAGTGAAAGAGAAGGTGAGAACGTAGAACCACAAAATTTAATCAAATTTTATGTTTGTGTTGTTGGAATTTAAATGGAAGAATTGCGGAATTTGTTATACTAATACGAACCTTTTTTTATCTATTTGTTATTTGAAAACTTCGCTATAAAAATATATTCATTTTGACGTGAAATATAACTGAGTTATTGAAAATATGGAGTATATGTAACGTTTTTATATTAATTCAGAAAAAACAAATTATATCTTATTCAACTGACCAACTTTAACAAAACAGATTTAATGTTGTAAAGATATAATAGTGTTAATCACTTCTAACTAAAACAATCTCAGTAACTTATCTCAATTAAAAAGTCAAATATTATCGACACAATTACTCCTAATTAAACCATTCTGTCTATTTTACAAATAATTATTAACTCTATAAAACCGGCTTATTATAAAGTGAGGTGCGCACCTCACTTATATCATATTAGAAAGTGAGTTTTTTAAAGCCTAATGAGTCGGGTTCTAAGTAGGCCGGGTTGACAATTAGTCTCTATAAAAAAATTCATTTTTTCAAATCCAACCCGGTCCTAACCTGTGGTAGGCCAGGTTGGCCCATGGGTTCTAACCCATTTTAACAATACTAATTTTACCTATGGTAATATGCAACTAGTTTTGGCTAAGGTACATGGTACTACAATGTCTTTGGTAAGTAAGGATATATCCTTGTAGGTGGCACCCTACTTCAGTGAGGAGTGCCTCCATATGTGAATAACACCTATAGTCTTTGATTAGAAGAAAATGGTATTTGACATCTGATTATCAATATTCGATAAGTAGCTTAACTATTACAAAGTATTTGGTAACTGACATACGATCTCAATTGGTTGTAAGGTAACCAGTATGAGGTATCCTGTTTATATTTGGTTAGGCCATCATCTTAAGATATAATTTATAGGACGGAAAAGTCTTCGATCACATATAATACAATAATAATAATAATAATAATAATAATAATAATAATAATAATAATAATAATAATAATAATAATAATAAAAAGTACAATGGTAATATTTTATTTTTATCAATTAAAATGTTTTTTTAATTTATCAAACCTATCACATGACTCATTAACTTTTATAAACTTTCATTTGAAATCCTTTCATTTTTCACCATCTTTCCCTTTCGGATAATGATACTTCAACAACATTTTTTTGACAACATTTGAACATCATCTACGTGTCATTCTGTGGTTGGTCCAAAATTACTCCATAATCAATAATAATAATCATAAACACCACCATGGACCAATCACAAAATGACACGTAGATGATGTTCAAATGTTGTCAAAAAAATATTGTCTAAGTATCATTATCCTTCCCTTAATACTTAAACTAAACAACCGCTCCTTCGTCTATTTTTTCCTTCAAATATACTTTTCGAAATTTATCTTCAAATCTAAACACAACATGTCAAGTCTTTACTACTGTCAAGCTATGACCATCGATAATGAGTACTCACATAGATTCTATGTGATTTGCAAGTTCCCATTCGTGAAAGTGTTTTGTGTGATTTGATAATTAAAGCAAAAATAATTTGCACGTTTGATGTTACTTGATCAAGGAATTCATAAAGAGGAACAGAAAGAGGGGTGAAATTTTAACTTTTAGATGAAAATAATATTTAGATTATTTGTTATGTTGTAGTTTATTGTTTTCTATATTAGTGTTAGGTTTTGAGAATTCTTAGTTTGTATTGAGATTTTATGCATGTAAATTACTTTTGGAATGGAAAGAAAATGAAGGGTTTTAAATCTTTTCCACAAAAAATAATTAGAAATCAATATTATTAAGATTTCGTTTTTTTTTCTTGAGTTATGAGTGAAAATTTTAATTAAGAATTTAACATATTCTAAACTGTAATTAGCTTCATAAATCCTGTTTTCCCTCCAAATAAATTGTTGATTTTTAATTGAATCACTGTTTTATAGGCTGATTTTTATATTAACCAATTTTAGGGTTGAACTGGATTGAATTTTCAATTGAACTTCACTAACTAAAAGAAGTTGTTCTGAATTCAAAAGTCGTATAACATTGTTACAACATATATATTGTCTGTAGAATCTTAAAAGGTGTTTTTTTTTTCTAAGATTGAAAGTAAAATGTCTATTTAAACTGTATTTATTTCTATTTTCAAGAGTGATGTGAACTATTAAAACGTATTTGAACAAAAAATATTTCATTTAAAAGCTTTAGTTCTCCATGAATTATTGGATTCTTTTTGTAATAATTTTATTAATTATTTAATATTTTTAAACATTTTCTATTTTACCTTTAAAATAATTTTTTAAATTAAAATAATTATTTTATCAATATTAAATTTTAGGTAACTGTTTTTTTCAATATATCCACTTTTTTTATTTGACCGTTTTTTTAACTTAACTATTTTCTAATTAAAAAATTAGCTATAAAAGCTACCTACAATAAAATTATAACAATTATTTATATTTTACTTTATAATTAAAATAATAATAATTTTATTATTTTTTATCATAAAAAAATAAATGTAAGAGTCTAGAAAATTGTGTTTTAGAATTGACAGCGTATTTAAAATTATGAGACTCGATTATATTAATATTAAAAGTTTAATGTATAAATATAATTTTTATAAACAAGTTTCATTATTTTAAAATACACATTCTCTCTAAAAACTTTTTTCTTATAACTCTTTCTCCATTCTCTAAGATATTTTACAATTCATTCATCCTTTTGAAGATCATAGACCATAAGATTTTTACTCGTGATGAGTTCATCAAGATCATCCGATCAATTTTTTTAATAGGGTAAGTTGGTTTCCTGCCTTTTTGGGTATGTTCGTTATTCTTCTGCATGTGGCCCCTTTTTGGCCTAATCATGCTTGCATTGTTCATAGGGCAGTTTGAGCTACATATGCGTTTAAGAGTGTTTTAGGGGTCTTTAAGTTGTTTGATCATCTTTTAGGAAAGGGAAGTTAGTTGCTTTAGTGCGTGTGAGTTGAATATTTTGATTGAAAATGGTATTTGTTGAATTTGATGGATATTATATTTGGAATTTAATTGAATGGTTTGATCATTGAATTAAGTTTTTTATTATGGTTTAACTGTTGTGATTGAGAGAATTGAAAAACTGGGCAATTGTTCAAATTAGTATGACTTAAGGTATGCAAACTATGTTGACCATTTCACTAGAAAAGAAATACCAATTTAAGCAATTGATCAGGTGTCATTTCACTTAAATCACAAATCTGAGTATGCTGAAATCTAGTATGGCATTGAGTGGTACTAGCGTGGCATTGAGTGCAAGCTGTGTTGTGCAAGTATGGAAGCATTTTTTCTCTAGATCGTTGCGTGTCACTTTTCACCACTAAGCGACCATTTTTGTGAATGCTTTGGCATTGAGCGATAGTAGGACATCGTTGAGCGCCATCTTGCACTGCAGGTTTGGAGCAATTTTAACTCTAGGACACTGAGAGGCAGAAGAGTGTCGTTGAGCGTGACATTTTGCGAGAAGAATGACATTGAGCATCAAGACTATTGTTGAGCACCACCTTTTGCGAAAGACTTGGTGTTGAACATTAGGACTGTCGTTGAGCGCCACCTTTTTGCAAAAGGTTTGACACTAAACACTACTTTTTGTGAAAGGTCAGGCATTAATCGCTGCCTTTTTGTGAAATGTATGACGTTAAGCGTCACCTTTGAGCGTCAATCTATATACTACTTTTGTTTATTCTTTTTGGCTATTTGGTGTTGATTTGTATAAACATTGATTATGCTTGTGAGTATGATAATTGTATGTATGGAAATGAGGATATTTGTTATGATTATGTGTATAATTGTTGTTGAGAGAATTTCAAGTATAAATTCTACATGGTGGTGATGTTTAGTATATGCTTTAACATATGAGTGTTAAAAAAGTTGGTATTCTGATATACCAGTCATTCAACTCATATAGAAATGAATGAGGTGAGTGAGAGAATGACATGAGGTCTTAACCTTGAACTTTTGGTCTTTGACGTGAAAAGAATAACATTGTGAGTAATAGGGTATAATAACCCTATGTTTATGACTCTACGAAACATAACTACTATAAGTTCACACCTACATTGAAGCCTTATGTCAAATGCATATATATATATATATATATATATATATATATATATATATATATATGAATAATTGAGTAGAGTTAATTGTTATGTATGCTTTTATGAGTTCTATTACTGTATAAATGTTGAACTAGCATTTGATATAAGTCATCTATTTTATGATGTTTGTTTTTTTGCACAATAGCTTACCTTGTCCTTTTCTTTGTTGTTTTGTTATTTTTGTTGCAATAATTACCTCACGGTGTGAGCAAATGGCAAGTTAGGTAATGATATGCTTTCAGTGAAATTGTTTAGTTTTAGCTAGTTGGTGGTGTAGAAGTTTCTTTTCTTTTAAGAAATTTGTACAATTTTTAGTGTTGTGTACACATCCTATGTTATTATAGCTATTAAAACAGATAATTGCAATAATATTTAGTAATTATCTACTATTAAATTGAATGTTATATGTAATTAATGTAATTAATGTAATTAATGTAATTTCTCTAATATAATTAATAGTGATATAACTCTTTCAATATATCAACAATAAAATTAATTTACTATGTAAAAAAGAAATCTCTAAGTAAACTAAATATGTTATCAAACTATATAACAGGACATTTTCTCAAAACCTAAATTTAAAACAAATAATAATTTTTTAATATAATTTTTATTTCTGTAAAATAAATACTAACAATAATAATTCCTCAATTTTTATTTATCGTCCCAACAATTATTTCCAAACAAATATAAAAGTATTTTAAATTTAAAAAAAATGTCACTTTTTTATGGATGTTTTATTTTTCCTAAATTTAAACATTTTATCTTTATCTTTATCTTTTTTTTTATCTCTTCCTCTAATTTAGAATCTTCGAGAACCTTAACCCATCCTTTCTAGATCTCACACAAATCCTAAATCAAACCTTTCACTCTCTTCTCCTCCTTTCATCATGACATGTTCAAGCCGAACAAGGGAGTGTATCAAATCAAAGTGCTTATGGACATACATCTTCATTATAATATTTTTCCTCTTGCTTTATTTCGTCTTTGAACGCAAGCCTGATCATGATGATGATGATCACAACTTCTCTATTAACAACTCCACCGTGATCAACTTCTCCTACAACACCACCACCACCACCTTCACTTACAACCTCCTTCTTTATGTCATTGTCCCCGACATCTATGTCTCCCTTGACTATGTCAATGCCACAGCCTCGTACCTTAATCATAGGTTCCCTTCCAAACCAGATGAAACCTTTGTCCAAGGTTTCACCGGATTGAGGATGCGCTTCAACGGTGTCTTTGTCGTGGCTTTCACTCAAGACCAACTTTCGACGTTACAGAAGGACCACACGGTAGGGCTTTATAATGTCACTATCAGAATATGGCCATCGAAGCCGACCCAAAGGAAAATAGGGTTTCTAAAAACACTTGTTCTATGTGACATACAAGTTCCTTTTCAATCTAAGCTTTCATGTGATTGGACAGATTAACAAGTGAAGATTATTACATTCATTTTCATTATTTTTGTTTGGTTCATGGATCAAAGGTTCTTATTTAGAAGTTTTTGGTTTTTTTTTAATGTAAATTAATTACCATTAGCATGCAATGTAAACGAATTATCTTTCTTGTTTTTTTGGTACAAGAGTATGGAAATCACCGTATGTTACTGTATTTAATTGTTCATAAATGATACCCAGTTTTAAGTTAGGGTTTGAGATTTTGTCAAGATAAGCTATTATTGGTATCAAACGTAAGGTTTAGAGTTTGATTAGGGTTGTATGAGATTTTTTCAATGTTGATTGAGATTTCTTTATTCAATGATGACTTGATAGGATTAGGTTTGTGTGATATATCAAAGTCAGTGAGTGTATTATGCAATATAATCTCTAGCAGTTTTCTTTAATAATATGTTTTTTTTTATCTTTTTACATATCAAATCATAATAACTTTGAACCATTATACTTTTAAATAGGATAAAATGCATCGTAATTATTAATTATAGTTTAAAATTTTATGTTTATCATGATCACTATCATATTACTTGTTTCTTAAATTTTTAACATATATAGATATTAAATATATGGTGGGATCTAATGTGTTTACAAATTTAAATATAAAAATTCAGCTATGAAAGAACGGTGTAGACAGGTTAATTTTTTATGTTTTATTATGAATAGAAATGTACAAGTAATGTAAATAAACATTTTCCTTTATTTGAAAGAAAATAATTAAAATTAGTTTAATATTATTAGATTTAGGAGATAAAATAAATATGTTTAAAATTATTTAAAGAAACAAATAATTAACAATCAGTTTATATTATTAGATTTAGGAGATAAAAAATATATTTTAAAACTATATTAATTTGCTCGTTGAATTAAAAATAGATAGAGTAGGGTATTTATATTTTTTAATGGTGTGAAGATGCATTAAAGATAAAAATTGATGGAAGATGCATTAAAAGATAAAAATTGGTTGCTATCAATAAGACAAATGAAATCAATTTAAAAGAAATGAACTTTGGGAACTTATTTCAAGGAATCAAGCTAAACAAATTATTGGAACTAAGTGAATTTTCATAAACAAGCGGATGATTCTGGTTTCATCGTATAAAAATAAAGCTAGATTGGTTGTGAAAAAGAAAGAATTGATTATGTTGAAACCTATGCATTAGTAGCCAGAGATCATTAGAAGTTTTTTAGCTATTGTATTAAATACAAGCAGGAACAAGAAAGAAGGATGAAATTTAAACTTTTAGATGAAAAGAATTGATTCTTTGTTATGTTGTAGCTTTTGTTTTCTATATTAGTGTTTAGGTTTGAGAATTCTTAGTTTGTATTGAGATCTTATGCATGTAAATTACTCTTGGAATGGAATGAAAACGAAGGGTTTTAAATCTTTCCATAAAAATAATTAAAGATCATATTAATATTTGGTATCATTTTTCTTGAGTTATGATTGAAAATGTTAATTAGCTATTGAACATTTAAATCATAATTAACTTCATATATAAATTCTGATTTTCCTCTAAGTAATAGTTGATTTTTTACTTTATAACTGTTTTATAAGCTAATTTTTATATTAGTTTATTTTGGAGTTCAATTCGACTAAATTTCCAATTCAATCTTCAGTAAGAACACATTTAAACTAAATTGTTTTGTCTTCAAGTTAGTTGAGATTATATAGTTACAGTTAATCGTTACATATGTTTTTGAAGAAAAAAAAAAAGCGTAATATTTAAATGTTCTATCTCATGTGCACTCAACTTGCTTCGTGCTTCTTTGGTCTCAAAGACACTCTACTTGTTTCATCCTTAACATATCTCAATCTTCACATATTTGTCTTAGCTTTTCAGCCTTAACATCTTAGCCTTGTTTATCTTTAACAACATCTCAACCATGTTCGACCTCTCTAGCCTTCAGCATTGTTCATCCTTAACATATCTTGGCCTTTACACATCTACCTTAGTTTTTCAACCTTAACATGTCGGTCTCAACTTCTCAGTCTTAGCAGCCTCTCCATCCTTCGACATTGTCCGACCTTAGCATATATTTTTCATCCTTAACATGTCGACCACTACATATAGGCCTATATTGACTTGGAACATTTAACCATATGATGGCTTAACACATCTTAGTCTATAATGACCGAAAATATCATGGCTTAAAATGGCTTGGAACATCCAAACCTATTATTGATTTCTTTTAACGAGACAATTCATCTATAAAATAAAGGTTCTCACTTTCAAACTCCTATTTGACTATTTTGCAGGCAAGAAAATTCCATGTCGCCCATCAAGCGGATCCTTATGGAACCTTCCATACAGTTCACTACCGCTTAAATAAGTAGTCTGGGTCGAACCTTTCATGCAGTTACCTGCTACCTACCTAGGCTATCCTAGTCAAACCTTTCATGTAGTTCCATACTGCCTGACTAGGCATTTGAAATACTTGGAAAACACCAGAAAGGGGTTGAATAGTGTTATAGGAAAACTTTTCACCAAAAAGGTAGTTTAATAACCTTGTCAAAGATTAAATGGTTTATATAAGTTGTTAAACACTTGATTTAGAAAGTTTTGTTCAAACTGCAAGTTCTCAAATAAATATTTTTCAATCGTCTAGTTAAATCTGCTTAAGTGTTTTGAGAAAGATAACTCTTAAAAAAAATAACGTTTAGTGACAATAGCTCTTATAAATGATTGAGATGATGAGCAATAACAGAGTTTGTAAGGAAAACACTTAACAAGACTAAATTAATAAACACACAGTTATTTTATATTGGTTCACTCCACCGAGCTATGTTCGGTTCTCCTTTGAGACCTCTTAGAGGGTTTTACTATAATCTTCAACAAGATTACAACTGAGTATTCGCATCACTCTTGGTATCACCTAGTCAATCCCACTAACCCTCGTTACTCTTATTAGATCTGAGTTTCATCCACTCATGGTTATGGAGTATTATTCACCACTCTTGCTATCCGTAGAACATCTCGGTATCTTCCCAATACGTTGTCTAGTTGAGTTTCACTCACTCCTGGTTTTCACTAGACAAACCCGTCTAGCTACCCTTTAACCCCACCGAGTTAAGCGTTAATTGTTTGAATTCTCTTCAGAATTTGCAATCAATTAGATCGCTTACAAGTCCTTATACGATTACTCTCACAAAGAGGATTTGTATACAATACAAATCAATCTAATATACTCTTAGAGTTTTCTCTCTTCTTACAAAAGTAAGTTTATGATTCTATGAAGCTTGAGAGTATTTTCTTTTCTTTTAAGCTTGCTTTTCTTCTCAGATGTTTTCTTTAGTGTTTGTGTTCTTATTCTCTTGCTTTTTTCTTCAACACTCTTCCGTTTATAAGCTTCAAGAAAATTTTTGTTAGATAGTACTTATTTTGATCTTCGAGTCTTCTTAGCCTTCTCGTTGGTAGCAGTCGTAGGTTAAAGTCAACTTGTCAAAGCATACATGCTTTTTCAGTACTTTATCAAAAGTAGGTTGTACGAATTCCTTGGCGTGACTTTTGATAGAGAGAACATTCTTTGAATGTATTCTTTGTCTCTAACGTCCACTTCTAACTTGTATATGATAGAGCAGGTGGATGCTTGACACAGGTAATTTGCACAGAGTACAGTAGATATGCATGCTGACAGATATGTTATTTTTCTTATCATTTTTGTTGTTTTTAAACGTTATGCATTTAATGGCATTTAATGCACATTCAAAACAACTATAAGCTTTTTAAATTTTTCATTACTAAAGCAACATTTGATCGTTTAAGCATTTTAGTAGAGATACAAAGATGTTCATGAGAGTTTCATCATTGGATGAAAACGTTGTTTAACATAAGGTGTCATTTAGCCTATGCAAGGCTTTTCCTAACAACGCCTTGTTTAGTGATTAGTTAGATGTCTTTCAGCACATGTTTTTATAACAAGGTTTTTATCTTTTAGCATGTTTACCGAAAACATTATTTTATACATCATAGTGAGAGCTCGTCTAGCATCGTTTAGTAAAGTATAGCACGAGCTCATTTAGCAAAAGTCTCATATAGCACATTGAAGCATTTTGTGAGGAAATATTTTAGTAGTGTGTCTACTTATGTATTATTGCATTTATTAAAGCTTTTCTTAAAAACTTTACATTTCATAAAGCTTTTTCACAAAACGTTTATCTTTCAACTATATTATTTTTTCAAAGATAACACTTTGTCATATGCTAATTTCATTTATTATTGTTTGTTAAACTTCAAAACATATGATGATGTTTAGTCAGTGTAGTCTTATAGACGATCTTGTCTTAATAGCAGTCTTAGTTGAACCTTTCATGCAGTTCTCTATCGCCTACCTAGGCAGTCCTGGTCGAACCTTTCATGTGGTTCCCTGCTCCTACCGATGCAGTCCTAGTTGAACCTTCCATGTAATTCTCTTTCGCCTACTTAGGTGGTCCTGGTTGTACCATTCAAACATTTCTATTTCAACTACCTTGCCGACCTTGCTTTAAATAACTATCATATTAACAACTGTCGTGTGTCACCTACTGTGTCTCGGCTGAATAACTCCTACGTGTCGCCCACCTAGCTGACCTCAATTTAACAACTCAAATGAACAACTCATGTGTGTCGCCCACCATGTCAGCATTAGTTTAGCAACTTAGATTAAAAACTCTCGTGTGTCACCTACATTTTCGGCCTCATTCGATCAACTCTCGTGTGCTTCCTACGTTGCTAAACTCGGTTGAATATGTCTCATATTCGTATATTGTGTACCTTGTTGAGCCCCAAATGAGTAAAAGTGAATTTTTTTTCCTACATTTGTTAAGGGAATTGTACCAGAGTAAGGCTACGCTAGACTACATATACGTCAATCGAAAAAAATACAAGTTATAAAAGATAAAAGGAAATAGACGAGTACTGAACGAAAGACAACATCATGGCAACTATTCATCACTCACATCTAGTCAGACCTTGCATCCCATCATTCAAACCTCTTCGTAGCATGCTCCTCGAGGCGGGGGGGCTACTATACCTATAAGGTAACTGCTAAAGATGCAAAGTTTCTTTGCTTTTCTTTGCACTTTTTCTATAGTACAGACTATCGAGTACTTATTGTCGATATCATATTTCATAAGTCAATTAAAGGCCAACTACAACTATTTTACTGAAGTTCTTCCCATGCCTTCAAGTCATGAGAAGACTAGGGGTTGGTATACTGTACACGACCAATTTGCCTTCGGCCTTATGAGCATTAATCTCGTCCTAGGACAAATTATAGGAGCCGTCTTCTAAATGTCGATAACCATGTTCTTCTTGTCGAGGTCTAAGTGCTACTTACCAGAGTTCTAAGTGTTGCTTGTCGGTGACCATGTGCTTTGTGTCGAAGGCGAAGTACCACCTTCCAGAGATTAAGCGTTGCTTGTTGAGGACTACGTGTATCTTACAGAGTTTGTAAAGCGTTGCATGTCGTTTACCACCTACTAGGTGCGGACAACCAAAATCAGTTACCACTTACCAAAACAAGTGTCGTCTACCAAGAGTCGGATGCCACCTACAAAGTGTCGACTATTAGAACAGACCCTATGTGTTGCTTGTCGAGGTCCATGTGACATCCATGACTTGTCAAGCTAAAGGTGAACTAACCGACCATAAGTTGGCCTGACTAAATGCCTTTACCCAACAACAAGCCAACATGTACTGCCTATTTCCACCTGACCACAAGTCTGCCTTGTAAGTATAATGTCTAACTACCTCTACCCAGCTACAAGTCGACCTATATGACCACCATTACCGTGCCATAACCCGATTCAACTACATCTCAGGCTAACAAAGCTAATCACTTACTACGCTGTAACATAGCATGGATGAAACAACTAGCTCACAAGGTAAATGGGCCACTAAGGCCTTCCTAGGCCCATATAAGTGAAGACCCACAAAAATCATAATTATTCTATAAATAATACCGTCATCAAGATAAATAATTTATATTTATATTGACAACATTAACTGTCATCTGATGCACTCAACTAATTTAAACATCGATGTGTTTTCTGCAAACACACTACTCATCTATCTAGTAAAGAATGAGTACAAAAAGATGAAAAAGAACAATTGACGAAAGAAAAATTGAAGAATCCGTAAAGTTAAAATTATTTTACAGGATATACTCGAATATGTAAATTGAATATGTAGGTTGAGGAAATCGGATATCCTAAAAAAATACACCTTAAGTAATAATAAAACAAAGGCACCTATCCTTTAAAGATATCAACCCTGTCCTTTAAGGGTGTCAACATTGCTGTGTATTTGGTGTACCAAACATAAATTATTCCTATTAAAATCATTACTAAGAAAAATTATTACAAAATAAGAATTTAAAATAATTTCTTAATTTATTATAAGATCTCAATTTTCCTTTTTCGATGAAATTTTTTAATCAGTGTTATAACTAGAAAATGAAACTACCGAAATTGCAGCAATACACGCTTCCTATTAGCCTTAAATGGGTTAAACAAATAATGTTAAACGGGCCTTACAAAAAGCCCATATGGTGCAAGTAAGCCCTCACGTGATTCCTTCATGAAAGACCAAATAACATTGCAAGCAAATCCCACAATAATTCAATTCAATACTAAGGATATTAATTAATAATGTGTAATTGTTTTAACCTTATTTTTTGGCAAACGTTTTGTCCTTATAAAAACTATAATTTTAATACATTCTTCACCATAAGTAGTAATTATATAACTATTATATATATATATATATATATATATATATATATATATATATTTGTATAATTTAATGTAAATTCAAATAATATTTTCATTGTGATAATTATTTTTAATTGCAAGTACATTTTTACTTTTGTAAAATAGAGATGACATGTATGCTTATATTTCTACTAGTAATAATAATATCAATGGTATGACTAGAAGAGAAAAAATTATCTACCTTCCTTTTCTAAAATTCACAAATTGAAATATTGTTCCATAAATTTAAACAAAAAATATGTTTATTTCTATTATTTTTTAGAAAAAAAAAATTGTTTAATAGAATATTTTTCTTAATTATATGCAAGATCATTGTAAAAAAAATTTAAAAAAATATCTAGAAATTAAAGAGAAAAAATTGATTTTCAATTAGTTTGAATTACTCATATAATATATGTAAGTTAATGATGAAAATATAAAAATTTGATGCTCAGAGTTACACTTAAAGCTTCACAAATTCATTTCAAAAGTAATTTTTTATATGTAAAAATTGAACATATGCCAACAATATAAAAAAAAAACATGAATTTTTTTAAGATTTTTATGCAAGGATTAAATTTAAGTTGGTTCTCTGAAAAAAAAAATTGTGTTTTAGAATTGATAGTATGCTTAAAATTGTTAGACTCGATTATTTTAATATTAAAAATGTAAAATATAAATAGAGTTTTTACAAACAATTTTATTATTTTAAAACATATCATTTGTCTAAAACTTTTTTCTCTAGAGCTTCCTTCCTTTTCTTTAGGTTTTCTCACCGTCAGTTTTTCTATTTGAAGATCTAAAACCGCTAGAGTGATCCTTGCGGCAAGTTTTTCACTTCTGTCTTATCAATTTCTTCAATAGAGTAAATTGGTTTTCTGTCCTTTTTTTTTGGGTCGTTCATTCTTTCTTTGCATATGGCCCTTTTTGGCTTACTCGTAGTGTTTGAGTTTTCTTTGCTAATAAGTGGACCTAATAGTGTGTCCAAATCGTGTTTATGTTATTTCTAGGGGTAGATAAAGCTTTCGTGTTTATGTTATACATGTTTTGTTTATAATTGGTATATTATGATTCATTTTAGATCAAATTTTTTGCACATTTTTTACCCTTTTATTTTTTTGTGTTTTATTGTGATTTTGTAATGACCATTTCACGGTACAAAAGATCAAAGCAAGTAACAATTAACCAGCATTCACAATAATACTTTTTCAATCCAGATAAACACATAATTCAATTTCAAGCAATTATACCACAACACAACAAAATCTCAAACAAACTTAATCTCTTAAATCAAACTCAAGCATACCAATTCAAATAATCAAAGCAATAAAACAATAAAAAAGGGGTATTTAACTTCTCTTAACTGATAGGAGCTTAAACAGCTTAAAAGGACCTAAAACTGCTTCCGCAAAGAGCTCTATGTGCACCTACCAACCAATGAATCATTATCAGGGTATGTTGTTAGAACCACTAATCATCGGAGAACATACTAGAAAACTAAGAAGACACATGCGACAGACTAAACCTCACATGCATCGAAGATACATATAACTCAAGAAAGAGTAAAAACTAACTTACTTCTTTAAGAAAACAGATCTACTAGATTAGAAGACCTTGCCGCAGTGATTACTTTGACACTCTTTGATCTTTAAATAAATGACCTAACAATTAGAATATCTAGAGAAAAGAAGAAACTCTAAAGGAACTATTTTTAGAGAAATAGTATGACTTGAAATAATGAAACTCGTCTTATAAAACTTTTATTTAGACTTTGAACTTTTAACCCTAAAATAGTAGAGTGTGGTTGGAAAAGAATTTCTAGGGTGAAATTCTTGATGCTAGTTTCAAGTAAAGTGATGTATTGATGTAGGGTTTGTTCAAAGTTGTCCTCCTTTTTTTCAAAAGTTCACTAACATCCTATATTTTGCAAAAACGATTCACGTTAATCCTTTTTGCTTACGGTTTTAAAAAGGATAACGACATAGTTGCCCAACTGGATAAAAGTTGATGACTTGTACAGTTATGGTTAACGTGTTAAAATCAATTACTGATTCATCCTGTGAGTAAAGTGATTCGTGCTACAGTGAGCAAATTGTTGTTCCTAAATTTAAAAGCAAAGGGTTAGGGTTGTTGGTGATTCGAGGTACAGTGACGAAAAAGGTTAGGGTTACGAATGGCTTCTTAACAAAGTTGTTCTTCTTGTTCGAAGACATGGGGCAAAGGATTTTCACATTCTTCACATGATGGTGGTTCGAGGGGGAATGGGATAACCCCTATTTGCAGGTGTTGCTCGCGATGAAGGACGAGGTTGTCTCGAGGTGTAGAAAACAAATATGGTGGAGTGATGTTGTGATTTGGGTTTTTGCACATTAAGAGTTTTCTGATTTAGGATTTTAGGGTTTTCTATGCAGGTTGTGTGATTGGGGTTGAAGAAAGAGGAAATTGAGGTTGAATGAAATGGAAATAAGTTGATTGAGCTTAAACTTGACTTCTTCTTTTAAGAAAGTTAAGTCTTGTAGTTTCCAAAATGGAAATAAGTTAATCAGGAAGGAGTAGGAAGAGACAAAATCAGAGTTGAATTTGTAGTGTGATAAATGAAAAAGACCAAAATGTGAGACCAAGCACTAGAGATATAGAAGATAAAGGGTAGATGAGAAAAACAGAGGCAGAGAAGTGAATTCAAAGGTCGTTTGGTGGGTGGCTCATTTATATTTCAAAATTATTGTCGTGTAATAAAAAAGAAATTAATATACATTAATCAACCTAAATTGGAAAGAATGAATAAAGATATGAAATTGAGAAAAGTGAATAAGAATTCACAAAATTTTCAATATTTTGTCCCCTTTTTCGTGGCTGAACTTTTATCATTCTGAACGAACAGAGATAGAGCCACTGGAAATTGTATCACAAATAGCTAAAGCCTTCTCTAAATTGACCACAATGTCAGCCATGATTGGACTATCTTTCCCTTCAAATTCACACAATGGATAGTTGTATAGGCCACTAATTCCACTAATTCCACTTGAATATAGCTCTCTTGTTAAAAGTTCCAGAAGTAAAACTCCCAGCCCATACACATCACTCTTTGTTGTCAATACATTTTTATCTTTTTTTTTCTTCCTGACTTATACATTCAATTTTGTTTTTCAATTTTTTCTTTGTTTGTGATTTTTCGTTATGACAGAGGAGTTTACACGAGACTTGACTTAATGATCTCATGTATACTAATTTTCCAGATTCTTTATGCCATTTTACTAATATCAGCAACTCCATTTTCAAATATGAACAACAAGAAATGAGAGAACACGACGCAAAGAAGAAGAACGAGATAGAAGCATCACTGACGATGATGCCAAACACGATGCCGACAACGTCTTCAGTTGCACCGCAGCGGCGCGATGGCTGGTGTTGGTGTTGCTCCTTGGTTCTTGGGTGAAGAAGCAAACCCTAATTCACGTCATTTACCCCCAAATTGTTGATTTTACCCTAAATCGTAAATTGGCCCAATTCACAAATTGGTGAAGAAGTAGATTGTTGAACCTCAAATCGCCAATTGATTTTATCCTAAATGTAATTTCATGACTTTAATCCCTCAATTGATTTTAACCATCTGATATAATATTTCCACGTCATTTACTTTTATTCTCAAAATTAACACTTCAAATGACCTCACCGTGTCACGTCATCAAAAAGTGTACAAGTCATTCAATTTTCGTTAAGGGACAAGTTTGTCGTTAGTGTTTTTAATTTCGTAAGCAAAAAGGATTAACGTGAACCGTTTTTGTAAAATATACGACATTAGTGAACTTCTAAAAATAAAAAAGGATAACTTTGAACCCACCCTACAAACCGAGAGACCAAAATAAGTATTAAGTCTATATATATATATATATATATATATATATATATATATATATAATTTTTGAGTATAATTGTATTTCTATCGAAAATCAATTATTAAACTATTTATATTATTTATTATTTGTCATTTCAAAACAAATATTATAAATAAAAGTTTAAAATATTAATTTGTACTATAACATCTCCAACCTTTGTACGTTTTCAAAATTTATTCTATATGTTTTTCCATATGATATATTTTGCATCGCTTTAATTTTTTACATCTTTATGTATTACTTTTATATTATCAACTCGCCACATTTTTTAATAGTTTAAAATTTATATTTTTTATAATGTCTATTCAACTATACATTTGTATTCTCATCTTTTTTTTATTTATAGATAGTCTCTTATTTAAATTATTTTACATTATCTATTTAAAGTCTCATTTAAAATTGAATTTAAGTACTTAATTTTAATTAACTCAATGTTTATTTAAGGAGGTTTATAATTTACGTAAGGTCTTTTTTTAGTTGATACATTTTAACAAAATGTATCAAATTTTAATGGAAAAAATATCCTCATTCAAAGAAAAACATATTTTAAACCCAAGAGTATTTTAATAATTTTAATATTTAATTTAAAATAAAAGTTAGTTATTTACAATCCATGACTTAATATCTATTTTTTACTTTTTATTTAAAATAAATAAATAACTACTAATACACGTGACAATAATCATGAATAATAAATAACTATCTTTTATTTTTTTATTTTAAATTAAATTTTAAAATTATTAAAATACTCTTGATTTAAAGTATGTTTTTCTTTGAATGAAAATCTTTTTGTCTATTAAAACTTGATACGTTTTGCTAAAATATACCAACTAAAAAAAATCTTAAGTAAATTAGCAAACCCCTTATTTAAAATAATTATATATAATAAATTTTGTTAAAAAATATATAAACAATTTGAATACAATTTTATTGTAAAAACAATTAAAATATTACTATTTGATTTTATAAAATAGTATAATTATATTAAACTATATTTATATTTTTGTAATCTCAAATTAATATAATAAATATATTATAATTTTAAACCAGTGCATTTGTATGGGTATAAATACTAGTATTTATACATTTAAGAGTGAATAATTTATTTATTTACTTAAAAAGATTGACAGCAATTTGCAATGATTCTGTTGTGTAGGTTGGGATGTGAAGAAAGCGCGCACGTGCAAGGGGCAGGAGGGTAGTGGCTGACCGTAATGTACGGGCAGCTGTTGTGGGTCCGGAAGACAAGGACAGGTGAATAGAAGCGCCAGCAAGACCATGAGTCAGGTGGGCCCCATTCGATGGTCCTTGTCGCCTTCTCTTTCTCTGTGGGTCCCTTGCCCCGTCAGCTCCATGTTTGCTTTTCTCAACCTTTTTCTTCTTTCTCTCTATCTTCATTCCTCTTATTTCTCAATATTATTGTCATACTTATTCTAAATTATTGAGAAACAAACACAACTTTTCTCATGTCTTCTTTTCAATCAATAGAGTTTTTATTATTTGGAAAAATAATAATTGCCTCTTGTAAGATTCATTTCATCATATTTTATAAGATTTTAATTTACTTTTTTTTTAGATTTTATTTGAGCATATTCATAGTAAATATAAAAAAAAATATTAAGATAAGGACAAATTCAAATAATATATTTATTCTTTTTTTACTTCTTTTCATTTTATATATATATATATATATATAGATATTGATTCTTACGTATTTATTTTACTTTTAATATTATCCTAAAAGATATTTTACCAATAAAAATATTTTATATGTATATAAATATGTGTTTATTTCTTATTTTATTTAATGTGAAATTTTGTTTCTACCTAATAATACTTTAAATAATATATTATTTAATTATTAATAAACATATACATATTTTTAAAATAAAAATGTGTTTTTCATTTTATTTTTCTTGATGATATTTAAGATTGAAAAACATAAATTTGATGTTATCTAAATCTTACAATACTTAAATTTTAAACTTATACTCTATGTATGATCTCTAATTAAAGAGTTTTATAATATAAAAATGAATGGTCATAATGAAAATGTTCTTAACATTATAAATGATACTTTTTAAAGAATGATTTATTTTTATTATGGTATCAATACTCTTAGCAATTAATAATTCCCTAAATGCATGTCCCACCAATTTAAATGTTTGAAAGCTTTAAACCCTAGTAACTAGAAAATCATGCAATTTATATGATAAAACAAAAATGTTGTATTATTTCAATTCAAAGTGAAGTGTTTTTGGTTTATGGAAAAAAGATTTATTTATTTATTTGGTGGAAAATTATGAAATCCCACTATGAAATTTCTGAATTTCTCTTACTATTTTATGATTATTCTAGAATTGTGGGAAGTGACGTGCTGTGTAAAGAAAGAAGCATAAGTGGTAGATGGGGCCATGCACAGCATAGATATCATGAGTTTGTTTGATTTTGATGCGATGGGAGTCATATAATTACCTTTATACCCTTTCTCTTACATGATTTTCTCAACTTTTTCAAAAGCAAAAATGTGTCTTTTGCCATTATCAAATCAAATTCCATGCACATTTTCAAAAGTTCTCAACCTTTTTTTTTATTATTATTATTATTATTATTGCCTTCTTTTTCCAATTAGTGCAAATCCCTCACTCACATTCCAAAGGAATAACATAATATTATTTAATTTATTAGTTTTAAGTATTTGATAAAATTTGTTGATATCGTTTTATTAAATTTTTTATGTTTTTTAATATAATTTTCATATAACATCATATAGTTATTTTGATTTATAATATTAAACAATTTTATCTAAACAATATAAAACAATTAGAAGGTATAAGTTAACAAAAAATACAATAATTAATATTTATAATTGAAATTTTAAAATGGTAATAATTGATAAAAAATTATAGCTAGGTTAAAGTCTCTCAAACAAATTACTATGCTAAACATTTTTATATTAGCTCAAAAGACATTTTCAGTATGTATATAATAGTTGTTTAAGGTTTTTTATAATCCTTTATTAAAGGCATGTGTAATAACATAAAGAACATAGACCTAAATCTTAGGAAGCAAAAGAAAGATTCTCATTTGATAGGGTTTGATTAGAGTATGACAGAAAATCTTGTAATTTTATAAAAATAAATATTCTTTGACATATTTAAATTTTTTATATTTATTTGATATTATTTTTTATTTTTTTATTTTTCTTAAAAAATTTAAAATTTTATATTTTTATAATATTTTATTTTATACTGTATTAAATGAACGTAAAAATATGTTATTTTTTTACAAGTTTTTAATTACTTCACATTTCATCATTTTTAAGTGTCACGTTTCTGTTCATCCCAGAAAGTACAGTTTCAGTTTAGACATAAATTCAGAAAACAAAAACTAATGGAACAGTGAAAGGATTCTCTTGCCCTAAGAACAGTCCAAGTGAAGAGAACCTGGAGACATGCTTTATTTATTTATTTATTTATTTATTTATTCTTTTTTTAGTCTTTTTGCCATTAGTTCATACCAGACCAAATAAAAGTTGTCTATCTTTAATTTTATGTCAATTTAATTACAATAAATAATATTACATACATAAAATTGATACAATAAATAATTCAACATAGATTTGCGATATTAACATGGATAATAATGATTAGATAACATTTTTTTTGACAATATTTGAATATTATTTACATGTTATTATGTGATTGGTCCAAAATTACTCCACAATCAATAATAATAATCTTTAATACTACCATGGACCAATCATAGAATGACACGTAGATAATATTCAAATGTTGTCAAAAAAATGTTGTCTAAATATCATTATCTATTAAAATATATAGTTTTCTGAATATTGAACCTAATATCAAAGTACAACTTTTAAATTTTATTTTTTATATAATACTTTTTCTTTAAAACTATATATGTATTTTCTTTCATTAGATATTTGTTATATTTATTTTATTTATTTAAAATTAACATAAAGTTTTAGAAAAGAAACAATAGTTAACCTTTAATCTTACTCAAATAATTGATATAAAAAATAATAATAATGAAATATAAGTTGGATCTATATAAAAAGATTGATAAATATTTCTATCTAAACCCTTAACTTTTTTATCTTTAATATATTGTGAAACTTAAAATTTTATTTCAATTTTTTTTATCTTAAATTAATTTTTAGTTCAAATAATTTATATTTAACTAACTTATGAATATAAAATATTAAAATATTAATTAAATTGAATTTAAGAAACATGATGAGACACATTGAATTAGAGGGTTAAAAGGTAGCCCAACCCATTTTGGAGTGTAGTACAAATACTCATCAGAGGAAGGACCAAATATTAAAAAGGTTATTTAAAGTGGAAAAGGTCTTTTTGGGAAAAGGCGTGTTTGTGGTAGAACTGCTCACAAAGTTTCAAGTTTAAACTTAATGACGAATTAAGTTATTATTATAATGGTTAATAATTCAGGTCAAAATTAAAACTATACAATATTGAGATAATATTTTTTTAATAATATTTGAATATTGTGTTATTGTGTGATTAGTTAATAGTAGTATTTATGATTATTATTATTATTAATTATGAAGTAATTTTAAACCAATCATATAATGATACGTAGATAATATTTAAATATTATCAAAAAATATTATCTAAATATTATTTTCCAAATTAAAATTTCCATGCAGTTAAAAAGGAGAAAAATATGAATATTTTATAAAAGAAATATATAATTTATTGTTTTAAAATTTTAAACTAAAGATAATATTTTAGTCTTTCTTCTATAAGTTTTCTCAAAATTTATGTGTTGCATCTTTATAATATTTTTCTTCGGAAAACTGATAATAATATTAAAATTATTGATTCGAGTTGGCAATCGATTCATAGAAGTATTATACGAATTAAGTTAAAAATAATATTTAATTTGTTATATAAATTTATATATAACTTATTAATGTCAACTTTTCTATATTATTCAAAACAACAATTTTAAAATAAAAATTTATCTTAAAAAAGAGAGGTAGGTTCTAATTAGACAATTGTTTGGTTGGTCAACAATTGAAAATGATAAATACTATAATTTGTTTCGATATTATTCTCTCGAATAATTCAAAACAAGAATTTTGAAAAATAGAAAAACTTCTCTAAGAAACAACTGTAGTTTTTTTTCTAATTAGTCTATTATTTGGTCCACAACGAAAGAAAAAACAACAAACACTATAATTTATTTAATTAGTTAATCTTATTTAACATTTATATGTTTATATGAATAAAGAAAAATCAACATTTTAATTATATACTTAAGAAATAAAATTATTCTGGTGCACTTGGATTGTCCCCACCAATCAACTTCTCTATTAACACATCACATGATTCATTTTATTATATTCATTAATCAAAATTAACAACTTCTACAATTATTCATGTTTTTTTATGTCATTATTCGTGTTTATCATTTAAAAATTTCTATAATATTTGTAATATTTTTCTCGTTAAAATAGATAAATAATCCATAAAATGTTAAAATATAACAATCTATTTTATAAAGGTAAAAATGTTAAATCTTAATTAACAACTATATGTGTGTAAATGAATTAGTTTTTTTTTTAAATATGAAATCCAAATAAAAGCTATCTATTTTTATTTTTTCAAAATCTTATGAAAGAAAAGTTATACCTTTTATGATACATTATGTGTATAAGTAAGTAGTAATATGATTAAAGCAATAGTTTTTTTTTAAAAGAAATAACATTTAAAAGAAAACAATATTAATTTAGCAGTTGACTAATTTTTCAAGTTTAGCAACTTGAAAAGATTCGAAGAAGGTAGAAACATTTGTGTTATAAGAAAAATAGAAAATAGGGTTAAAAAAACCATGTTAACAATTTTTTTAATAATTTTTTAATAATAAATTATTGTAAAAAAAGAACTAATAATACAAGTTATTGTAAAAAAAAATGTTAAAAAATATTTTCTTAAACAAAAATAATATAGTATTAATATAATATTAAAAGCTCGTGATTGGTGGAGAGTAGGAGCATAGTTTGCAATGTGCACTACCTTATATAATCCAATTCAAGTGAACCTCTCATTATATAGTAGCCATTTTTCTTTGGTTCCATTCCTGCATTTTCTAGCTTCTTCTCTCTTCTCTCTCGCAGAGCTTTTCATCTATGGCTACTTTTCCTTCTCCTCCTTCACCTTCCTCTTCTTCCTCAATTCCTTCTCCAAGATCTAGCATGTTTTACTATGCTAGAAGTGAAAACCACTATGAGGAACCTCACTTCCTTCAAGCTTGTTTTCTTTGCAGAAAACCACTAGGCCAAAACCGTGACATCTTCATGTACAGGTTAGGTCAATTCAGATCACTCAATCCACCTCTTTCATCTGTTTCACCCTACCCCAGATGCTGGTTCTTGTTCATTCCTTCAACTTTCAATGGAAAAATTTCATTTTTACACTAATTTCCATGTGGGGTGCTGTGTTCTAGACCTTTGTTTTCAGATCTAGAATAAAGTGCCTGCAATATTTCTCTGGCTTTTCAGCTGATTTAATTCAATCAATAACTCCAAAGATTTGCTTTTTTTTGTTCTTATTTTTTACAAGTTGAATGGTTTAATGAAGTTTTATTGTTGTTGAGGTTGCTTTGTGGTAGATTGATTGAAATTTTGTGATCTGTTCAGATTTGTGATGAGGGTTTTGTAACTGTTGTTTATGCAGAGGGAACACACCATTTTGCAGCAAAGAGTGCAGGCAGGAGCAAATAGAGAATGATGAGGCAAAGGAGAAAAGTTGGAAGCTTTCTTCCAAAAGGGGTGTGAGACAATCAGAGAACAGTCAAAATAATTCCACAACAAATAAGGCTGTGAGAACAGGCACAGTTGCAGTGGCATAATCAAGGAACAATCCATGACATGATGATGATGATCATGATTGTGATTGATGAATATGAATGGGGAAAAAGGTCTAATTTTTTTGAAGTGAAAAAGATGGAATGGAGAATTCCAAAGGAAGATGATGAAGTGCAATCAATAATCCATGAAGATTCTGATGAAACCGGGATGAATCTTCTCTGTCTTTGTAAAGAAAAAAGTTGGGTTTTTTTTTTTTCATTGGGAGAAAAGAAATACCCAAACAAGAATTTTTGGCTACTTTTTTTCTTTTTCTTTTTTGGTAATATTTGATTTGACCCTTTTATTTTTACTCTTTTTCTCTCGTGTTCTATAAGAAAAAGAAAAACATCATGAGATGGTGTTTTGTTTTCCCAAAATTTGAGAAAAATGAAGAAAAAGCTTCAAAGATTCTTCATCCAAGATCTAGATGAGTGAACTTTGTTACATTCTTCCAAGAGCTCGTGTTCATGGCAAATTTTATTTTGGTTACTAAAAAATTATTTTCACATAAATCCAAATCTCAATCAAACCATTTTATTTTCTTCGATCTAGACAACCAACGATTATTTGTCCATATGGAAAGAGTTTGGATCCTTAAAATAGGTAACTTTTGATTATATGTGTGGGAACTTTTGCAAATGAAAAAAAAAAATTGTTAAATATGAAGTTAATTAGTCAAATTTGGCATCTTTATTCTTTCACTATGAATGTTTTAGCAACCAAAGCTATATATCTCTCAACTGGAAAATTCTTTCATATAATATGAATGTTTTTTTGAAGTTAAATTTGATTTAATTTGACTTGATAAGTCTGGGTTTACAAACTATTTGATTGAAATTAGTACAAAATAATGAATAAGAGTCAAAACAAGGTTACAATTTTAATAAATCTAAAATTATATGTGAATATCACTTTAATATAACTTATATTGGTAAGGGATTCTCATTATTGGAATATAATTTTATATATATATATATATATATATATATATATATATTTATTTATTTTTAAAAAAATCATTTGTGTATGCCTTCACTATTGCAACTTTTCATGGAATAATGGATGTTAATTTTTCAATGTTAGGAAGGAATCCTAACAAAACTCAAGGTACATAGTTAATTTTACTTTACTTTCTCTATGACATTGCGACTTTCTCAATTTGAAGAATGTTAATAATTGAAGACTAGATATGATTGTCATATTGAATATACTATCACAAAACAATTCTTTTTGTTTATTTTATATCAGGTAATCGTTCGACGTAAATGCAGTAACATAAAACTATATCTAATAAAATATCTTATATGTTCTAAATATAATAAAGTTCGTTGTATTCGTCTTTATTTTGCTAGAAAAAGTCTCAAATCGATTTCTATATTTTTATTTGTCTTAATTTTGTATTTAATTTGAAAATATTGATATTATTAGGTTCTTATCATTAAATTGAATTAAATGACATTTTAAAATTATATGATAAGGCTTTTGATATAAAGTTTTAAAATTATGTGACTTAATAATTTAATGCAATAATTGAAACAAAAACATAATTATAATCCAAAATTAATGCAATATACAAATTATCATATCTTAGTAATTACATATTATTATATTTCTATTACATATTTTGTGTAGACTTTTCGTATGTAATGAATGAATTTGTCGTGAATTGGAAGATGAATGTTGATTCTATGCACAAAACATAATGATTTTAATTAGGGTACATGAATTCAAAATAATAGAGAAAAAAATTGATTCAATGTAAATATTATCGTTTCCTAAGCCGTTATAATATGGTCATGAATAATGGTCATCATCCAATGCATTGCGTAGTAATTGTACTCATATGAGTTAGTTTGTCTATTACACTATAATATATCATCATAATTATAAATTATGAAGGAACATCGCTGGAATAAAACAAGTATAAGAAAGTATAGACTAAAATACCAGACTTTGAGGGCTAACCATCCAAGCTTTTTAGTCTTAGAAGTTGATTTCCTTGACAACATCATATGTGTTGCAATTGAACTATGAAAAAAAGAAAGTTCTAGGATACACTTATATCATAAAGAAAGTTCATAACATTAAGGTTCTTACCAATATATTACTTGTCTGAGATGTTTGAGTGAGACTTGTGCAATGAGCAAAATCACACAACAATATAGTCTGGTAGGAAAACCACAAATAGCTACCAATGATGCCTGAATTGATAATAACTTAATTGTTATACTTTAAAATCATAGATGAAACTTACTAGTTACCAAACTACACTTACAAAGTGATTAATCTTCTTAAATTGTCTAACTGAATGATTCAAGATTCAGTACTTATAAATTATTACTACCGTCTCCTCTTATATTCATGTTTAAAAAATTACATTTATTCAAAAACCTTGGAGATAGTAAATAATTTTTGTATTGAATCTCAAAAGGAAAACTAAGACTAAATCAATACAAAAATATATTTAAGCATACAATTAATCACATATCCAACTTACAAAAAATAAACAACATACTACAAAATTATAGGCTCATATTAAAAAGTGAATTTTAAAGATAATATTAGGAACCTGAGAGTGTGAAAAGTGGACAACAATAGAGAAGGATGAAACTACCATGGTTTGGAAAGGCACAAAATTCCACCACAAAAATACAGTACCTGGA
The DNA here is from genome assembly GCA_027742785.1 of Vigna reflexopilosa. Lineage (NCBI taxonomy): Eukaryota > Viridiplantae > Streptophyta > Magnoliopsida > Fabales > Fabaceae > Vigna > Vigna reflexopilosa. Next base: position 1,353,548 of record CM050929.1, on the reverse strand, counting down.
CATAAATACAAATAACATATTTGTCTCAAAAACAAAAACGATCATAAAAACACATAAAAAACAAAGAGAATCACGGTCGCCACAACGAAGAAGATGAATGACAAAAGCAAAGAATGGACGAAGAGGTGGCACAACGATGATAACAACAAATGAAAAGTACAACAACTTCATGGTAATGACAGTGGCATTCGCTTTCGAAGATAAAGGGAGACCACGAAATGCAACGACAGTGGTTCGCACATATGAAAGGAAGAAGAAAATTGTAGAAATGGGTCCTTTGTGATTTTTCGCAAAATTTTAACCCTGAAAAGGCATATTGCTTCAGTTATTTTGACAACCGAAGAAATAACACTTCTATGACATCAATTATTAGTAAAATTGATGCCTAAAGTCTGTAAATAGAATAAAAAAATTAAAATTTTCACTAATAATTTTGAAATTTGGATCCAACTTTTGGTCTTTGTTTTGCGTAAAATCAAATAATAAATATTCTATGACATCGGTTTTGCAAACAACTGAGATCATAAGGACTATTCAAACATGTAATATTTTAAAACTATCAATTTTCAAAGATTTTATGACAACAGTTCTATAAATAACCGAATCCAAAAGCCTTGTTTAGACAAAAATAATTTAAAATTATCAGTTTTGGAAGATCTTATGAAATGGAAACCATAAATTCTGTCAGAAAATAATTTAAACGGTCAATTTTTGAAATATTTTGAATATTTGATATCCCTTCTTCCGTTGTCTTTTAACCGAAGGCAAAAAATATATAAAACTTTGATTCTTGAGTGAATTGAAACTTATTCGTAAAATTTACAAAAATATAATTATATTATTTTATGATGCGTTTCGTCAAAATCGAAACATATTATACGTGAAGCTAACTGTACACAAATAATAAATTAAAAATACAAAATCAATTATTATTGAAATTTCCAAAAGTAATCATATGATAGTTAGATGTAAACGTGGATTTTACGTCAGAATTAAAAAATATTAATTATTTATAAATATGTCATTGGGTAATTTTTTTTTTAATCTAATATAAATTATATGACATGAAAAGTTAATTTAGCACTACTAATATTTCAATATATATATATATTTTGTTGAGATTATACAATATTATATTTGAAAATACCTCAAATAAACTTTAATCTTAGAATATTCTTCATTTAGCTAAAAAATTTCATGACAATTTTTGCTGCTGTGTCTTCTAAGTAGTTCTTTTTTTCTTTGATCTTATCTTTTCCTATCATCAACATCAACCATATGTAATACATAATTCTTTTAGAAAAATAAATCATTAATTAAGAAAATTAATAAAATCTTTCTACATATCACAAGTGTTAATAAACAAATGAACATAATTTGCCATCAAGAATAGGACATGATAATTGAAGCCGAGGATGCAGCCAACTAGCTCAGCAAACAAGTCAATGATTCTAACTACACTCACAAGATGGAGGAAGAAGAACGCAGTTGAAAAAGTGGTGCTGTTCCATTCTTTTTTTTTAATTTCTTTTTAGAATAGTTGACTCAAATTTAATGCATGAAAAATTAGCAGAAGGGAACAAAAGGAAAATGTGACAGGTAATTTAGTTTTATAACTTTTATTAATTATTGTTGTCAATTATTAATTGAAGTTTATGAGTCTGCTTACCTAATTAATATCACAGACAATGAGGTCTAACGTGTAGGCTTTTATATAATAATAATAACAGTGACATAATAAGTCAGTCACTGAAACGTACCAAACATTAAATTCATTTTAACTTCTCATCTGTTCATATGATAGAAACAAGGCCAAGGTTTTCAATTTTATACAAAAATGAATAATAATTTTTAAGAAGATGTTGTCAATTTGTCAAGATAATGACCCTTTGTGAATGAAAATATATAATTGTTAATTTAATTATTAAGAAATAAATTAATAGTTGAGAATTTTTTGTAAACTTTATAAATATAGGTTTAAGTTCGAGATAAATTCACTTTTACTTACTAATTAAATTATAAAAAATTTATAGAGAAAAAATTTGACAAAAACTCATCAGATATTTATTTTCATCCCATTTCAATAGAAATATTCATAATTTCAAATTTTGATTATGTTTGATCAATTAAATTGTTATTTTAATTTGGAATGTAATTAAAGTATAAAAATTTGGATAGTTGAATGATTCCAATAATGTTGATAGATTGATAAAGAATTTAGAATTTTTTTTAAAGTTTTTTTTATTTACGAATAAAAAAGTGATTTTTTTCTTACTATTAACAAAATTTTATATGCTTCGTGTTAGTGTGGCGATGAGCTATATTCAAAGATAGTTATTCAATCATGAATTGAATTAATATGTATACAAAATACTATTTTTTTGGGATATTTATTTCGAAAATAATATTTACAGCTTTTTCTAGTTATTCACATGATAAAAAAGTTGATATTAGTAGAATATAAAATGAAAAAGGAAACATAAAATTTTAATTTTTGGGATTAAAATTTTATGATATAACTCCAAGAATAAAAAATTTATAATTATGAGTAGTTATATCATAAGTATAGGTATAGATGTGTATGTTTATATCTATATTTATGATATAACTACATGAAAGAAATCATAAACATAAAATTTTGATTCTTAGAATTTTCATACAATTCACTACAAAAGTAAATCAGATTTTACAAACTAATTCTAATCAATAATATTCAACTTACACACTAAAGTATCTAGTTTCTTTTATTATTTAAAAGTATCGTAAGATAACTTCACAAACACATGATACTCTCTCTGCTTCTATAAATAATAGAAATATGATTACATATTAATCGTTAAAAAGTTTTATACAAAGTTCAAACGTCAAGTTAAAGTAGTTCGCTTGTATGAAAAAAATACATAAACTAAGAAAATTAACATAAATCAACTCATTTTTTTTAGAAATTGATTAATTAAAATAGAAAATCTTGCTTCAAAGATCATTGAAAGAGTCTTTAATCTTTATATAGATAAAAAGAAAGTCAGAATTTTCTAAAAAACGATAAAAAACTTTAAAAACAAAAATCTAAAAAGATTATATAATTTTAGATAATAAAAATACGTTTACATAAATTCTATTTATACTTTAAACTTTTTAATATTATAAATAATCAACTGTCATTATTTAAAACATACTATCAGACACTATTTTCTAGACTTTTATTCTTAAATTATAATTAATTTTTGTTACTTTACAGTGAGGTATATAAATTATAACATGTCATTAAAAGATTTGATCTATAATCTTACTGATTTGGAAGTCTAAAATTTCTTCCAATCGCATTAAACTATTCGGTCAATATGCATAACATATTTACTAATGCATGCTACTACACTATATCGTTTGTAACTTGTAATTACGCTCAACAAGTTAATATAAGATTTCCAATTTAGTCTTTCATCCTAGTTTTATTTGAACTTTAAATTATTTTCTTCTTTCTAATTTTAATATTTTGTATTATAATGACATATCCTTTATTTTTTATATTTCTTGTCTAAGATTCCTAACTCTTTTTACTATAAATAATGTTAGACTAAGTTGATATCTTTTCTCATCCTTTTATTACAATACCATTAAACCTAAAACTTCACCAACATTTTAAAAATTCTTACCATATTATTATCGAAATGGACCATCTGATTAATCATGATTGATTTAATTACAATTTTTTAAATAAAAAAATTATAAACTTTTATAATTCAAATCTACAAATTTCACTCTTCAACATAAAATGTTTAATTAATTTTAAAAATAGAAAACTTAAATAATTTTTTTTAAAAAAAACAATAAATACTTTTTTATAAAATTAAAATTAAATTTTAATAAAATCAAATTAAGTAGATAAGTTTAAGTTGGTAGACCAATCTAGCCTACCACATATTCAATCCGGATGAATCACAAATTTTATTTTTGAACTAAGTTCCAATCTCAAATCCTAAGCCATTTTAATATGCAACATAAATAATCACACGCTTCACTTTGAGAAAAAGGGTTGATAACATATCACATAAAGATTGGCTTGGGAGCATTTAAACACATATATGCAAAATGAAATGTTTTCTAGAGATGAAACTATGAGGACACATTGGCTCTCTGAAGTATCATAAATCTTTTTCTGCCAGCACTCTCCACACTTTCACCAAGTTTTGCAAGATGTTCCATCCTCTTTTTCCGCAACTCTGAAGACTTTAATTGATTTCCCTTCTCTTCAGCCTCAGCTTGACCATTTTCTGATACCTCAACACTTCTGTCATCTGCTTCATCAGTGTCTTCCATTATCTGCTTCAGCCTCTCCACCACCTGACTCATTGTCGGCCGATCTTTCGCACTCTTACGAAGGCAATGATCGGCGAGTTTTGCGAGTTTTCTTGCTCCATTCTTGGAATACTCTCCTTGAAGTCTCTGATCAATTATTGTGTCAAACTTCTTGCTGTCATGAGGGTATTGCTTCACCCACTCCAGCAGTTTCTTCTCTGATTTAGGCCTGTTTCTTTCCATTGAACGCCTGCCAGTAAGCATTTCATATAAAACCACTCCAAAACTCCACACATCACTCTTGGCTGTGAGATGACCTGTCTCAATGTAATCTGGAGCAGCATAACCATACGTCCCCATCACCTAACATGAAAAAATGTTTGCATAGTCACATTATAATCATACATAACTTTGACATTGATTATATAATGAAGATAATGGTTTTGTTGGATTATTTTTATACTGGAATAGATTAAGGAGTTTGACCAACTCTGAAGTATGAGTTGTCCATGCATTTATCTCAACACACTCACTAACCCTAACTACAGTTGGGTCTTTACCATAATTGGATATACTTATCTCAGCTTAAACTGAACACCAAGACAAACTATCGGCTCTGAAATCACGGTTGAAAGTTTAACGTTTGTAGGTTTTGTTTTTCTCATATACTACTCAACTTTTTCATTTCTATTCAAGACTTTCAACTCATACTTGAATTCTTAACAGGACTGACATTGATAAAGGAAGAATGAGAGAAAAGCCAACTAAAGTAGTTTAGACACATGCAAAGACGGTCATTGGCAGCATCTTAGAAAGGCCACAAGAAAAAAATTGAGAGGCATCTTGGGGTGAATAATCAAGTTCAATGAAGTCATGCAATCCACGTGGCTGATTTCATGAGGTAGGATAAGACTTTTGTTGTTAAATATTTGGTAAGTCACGTTTACGAATAGTACAATTAAGTTCAGAATCTATGCAGAAATATGCATGCAATGTGATAACTCTGCTGAATATAGCATGGCACTTACAGCGGTTGAAACATGAGTATCACCAGCTACTGGCCCTTCCCTGGCAAGTCCAAAATCAGAAAGCTTTGGCTTAAAATCTCCATCCAGTAATATATTTGAAGATTTAAAATCTCGATATATCACCTAAAGAATTTGCATACAAATTGTTAAAAGCAGAGGCAGAAAAGTTCAGGAGATATAAATACAAATTAAAAGCTATATCCAACTGAGAAAAGCAATTCAATGATAGGCAAAATGGTAATTAATAATGTGAAATCCAAGATTATGGTATTACTCCGTTGAGTTGCCACTGTTAATTTGTGGTATAAAGTTATGTATTATATATTTTACTATAGCTATACCGACATAATCATGTGGACAAATTATGCAATAGCTGCTTGATCCCTTTCCTTAAAGGGTAGTTCCAATTAATATGGATAGTTTACATACACTTCAAGAAAAAGACAAAATCATAAGGGAAGAAGTGGGACAGCCAATTTTTGTAATTTATAGCCAATAGTAGAGATTGAGTTCAAAAGAGTATGCTAAAGATGTTACTAACTTTTCACATTCCTAGAAAACATTAAGTTCTTAGAGGGTGGAGATTTCATGTATATTCAACATATTTGCCAATTTATTATGGCATTACCTCAGTATATTCCAATTCCTGTGTTTTATGCAGTTGCACATCATCATGCAAAGCATATAAGTTAAAATAAGATATTATGATTGTTGCAAGAGCCTGAATATCAAAGGAATATGTGGTTTCCAAAATCAAACTATGCATAGCAGGAATGAACCCTAGGTCAGAGGTTTTCATCATCAGATTAAACTATTTTGTCGTAGCCACCCTGCATCACTTCTAAAAGATGGAGAAACTAAGATACTAAAAGAAGGAAATTAAAATTTGTGACCCTGAATAGCCAAAACTACTGCCAATTGACTGAGATATCACTACACAAAAAGAAAGAGAAATAACTTTGTGAGTGACAAACTAACAGATAGAAAAAGCATCACTTCCTCAAAAGAATTTTTTCTAGAAATTCATCAAATTTTATTTGTTTCTTTTTATGTTTATCTTATTCCTCTCATTAAGAAGCAACTCCCTTAAAAGCTTAAGCTGTGCATTGTGCTTAAAACATATTATGCTAAAATCAGAAGGATCGAACTCCAGACAATGTGGCTGTAAAGGCATTAAAACAGTAATATGGACCATGTTTCATATGAGCTTAAAATGTTAGGCGAAGGAAATGAATGATCATATATATCTCTAAGGAAGAGCAGGTATAATCTATATACATATTTCTTAAATCTAACCTGAATTTCTAGTTCTTCATGAAGATAAGTTAACCCTTGAGCTGCTCCAAGTGCTATTTCAAGTCTAGTTTTCCAAGGAAGAGGATCATAAGCTTTATTGAAAAGATGAAACTCTAAGCTTTTGTTCGGCATGTATTCATACACGAGTAGTCTCTGGATGCCTCGTTCGTCGTCCAAAGCACAGTATCCAATAAGCTTGACAAGATTTGGGTGTCCCACAACACCAAGAAACTGAACTTCAGTCAACCATTGCTTATGGCCCTACATGAAAGAAGGAAAAATAGTCAAAGGGATATCCTCATATCACCATATCCAATTATTCAATTACTAACAAATTTTTAGAACATAATTGATATTTCAGGACCTTAGCAAGAAAGAAATCTTGTCTATTATATCTAATTAGCACGTTAGAGTAAAAGATCCATCAAAATAATTCCTCTGTACTTTAAATTAAGGATGATATAGGGTTTTTTGATTAAGTATAATAAATAATTTGTACCATACATGCAGAAATCCATTTATGGAGTTACATTACAGTACAATTTCTGTATATGTAAATTATACCTTAACATACTGAACATTAAGTTCAATTCCAATAAATTTTTGAGTAAAAAGATATGGCTTCAAATATATCAGGAAAAGCATCTTATTAATTTTTTGTAAGAAATCCCATTAATTAGCAGTAAATATACAACTCATAAGTGAGAGATCTTTGCCACTAAAAAGAAGATTATTTCCAACACTAACTATCTCATCTTGAACCTAAGGTCCAAGGATGAAAGAAGCAACTATAAATGCATAGACATCTATTGATGTCTTTTTGAACATAACTCATTTATAAATACATTAACGCAGACTAATGTAATGAGGTACTACCAGTTAGTTTTTAGATAACTTAATAACAGAGGAAATTAGTATCTTCCCACTAACCAATCTCCCTGCTTCTACAATTGTTAAAATAGTAGATAGACAGTGTAGCGGATGATATAACTTAATCTATTGGGTGAGACCAAAATTCTGATCCATTGAGGCTGAGGAATATAAATGATATGAAGCTCCGATACGCCTGTGTCCAATACATATCAGACACATGTATGAGACAACATGGGACACTGACACTAACTCAGACACTACTGGAAATGGCGACAATTGCACTCTAAATGCTTTGAACCATAAACATAAGAGTTTGTATGCAGAAGTCTCTGATCATTTACATCCCAAGGAAATTGTTGAGTCTCATACCTGTAATGCATCCTTGTTAAGCCTTTTGATAGCAACTACAACAGGATTCCCATTCCCATCAGGAGGCTGGATTGAACCTTTAAACACACTTCCAAATCCACCTTCTCCTATCTTAAAAAGCCTGTTGAAATCACTTGTTGCACGCTTGAGCTCTGAGAGGGAGAAGACCCTCAAATTCTGACCCTTCTCCTCATACAGTTCCGGTATACCACGGGGTGAAGCAGATGAGCTTGAAGACTTGGTTACCCTCTCAGCTCCTGAAAAGTCCAGTTTCTCTTTCTCGTTCAGTTCGGGTGCCGACCTTTGCCTACCGTTTCTAGATTTATCTCTGAAATAGTGAAAGCACTTCATTGCATAACCAATCAGCTATGCTTATCTATCATGCACAATCTCTGTTCAGCCTGTTATCAATTAAACAATTCACAAAAAAAATTTCAGGAATAAACCCCCTTGGTACCATTATCATCTTCAAAGTAGAAAAACACAACAAAGTAGTGAATATAAAAAGCACTTCACAGCATAAACAATTAGCTATGCTTCTTATGCACAGTCTCTGATTAACCTGATATCAATTCAACAATTCACGACAAAATTATTGTCAAGAATCAACCTCCTTGACACCATTACAATCTACAAAGAAGAAAAACACAAGAAAACATTGGATAGAAAAAGCACTTCAAAGCATTAACAATCAACTAGGATTGTTATGCACAGTCTCTGATTAATCTGCTATCAATTCAACAAATCACAAAAAAAAAAACCTTCACGCCATTACCATCTAGAAAGAAGAAAAACGAAACAAAGTAGTGAAATAGCAAAAGCACTTCATAGCATAAACAATGAGCTATGATTCTCATGAACAGTCTCTGATTAACCTGTTATCAATGCAACAAACCACAACAAAAAATTATTTTCAAGATTAAGTCCCCATGATACCATTACCACCTACAAACAAGGAAAACACAGCTATGTAGTGAAAAGTAAAAGCAGTTAATAGCATAAACACTTACCTATGATTCTTAAGCACGGTCTCTGATCAACTTGCTATCATTCAACAAATCACCAAAATCAATGACTGTCAAGAACAAATCCCCATGATACCATTACAACCTGTAAAGCAGCAAAGCACAACTATGCAGTGAATAACGATACCCCAGATGCATCTGTATACTAGAATTGCAAAAATTTTCAAACTTTAAGCAACCCGAGAGAGAAAAAACATTAACCATCAGAGAAAAAAAAACATCGACACAAAAAAACAACTTGTCAGGTACACAGCACATGCAAAACGAACCAGAATCGGCTAAGTCACACAAACAGGATTCAGAAGGAAAAACCAAATAAAGAAAGAGCAAAATGGTTGAAATTGAAGGTGAGTAATTAAATTTTGGAATCCTCACAGGGAAGAACACAGAAGGGCATGGCTTGGTTCCTTCGAGAAGCTTGAAGTTTTCACGAAAAAAAACAGAAGAAAAGATTCACATCCACATGACTTAGTAGTTTTCTTTGGCTTCTCTCACACGGATATCAATGAGGAGGAAAGAAGTAATAAAGAAAGTTTGCTGAAAGTTGTCTTTTTTCATTCATTGGTTGACCAAAGGTTAGCCAGCTTGCTCAAGTTTCTGTTTTGATGTTTGAAGAGAGAAACATGAACACATTGACCAACCTATTTTTATTTTCTCTTTCTTTTTCAAAAGGATAATATCTCACATACACCGACTTATATTGCTTTAAATTATTTTTTTTTTCTAGTGTTATATTTAAGAAAATCATTTCTATATAATTTATAATTTTTAAATTTAAGAAATTTTCCATAAATATGTTATTGATGTAAGAAAAGAGAGTTAATGGGTTTCTTTGAAAAAATCGAGTTTAATATATATGTGTAACATTTTCATTGTAAATAAGACATTCTTAAATCTTTTCATATATGTTAAGAATATAGCAAAATTTCAATTAAAAGAGAAATATAAAAGAAGGGAAAGGATTAAAATTTAAGAAAGTATTACTTATTTATATCTTATCATCTCTTAATTTTTAATTAGTTTATGTATATATTTTTACTATGATGGAAAAATACAATAAAAAAATCTTGCGAAAATTTTATTAAAGTTTATTTCATTTCTTAACATTTTTAAAGAATATTAAGTGACAGTATTAAATATTATTTTTATTTTTGTTCAATTTAGTTTAAATATCTTTCATTTAATTCTATTTTAATTTTTATTAATTTAGTCAATTTTATTAACGGACAGTATTTATTATGTATTAGTTTTTTTTATTTTTAACTTTTTAATTTTTTAACTTAATAAAAATATTAATAAATCAAATCAGTATCATGTTATATGAATCAGTTATGTATGTTATGTTTTTATATTCATTATTGTTGTTGAATTTAATTTTTTTTCATGAACAATTTTAAATTAAAAAAAAAAAAAATCACTTACATATGATAAACATCATTCACTGTTTATTAACGATTTAAAATTCTAAATTAACTCAAAAAAAAATTCAAATTAATATTTAAGTCTAATGTAAAAATAACAATGTTAATATTATCTCGTGTTATCTAGAAGCTATAAATGCTTATGCCAACTTCAATAATTATTACATTTAATAGAGATAGTGCACTAATTGAAATATTTAATTGTTAATAAAACTTATTTCTCTCTCATATTTAACTATTCCTCCCGCACATTTACAACATTTTGTCTTTCTTCATAATGAAATATATATTATTTAATATTTTTTATTTTCTATCAAAATTATTCAATGAAGTTTTTGATTTTCTATTTAACTTTTATTTTTATTAAAAAATATTCGTATTCTTTTATTAAATTGATGATAATATCATTTAAATAGTGATGACATAATAATAATATTGTAAATATTTTAAACTGATTGTTAAATATCATTTATATTGTAATGTCATGTATAATTATAGTGTCAGTTAATATTTAAACTGTATTAATATTAATTAAAGAAAATACAGGAGATTGATATTTTTTTTGTAACAAAAATGAATAAAAAAATATTGAAGAAGATCACATCAAACAGTATATATTAATGGCTAAGTTTGAAAATATGTACAGTGGAAAAAGAAGAACTAAACAGTGACATGCTGAAACTTAGGTAAATGCGAGTGGGATATTTGATGGCATGGATTGCTATCATTATGTTTTGTCCACCAATTCAATAGGTAGTTGGTATGTTCGTGTATTTTTTTTTAAAATTAAAATATAAAAAAAATAAAATTATACTATATGATTTAAATAATATAAATACTTTGAAAAATATTATAGTTTAAACTATTGTTACGTATAACTAATTATTAATTATATATATATATATATATATATATATATATTTGATTTATCCCATTAAAATATTAATTAATTAAAAGTGTAATTTTTTTAGTTTGTATAAACTTCTATTTTAAGATTGGATTAGACTGATTATTTGGATAAGTGGATTGGTAAAAGAAATTACAAAAACCATAAAGTTAGTAAAGAAAAGTGAAAAATAAATTTAATTTAAAATATTTAAAAGTAAATGTTAGTATAATTTATTAGTATAACAAATAAAAAAATTATTTGCAATGTGACATGCATGATCAACCTACCCACCCATTTATCCCATTTGTATGCAATTTTACTATTTATAATGCTTCAAATGTTGATGTTAGTTTTTAAGTTAAGTGTGTATTATTAATGGGTTTTTCCTACTTATAGTTTAATTTTTTGAAAATTATTATTTATATATTTTAATTTCTTTTTTAAATTCCTTCGACTTTTTAACTTAATTTTGATTAACGTTTAATTTTCATATTTAAAAATGTAATTTTTTTTTTCATTACCTATAATAATACTATCTATATTTATTTTAAATAATAATTTTTATAATTTTTTATTTAAAACCATAAAAGTTTTGTACCATGTAATTGGATAAAGAGGATCTTGCCGTGTACATAAAATATTATTAAAAAGATAACTGACATAATTGGTTGTGTTAATATTTAAAGCTTTAAAAATTTGATCATTATGTTTTTTCTATGCATGATAAAGTCAAGTAAGAATTAAAGTTTTACATTAAATCAAAATAAATAATATATAAGAAGAATTATGCATAAGTTTATTATTTTAAAATTTATAACTAAGATTGTTTTAATTGGGTTAAAGGGATTGGTGCAGAGCTAAACTATTCTTGCAAAAGTAACGAATTTAAATAAATAAACACTTTAGTTTTTGTGCAAACATGCATGCATTTTCGCAGAGTGGGGAATATTTGAACTTGAATGTGAGTATTTTATGAAGAGCATGATTTCTGGAAGTGTTCAATTGATTTTGGGCTTTCTACCTTCTACGTGCTTGGTATAGTTTACTTTATGCTTTTACAGGGCTACTAGTACTATCATTATTGCATGGCCTTTTTCACTGTTAATACCTCCAATAACTGTCATGCTCTTATCTTTTAGTTAAATTTTTTATACTGAATTGAACTTGATTAAACTTTTCTTTGTCACTGCAGGTTGGAAAAGGTTTATCTAAAGATAATAAAGCTCAATAACTTAATTAACAACATTGGCTTCAAGAGGTTAGTCAAACGTAATTGTTCCGGTTCTTCTATATATATTGGTTTGTTAGTCTTTCATCAATACATGTTCTTTCAATGTCAGTTTGAATGTTTAATATTTAGTAGATGATTGAATAATTATTATTTATATATAAATGTTTCTTTTCAACATGACATTTTCGACCAACACAACAAAATTTTAAGGAATTTATTTCATTCCTGCACGAAAACAAATTTGTTGGCATCGGTGCACATATATATTAAGGTAGCTTGAGAAACCTTATGGTCTTTTTAAGCTTTCTAAACACATTAAATTTCTTTGAATATCTCTTATTTTATAAGGATTAAGTTATTATAGTTATTGCTTTTGAACTTATTATGTAATATAAGGAAGGAATGACTGAATCTAACATGTGCAAATTATTGGTTTAGGTTAGTTTATTGACAAAAAGAATAGAAAATTAGAATAATTTATTTTTTTTATAAAATCATAAAGTTACATATGAATTTTTTTGTATGTAATTATATTTTTAATTACATACGAATTTTATATACTGATTTTTTTTTGTATATAATTATATTTATAATTACATGCAAATTTTATATACGGATTTTTTCGTATGTAATTTACATACGATTTTTTTTTTATATAATTATATATGGAAAATCCGTATATAAATTATATACGGATATATTCGTATATAATATAGTTACGATAATTTTATATACGAATTTTTGTCTGTGTGTAAGTTATATGTAACCAAGTGTTATATACAAATTTTGGATCTTATATACGGATTTTTTTATAGTGAAGTATGTAAAACTTATAATATGTAATAGAATTAAGTTGAAAACATACGGTATTTTGCCTTTTTATTAAAAGGGTTATTATTGTTCTTGAAATTTGTATTTTTTTCAATGATTATGTGTGTTAAATTTTGTCTTATTTTTTCTTTCTTAACGTGTCTGTGTATCCAAACACATTGAAAGGGTGACTTTATTGAAACAAATTAAATTGTAATGTAGGGTGGAGAAAGCATGCATATAGAAGATGAAAACTATAGAAATATATTAATTGTAAAGTAAAGAAAATCATCTTATTTTCCATAAAAATGAATGTTCGTGAATATGCACAGAAACACTATTTCATTCTTTAGAAGCTTCAATGATTGAAAAAAATGGAAAAGAAACATTCAACAGTAAAGTGTCGAAGTTGAAGATACTGCATTAATTAATATTAATAATGCAAATTACAGCACTTGGACAAATCCTCAGTCAACGTTTTCACAAAGTTGTCAACTGTGGTGGTGAGTTTAGGGTTCATCTCCAAGATAAGGCAATCATATATACGTATCATCATGGTCCATGCACAAAAATATATTATTATTTTAATGCTCCATGTGATATGCATGTAAGGGTAACAAAGATACTATTTGAGTAACATACTATTTTATTCTATATTATAATTAAGTCTTACATTTATATTATTCTAGTCGTATTTTGTATTAATGATCATCCATTTTTGCAACATCAAAATTGTATTTTGGGTAAATATTTGGAGGATACAATTGATTTTATCAAAATTGTAGTTTGTAGACGTCTGTTATGGGAAAAACCGACTTCTAAATGTCTGCATTAAAGCACTGCGAATGTGAGGCAGCTGTTACGCGCACTCATTGTTCATCATCGTCCTCGCATTTTTCTCTCCACGGGCTACGTTTTTCAGGTTCGTTTTCTCACTTTTGCACCGTTTAAAATTAATTTTACTCCGATTACATTATTCTTTGATGAATTATCTTTCATTTCAACCGATTAAAATGCGTTTTCGTTGAGTTTTGTCCGGTTTTGCTCGTGTCCTTGGGCAGCGTTTTTGGACGGCGATTTCTTGCGTTTTGCACTCCTCTAATTCCCTCCACTACATTATTAAAGTTGTAAACTCGAATCACCATAAGCCAAGAGCAACTTGAGAGGCCTCAAGCGGAGAAAGATCCTATCAAATACGACGACATTTTAGACGTTTGACCTATAGAGTCCGACGTCTATATAGACGTCTGACCTATATAGTCCAACGTCTACATAGACGTCGGTCATATCCTGACCGATATGTAATTAACGTCACCCAAATAGACGTCGGTTCCATATTTGATGTTAAAAGTCCAAAATAACCGACGTTAGACAATATTTTTCCACTAGTATAAATATCAATCTTAATAAAATCAACAAACAATACAAACACTATGGGCTTAGAATTAGACCTACAATCACAAGACTCAATATCATTTTATCAAACATATTGGAAAGTGACTAGGTAGTTGATTATTTATCATAAAAACATTGGTATAATAATTTCTTAACTGACATATTCTTGGACTTTTCAAAGATCACAAAATGTAATGACTATCAAGATATGTCATTCAATAATATATACATAATCCAAACAAACACAAAAAAAAAATATAATAAAACATATAGTAACTTTCTTTTATCCATGTTCACCGAATACAAAAATATTTAATTTCACTTATTTCCAATCAATCACATCTGTATTTAATATAGTGTTTTCTTTTCATATTATATCTTCTCTCATTTTCACATTTTCTCATGTAACATACACATTCTTTTTTTCTTTTCTTCTATTTTCTTTATTTTTTCTTCTGCTTTGTTTTATACTAGATTTAATATACAAGGTTTATTTAATTATTATTTTTCAATAATTAACATATATATATACATATATAAGTAATATCTTCTTAACAATTAATTATTATATATATTAAATTTGCAGCAACAAAAGTTGAAGAAAAATAATTTCATAACAAAAGTTGAAGAAAGATAGTTTCGTGGAAAGAATTAGCAACCTAAACGTGAACAGGTTTGGTTTCAGCAAATTCTTTTTTAAAAATACTTTTTCATCACGTTTTCTTTTTTTAAAAAATTTAATTAAAACAGCAAAAGAGAGCACGTCATTTGTCGTTGTTAATTTGTTATCAAAATGGCGTTGTTGAGAAACATTTTTCTTATTTTTTATATATAAAACTCTTTCTATCACTGTTATTATGTTGATTTACAGTATAATTACAATCAAATTGTAATGCCACCTCTTAAAGAAAAGCAAGAGGGTCGTGGCTTTAACCTCAACCACGTATTCTTTTTGAACACACCAATACTCTCTAATCACACACTATCAATCAATTACCAATAATGGTATTGGAAGGAGTCCCACGTCGCTCAGTTTGGGCATCTCCCCTCAGTAGCATAAGCATATATAAACTGCACTACAGCCATTTTGTAGTTCCATGGACCAAATGGATGACGAGTCATGGGAAAAATGGGTTTCAATTTTGGTAAGTTAACATATGAAATATGGTATCTAACTTTATGCACAACGCTTGCTAAAAATTGTTCTCTTTTGTTCTATTTGCAGGAGGAAAATGTTTATAGAAATGTCTTTTGTTCTTTTTATATCCATGGTACTAAGAAGCAAAGGAAAAACCATATGAACTAACCTTTTTCAAGCCAGGAATAAGAGCAGAAAGGGCAATGAACATTTTGGTGAGAAAATGTTTATTAAACAATACTCAAATAAACAATACTCAAAGAAATATTATTTATAGAAAGAAGCGTCCAAACAATTGAATATGCCTAAAAGGCAAATGCTTAACAAATAAAATCATTTATTTGAATCACTAGGAAAAAAATATGCATATTGTATATTAGAGTAATTCTGTGAAGATAGTGTTTGATGCAAATACCTAAGTTAAATGCTTAACCATTTATATTCAAGCTACTTTTATCACAAGTGTCTGACAAAGCAAATCATGTGTAACGTCTAGAAAGAAGACTCTAAACGCTATAAAAAACATATAGAACATAATGTGTCAGGATAAACAATAGTCATTCCACCAAGTAATTTACTAGCTCAATTCCACTGGCATAATATCTATAAACTATAATGTCTGAACTAAATAACACATGAAGAATCTAGCATCCAAGCACTGACCTCGCTGAAACGATACACACGAGATTACACAAACACTTTCATAAAAAAAGTCTGAAAGAAAATATCTCTCATTGTATTCATTCAATAGACTATATAAATAAAACAAGCTAGCGTCTTGTGAGAACAAAAATCTATCTATATAATCTGTGAGAGAGAAAACATAATGCGTCTATGAAGGACCAAAGCACGAAAATAATCAGTCAAAACAAACGAAAATCATACCTAAAGTAGTTAATTAACATGCATTTGTATCAAATAAAAGAAAGATTACCTGGTCGTCAAACTTCGTTCGAGAAAAGTTTGAGAAGAGAAGAGGTCTCGCGCGCTTAAATTATTAAGTGAATGAATTTTTAATCTCTCGCTCAAATTTTTATTGAATTCATTAACTTTTGGTCATTTTTAACGTTATACGTTATTTTTGCATTAGTGACTTTTGAACTGAAATATATATATATATATATATATATATATATATATATATATATATATATATATATATATGATATTATAGTTACTTTATAGAAGTGTAATAACAATATAAATCTAAATCTTTGAGTTATCTGTTCTTAAATTTTGATTATGTGATATTTTATACTTTTAAAAGAAAAATATAAATACATAAAATATTATTAAAAAGATAACGACATAATTGGTTGTGTTAATATTTAAAGTATGTATAACTTATAATATGTAATAGAATTAAGTTGAAAACATATAGTGATTTTCCTTTTTATTAAAAAGGTTTTTACTTTTCTTGAAATTTGTATTTTTTTTCCAATGATTATGTGTTTCAATTTTAAACTTTCTCTTATTTTTTTCTCTTTTTTTCTTTCTTTCTTAATGTGTCTGTGTATCCAAACACACTGAAAGGGTGAATTTATTGAAGCAAATTAAATTGTAATGTAGGGTGGAGAAAGCATGCATATAGAAGATGAAAACTATAGAAATATATTAATTGTAAAGTAAAGAAAATCATCTTATTTTCCATAAAAATAAATGTTGGTGAAGATGGCCAAAACCATAACTATCATGCACAGCAGCACTATTTCATTCTTTAGAAGATTCAATGATTGAAAAAAATGGAAAAGAAACATTAAACAGTAGAGTGTCAAAGTTGAAGATACTGCATTAATTAATATTAATAATGCAAATTACAGCACTTGGACAAATCCTCAGTCAACGTTTTCACAAAGTTGTCAACTGTGGTGGTGAGTTTAGGGTTCATCTGCAAGATAAGCAATCATATATACGTATCATCATGGTCCATGCACAACTATATTATTATTTTAATGCTCCATGTGATATGCATGTAAGGGTAACAAAGATACTATTTGAGTAACATACTATTTTATTCTATATTGTAATTAAGTCTTACATTTATATTATTCTAGTCGTATTTTGTATTAATGATCATCCATTTTTGCAACATCAAAATTGTATTTTGTGTAAATATTTGGAGGATTATAATTATGAAATTAGTGATGAAAGAAATTCAAAAGTTTAGATATATATATAAACAAATAATCACAGATGCATGTAAGAAGATAAAAGAAAAGCAGTACTGATCATTGATTTTCACACCAGACAACTGAAATTGTTTATCTTATCTCTAGAACGAACTATGGTTTTTCAAAGTGAGAGAATAATTAAAAGTAATAGTTGATTAAATTATTATAATATGCACTTTTTGGTTTTTGACATATATAATTTCTTGAATGTTTAAACAAGGAAAGTGGTATATTGATAAGATGTGTAATTATAAGAAGAGTGTAAATACCTGAGCAATGCTGGTAATGGTGAGAGAAGAATTCCCAAAAGGCAAAACATTGCTGGAAACAACAGAGAGATTATGAGCTTCAAGCTTGGCCATTACATTCTGCACAACGTTCCTTTGCATCTCACATGTTACTCTGATAAGAACATCTTTTCCTGCAACTCTTGCTTCAACCTTCCAATATTTATTGGTAGCTTTGCCACCATCATAACAAGCATGAGACCTCCATGAAAACTCATAACCAACCATGTTGCTTTTTCTCACTTTCAAGCATTCTTCTGATTCGATCTTCCTCTTCTTATTCTCTCTCTCCAAATCATTCACACGCTGCTCCAGACACTTCACGTATTCTATGGCCTTGTTCAGAACAGAAACCTTGTCCACCTACACACATCTTTACAAATTAGAACTTTCTTACATCCATTTTTCGACTTCATGCAAAGCAAAATCATCTTTGCACCCATTCAACAATCTACATCAGTAATACATGTAAAAATAGACAAAACCGATGGAAAAAAGAAGAAGCTGCTGATTTGTTGTATTTCATGGCTTAAATACTCTTCCTAATCATATATATGCCATAAAATTCATATTATAGTATTAGAAAAAAGTTAATGAAATGTATTACATGCAAGGTATATAAATAACCCTAGAAAAAAAAACTAAAAAAATAAAACATAACAAAGTCAATTACAAATACATAATTGTTACAATCAAATTTAGTTTCCGTTTCTAGAAAATCTATCCTAATAGTATTCTAATACCAAATTCGATCTTCAGATGTTAATAATATATTAAAATAGTATGAGAAATAGTTCTATATATATCCATGATACTAAGAAGCAAAGGAAAAACCATATGATCTAACCTTTTTCAAGCCAGGAATAAGAGCAGAAAGGGCAATGAACATTTTGGTGAGATTCTCTCTCCTTTTTCTTTCAGCCATTATGTGATCAAGTGTCTGAGAAGAGTTTCTTTCCCTCTTAAGGGATTTTCTGGTTTTTTCTTGAGTCTGATTTGAGTGTTCACCAAGATGTTGGCATGTTTTCTTACCAAAAATTGGCACTGAAGTGAAATTCTCAAACGACAGAACACAAGACTTTGGTTTCTGTGGAGAAGCATGTTGTGTGAGACTTGTCATGTCAAAGCCAGTGTCGTTTTTCAAAGATGAAAAGTTGCTTAGAAGGGTAGTGCTGCTTTCTTTCAATGAGTCTTCTGCAGGCAGCACTGAACTGTCACCCTTAATAAATTCTTCTCCAACAGAGATCATGCCAAAATCAGTTAAAGTATGCCAATCATTTTCCTCCTGTAAATAGAACAAAAGAGAACAATTTTTAGCAACAAGGTTGTGCATAAAGTTAGATACCATATTTCATATGTTAACTTACCAAAATTGAAACCCATTTTTCCCATGACTCGTCATCCATTTGGTCCATGGAACTACAAAATGGCTGTAGTGCAGTTTATATATGCTTATGCTACTGAGGGGAGATGCCCAAACTGAGCGACGTGGGACTCCTTCCAATACCATTATTGGTAATTGATTGATAGTGTGTGATTAGAGAGTATTGGTGTGTTCAGAAAGAATATGTGGCTGAGGTTAAAGCCACGACCCTCTTGCTTTTCTTCAACAGGTGGCATTACAATTTGATTGTAATTATGCTGTAAATCAACATAATAACAATGATAGAAAGAGTTTTATATCTAAAAAATAAACATGTTGGAACCATTATAATGTTTAACTTGAGCAAGAAAAAGAGCTTCTCAAAAAGTTATAATTAACATTGAATTTTAAAATTCTAAGCCACTTTTATAACATAAATCTAGACTCTAGGTAATTCATGCATTATAATAACCAAGATTTCATATATGTATTCTTAATTCATTTTAAAAACATATTTTTTTTTTCATTACCTATAATAATACTATCCATATCCTAATATTTATTTTAAATAATAATTTTTATAATTTCTTATTTAAAACCATAAAAGTTTTGTACCATGTAATTGGATAAAGACCATCTTGCCGTGTAATTATTAATAATATTTCTTGTAATAAGATTTGATTTCTTTTTGTTGCATTTTGTTTATCAATCATTATTTTCTATCTTCTGTTTCTTCAAACCTATATACTGATTTACAATTGTTTCTAAACTCACCAAATTTTTTGAAAAATTGTAAAAAAAAAAGGGTAGAAATTAATAACACCAGGTTAAAAATTAAAAAATAAAACAACAAAAAACATTAACAAAGATAACCATATTTGATGGTGAACGAACAAGTTCGAAGTTTCATTTAAGAAAGTTACCCATTCTTGAAGTCATCGATTTTAGCATTAGCATGAACAAAATGAGAAATACTCAATCAAAGATAAAAAATACAAAAATCATACTTTTTCTTTGGAAAAGAAAAGATGAAAAAAAAAAGTATAACTAGTGTAAGAAAGTCGGTTAAATTTATAAAGAGAAGAAATAAAAAAAAAAATCAAATGTATAACAATAATAGTTTCCGATTTAAGAGGTATTGTTTGACTTTTATTTTCATTTAATTTAACATTGATTTATATTTATACTCTTTGATTTTTTTTTCTTTTGACTAATTAAATTTTTTATTTATGATTATTATTATTTTATAAATATAAATAATTAAAATTTCATACAAAAGTACGTTTTATATTAATTTGAGTACCGAAACATATTACTAACAATTTTAAAATAGATTGACCTAATAATAATCACTGTCGAACTATGGTAAATTTTTGAATTAAATACTCTTTCAAATATATATATAGTTTTATAAAAATTATTGATATATTTTGCTTTTAATACAAAGGTTTAATACCTATTTTTGATATTTCAAACGAGGATGTTTGTTCAAAATGGTCTTATCTTTTAAAAATATTTCAATTTGTATAAAAACGATTCAAGTTAGTTTTTTTTGTTTAAGACGTTAAAAATCTAACGGTGTAGCTGCTCCTGGCCAAAACTGAATGAGGTGTCCAATTAGTGATTACGTCGCAAACTGATGTCAATTGACTTGGCAACGTATGTGGAAAGGGTTAGAGTTCGTGCAAAGCACCACCACATGGCCATCATGCCGCCATTAGAGTCACCACACAACTTCTCAAGCAATCAAACCTCCATAGCCACCATGCCATCAACCTTCATGCACGAACATCGCACCACCTTCATTCCAAATTGCAGAACCACCATCAACCTTCACTACGCACCTTCAACAACCATGGCGACCTGCTCAAAATCAGAATCACATGAAACCCTAAATCATGCCTCGCCTCCACCGCAACCATGTTTCTTCAATTGTGACGGTGCCTGCAGAAAAATCCAAACCAGAATCATGATTCATCTTTTCGAACCATAGGCGCGAGTTCCTTCTCCTTCGATTCAAAACCTACATCAGAAATAAGAAAAGCCGAGAAACCAAATCGCCTTATTCGAACCTCCACGGCCAACATTCGAAAACCCTAACCTAAACAGCGCCGCAACGACGAGTTCATTTCCTCCATCACCTTCGAAAACCTAACCTAAATAGCGTTCCGAATTGCAGAACTACCATAACCAATAAACATCTCCTTCTACGCAGATCATCACAGAAGAAACATATACATTATCTTAATCAATATCCAGACCTGCAAATAGAGAAGGAACCAGAACATAGAAATTTCCTCTAACCACGCTACTGCGAGCTCCTTCGTGCAATGGAAGAACTAGTAGCCGTTGTAGATGAGGGTCGAAAACCCTGGTTTGAGAATGAGAAAGAGTTTTTTGCGAACCCTAATTTGGGTGGGAAGGAGACTACCACATGGTATTTTGGTCCCTTGAATTAGCATGTCACATAATCACTAGCATTCAGTTTTGGCCAAGAGGGCAAATGCACCATTAGATTTTTAATGCTGTAAGCAAAAAGGACTAACTTGAACCATTTTTACACAAATTAAGACATTTTTAAACTTTTTTTATGAGGTAATACCACTTTAAACAAACGTCCTCATTCAAAAAATCAAAATAGGTATTAAACCTAATATAAAAATATTACGCTCTTAATATAATAACTTTTTGTTTGAATTTTAAAAGTGATTAATAGAATTGAATAGTTGTTCTCTTTTAGTAATATTCACGTATGTATTAAATATAAAATTACTGTTAATATATAACTAATTTTGAAGAAAACATTAAAAGATTCAAATTTAGAAAAAAATAAATGATAAAAGATATTTTCTAAAAGTAAATTGCATTTAATAAACACATATAATAATTATAAATTAAATCCATATTCACTTATCTTAGTCATCAATGGAGTTCAAATAAATTAAAATTTTAATTATTAGATGTTTTTAGTATAACTGATCTTATAAAATAGTATAAACATAAATTGTGTGGTATGGTAGAAGTAAAATTAAATTTACTTGAAGATTCCTTTTCCTTAGATTTAAGAATGGTAGAAGTAGCTCCCTTTTTTTCATATTTCTCTTCATGAGGTGGATGACTTTCCGTAGGAGTTTTAGTTGTTCCACTTTGATGGCTCGGTGAATAAGATTCTTCAAAGTCTCATAATGGTGCATTTCCACCACATTTTGAGTCTCTCTATTTAATCCATTCAAGGATCTAGCTATTGTAGTCATAAGTGTTTCTTCTACATTGGCTTTCATCAAGGTGACCACCATTTCTTAGACATACTCTTCAACATTCATATTTCCTTGTAATTTGTTGAAGATCTCATTTTTATAATAAGGAGACATAAATCTTTCCTTCAAGGCTACCTTTAATTTCTCCCATGTAGAGATTGACAGTCTTCTCCTTCTATCTATGTCCATTGTAATTTGGTTAAGCTTCATTTCTCATGCCAGGTAGGCTTTCGAGTCATTAACTTAATTAAATTTAGGGATAACAATCTTCTTTTTCATCTTATCTCTTCTAGGTGTGTGGTTCCCAAACTCTTCTCGTCTTTGGCCTTGTTTTGGTCTAAAATCATGCTCTTCTTCATCATTATCCCTCCCAAGCGTGTGGTTCTCAAACTCCTCTCGTCTTTGGCCCCTCCTTGGTCTAAAACGACCTGAATCATTGTGTCTCCTTCTTTTTCTCTCCCATCCCTTCAATCTCACACTCACATCTTCATTATACTTTTGGAGTCTTTCAATCTGTAGTTGAGTGTGTTGTCGCATTTGAGCCATTTGTAGGTTCAGCTTCTCAAGTGCAACCATAATTGTCGCAATCTTAGTGATGAAGGATCACTATTTTTGGAAGAAGTCATGTCCTGCAAGAAAATGCTACTAATAATAATGATAATATATTTAGGACCTCATAACTTTTCTAAGTGTTTTACTCAAATTTCACTCATATATCACACTCATAGACTTTTGTTTTTAAATACTCGCTTGCCTTTTTCCACTCAAATTTTCTTTAGTGTTTGGCAGAGAACTCTAGTAACTTAAGCGAAGAGTGAACAAACAATGTCAAAAACGTTAGACAAAACTCTAAACAAAACTTCAAGAAATTTTTAAAAGACATAAAATAATAAAATTAGAAAATTATAGGACTACCAAAAAGAATTAAATGAGACAACGTAGATACTCTAAAAAAAGAGTCAATATAATTTAATAAATTAAGAATAATAAACAATAATATCACGTAATAATTTGTGTTGAACACTACAATTGTTTTTTATACTATTGGATCCTTACTTTTTTTTTTCAATATATATTTGTTTATTTTTTACTCGGATAAACTATTATTATTATTATTTAATTTGACAATTCAACACACAAACAAAGAAAACTAAATAAATTTCTCTTTAAACACTAAAACTCATACAAGATCAAGTTAAACAGTTGATTAAGAATATAATTAACAGAAAAACACAAATTAAAACAAACAATTTTCACAAATCAAAAGTAGAAATACACAATTTAAACGAAGAACACAAAAAACAAAAAATATTAAAAACTCATCGAAATTGGATAAAATATTGGGGTTTTTTTAATATGACAGAAAATAAGATAAAAGAGGATATTCAAACCAGAACCTCGCTCTAAACACAAGATGATACGATCTTGTCTAGAAAAGAGTATGATTTTTTCTAAATTTGAATCCTCAAGAGGTACAACAAAAATAAATTAGAGAAAAATGCAAATCCTCAAGACATTAGGCTCAAAAGTAACTTGAAAATTTTAAAAATACATAAACAAATTGTTTACAATTAAAATAAAATTACAAATATTTTTAATTGTCTAAACTGTTGTATAATTATGTTCCAAGCCATAAACTCCAAGCCATAAGCATCATGAGCCTCGAGGAGATTTGTTCTTCTAACTGTTTGCTCATTCACCTTGTCATAGGTCCTTTGAATTTCAATGGTTCTTCCTCAAGTTCTTCTTTTATATGATTAAGAGATAATCCTCTATCACAATGTCTAAGTGGCGCCTAACACTACTAGTGGCAGTCGATGGTATATCAATACAATGAACTCCCTCTTCGAGCTTTGGTTGAGTAATTTGACATCTTTGAGTTAATCTTCACTTAGTAAACATCCTAACAGCGCTAAAATACCAAAGCTCCTTTAGCTCCACAAGATGCTTTATCTACAAATAGAAAAATTACAAGAATGATCCAGCCATATCATTATGATCACTTATAAGCAAAGACTCATATTGATAACTCTAAGAATACATGCAAGCAAAAGAAACCTACATACAAGAAGAAAAATATATTTGACCAAGAAAAAGAGTAGAAAAGCAACTTACTTAAACAGAGAAACTGATTGACTATCCTTGTAAAACTCAACACTGTGAACATAGAGATGGTTTTTGATCATCAAACATATATGAGTGAGAAAATATATAAAAGTATTCTCCATAAAGATAGTGATTTTATATAAAATAAATTATTGTTAGTTCAAACTTTTTATTAATAAAATAATTTAGTATTCTTTTCTTACAAAATCATCACTACTTTTAAGTTCTTATCTAAGTTGTTACACCCAATGCACATATAGAACTCGCTAACCTCTCACTGATGTAAAATAAAATGAAAGGTTAAGATTGAAAATCATTCATTTCAATTACTTAACACACTCATTTCAATTACTACGCACATCACTTATATTTTACTATTTTTATCATGCAAAGGTTAAAATAAGTTAAACATAAAATCTTTTAAAGATAGATATATAAACATATGTTGTTTAGGTATATATAACTTCAGTTTTATACTTCTAATTTTTTATAACATTGATAATTAAAATATACAACATTTCTAAAATATAAAAGTGTGTAAAAAATAACTATTTTGAAGAAATAACATAAATAGTCACATTTGCCACTATAATAAGCATTTAAAAAAATATATACATAATTTTTTAAAAATATATCATAACTTATTTTTTTTTTGTCCACTTACATGTCTCACTTTGTTAAGAAAATTCCAAAATGCATGAAAACAACAATTCATCAACCTCAAATTATTATGATTTTTTTCTTTGTCTGTTTGTGCTTTTTGGCCAACAATTTATGTAACTTATTGTCGAAGAATTGGCTAACCTTCCAGAGTATCAAGAACAAGTCTTACTATTTGCATCCAAAAATTTAAGGGCATGTTTGGTGAGTGAATTATTTAAGTTGTTGAAAGGCTTAAACCCTCCATTGGTCCTCATATTTGTGTACAAATCTCAGTTTGGTTTTCAAGTTTTGAACTGTTTCAATTGGGTCATAATTTTTGTAAAAATGCACACATTTTACCCTAACCGTTAAGTTGTCTCAAACGGCGTTAATTGATGTTGTGATGAATTTTTTATTTTAGGCTTAATCCCTCCCTTGGTCCTTATGTTTGTGTAAAAATCTCAGTTCGGTCCTCAAGTTTTTCCTCAAGTCCTTATGAAATGCAAACATTTTACAATATTTTACTCCAACCGTTAAGTGTATTGAGACGGCGTTAACTTTGAATTGAGCTGTAATTTTTTTTTTATGTTTTAAAATCATTAAATCCACGTGGCTATGATCTTTCTTTTTCCTTCCAATCACAGTTCACTCATTCCTCCACCCTCAAACCCCTCGACTCACACATTTTCTCCCTCTCAAACTAAAAAATGATGTCGTTGTCGACAGTTCAAAAATTATGACCCAATTGAGACTGTTCAAAACTTGAGGACCAAACTGAGATTTTCACACAAACATAAGGACCAAGGGAGGGATTAAACCTAAAATAAAAAATTCATCTCAGCATCAATTAACGTTGTTTGAGACAACTTAACGGTTAGGGTAAAATGTGTGTATTTTTACAAAAATTATGACCCAATTGAGACAGTTCAAAACTTGATGACCAAACTGAGATTTGCACACAAATATGAGGACCAATAGAGGGTTTAAGCCTTGTTGGAAAATCATTGACAACATTAAATTTCAATGTTTGGTATAATAATTTTAAGAACTTCCATGAGTCTAACATTCTCAAGAATCATTTCTTAATTAAATTTCTATTTTAAAACTCAAACTTTTTATAGTTATATATATACTTTTTTTCAAAAATATCTTTGTTCTTAACAAAAACGAACTATAGAGCATAGAAGTTGACTGCCAAACAATTAATCAAAATCAAGAGAAAACTGAGTTACAGTATATTCTCCCATATTCAAATCAGTAGGAATATAAAATTATAAATATAAGAAAACTTACTGATAAAAAATTCTCCTTAAGTTAGTAAAGTTTAAAACTATTGATATAATAATTTGATAACAACCTTTCTCCTTCATTTCAGATATCAATCGTAACACTACAAAAATAATGAATTTTAGAAGGGGTTATTTTCCGGCAGTTTTGGAAACCCCAGAAAGTTCCGACAGTTTTAATCGAAACCGTCCCTAAATTGTTTTTTTTTTAAATAATTTCCCAAAAATATCTACCTGACCCCTTCCCTAAAATACTTTCCAGTCTTTCAAAAACATATACCACACCTTCGTACATTTCAAAATTTCTCCCTAAACCCTAATTTTGTCTCTTAATTCATTTCTTTTCCTCCAAATAGTTCACCGGTGATCATTTTCCTCCAAGCCCAGCACCGTCTTGGTCTTCCCCTACATTGTGTTCGTCACCGAAGCGTCGAGGCGTTGTGGCTGCGTAGGTCGTGTTCGCTCTCGGAGACTGTCTCACAGCAGTGAACCTTTGAACGGTGGTGCTTCTTTAACTGGAACAGACAGTCCACCAATCTCTCCTTCTGACGAGTTTGCGAGTTTGACGATGTTGTGAAGGTATCTCTATGTTCCTTTCCACTTTCTTTTTCGCCTAGATGTTAAGAAAATGAACATAGATTTGTGGTTTTGAAAGTGACTTCTGATTTGATAAACAATTAGCTATTTCTGACCATAACAAGGCCATAACAATTGCTTGAGCTTCAGTCTTCTCTCAAAAGCCTCGTTCGCAAATTGCTCATTCAGTTAGTTCCTCACTCTATTTTTATATTTAAAATTTTTCTTTCTTTATTTGATTTCTCACCCTGTGTGGGCGCGACTTTTAAGTTGTTTATGCCTTTTCTTGAATCCATAATTCGTTCTATCATGTTTTCTCTATGAATTTGGTGTTTTAGGGTAAATTTTTCTGCCTTTTCATTTTAAATTTTTCTCGTGTGCATTTTTTTATTACTTTCTTGATGTGATATCCTTTGTTTATTGAGTTATGCTGTGAGAGTTTGTTCGTTGGGTGCAATTTGTCTCTCTGGAGTTTTTTAGCTTGCTTGTTTCCATCCATAATTTGTGTCACCTTTGCCTTCAGCTCTCCAAATATATATTTCTGTTGTTTTTGTGGTGTCATTATTAAAATTTGATTTTATACCAGATTTGTGCCATGTTAGAGCATATTGATTATTTCCAGTGGTTCATCTAATTGCTGGTCATTGTTAGATGAATTTTTCACCTCCTTTAATGCCTGTAACCCATATGTTTCTTAAATAAAGAAACACATCTCACTCCCATTTCATTAATTAACTGTCATAAATTTTATGTATTATAAGCAAATGATTGTAGTATTAATCTGGAAAACCAGTTTAGTTAAAACGAAGAACTGAACTATTATTTTTAAGAAGATGAAATTCATTAATATGAAGAGACTCTGTCCATCTCAACTTCTCTATTTTATATTGCTTTGGTACATAGTATGATACTGACCAAGTGATACTAATATGGAAAACAAACACTTTCAACAAAATGGTAAAGTTGAGAGGTGGCTAGAAGATACTTGGATCTCAATGCTTAAGTTCAAGGATACTATTTTTGGGATTGACAAAACATCATACACAGCAAAGCACATGGGGTCATATTCTTAATCATCCACCAAAAACTCAAAGAGCTGCAGCTCAAGTCCAATCCTCTCCTTCTCTATCTGCCCCTCAAGTCCAAAGCACATGCACTCCTACTCCTATTCAGTCCTCAAATGAATTTTTTGTTTCAAGTTAATGTAAGTGTTCTATTTCCTTCAAAAATTAACTTATTTGTTTGTTTATGTTCTTCCAATCATTTTGTTTGGCTGGTGTGTTATCACCGAATCATTTTGAGGTTCATAAAATAGTGTATATGTAAAAGTTCATTTTTATTTTGTTAAAATGTGCATAAGAAAATTGATAAAAAATTTGTTACCATTAAGCTGACTAACGCAAGCCCTGGAAGTAACATTCCCGAGTGTAAATGGGTTGTGTTTTTTATATCATACTATTTTTGCTTTTTATGATATACCGAACATAGAATAAAGAGTAACTATTATATACTCTTTGGGTATATAATGATCCGAAAGTTAGGTTAGGTTAGGTTGGTTTTATTACTTTTCCAGTTCAAAAACTACCAATTTAAGCTTAGTTTAGCAAGAATTTACAGGTAAGTGTGAAGTGAGAAGAAAGTTGGTGTCTTGACTTTGAAAAGAAAAAAATGGCATCATCCCAATATAAGCAAAGTCAGCACCTCGGGTTAAGGGGTGGAATTCAAAATGATAAGCTTGCTTTTGAGAAAATAATAATAAATGATAGGTTCATGGGGAAGCAATGAACATGAATACTATCACTACAAAAATCGGGAATTTTTTTGGGGTTATTTTGAATATTACCGGCGATTTTAACCCCCGGAAAGTGTTTTTCCGGCGGGAGCAGTGATCGTTAGAAACACGTGCGTCACTAAGTGAGTATCGGCGATATTTTATAAAACCGCCGGAAATAGTAGGGGTTCCGTCAGAACTGCCGGAAATTCCAGGGGTTCCATCAGAATCGCTAGTACTTCCAGGGGTTGTGTCAAAACCGCCGGTAATTCCAGGGGTTACTGAGAAACCGCCGGTACTGCTTGGGGTTCTCTAAAACCGCCGGTAATTTCGTATGTAGATTGATTTATTAATTCAGTCTTCATAGGGAGAAATCAAGAAAGACATAAAAAGAAAAGTTAGTTCTCTAATTATAATTGTTCAATGACCATTTAATGATATCTACTCATTCCACCTTGCAGTTTCTTTTTCTTTTGTGGCATTCTAATTATAGTGGCAATGCTTAAAACCATTGTAGCAAAAAGTTGGAACTCCCAACACCCTTCACCTAGTGGAAAGTTGAATCCAGAACTCTTTAATTTTTTCTTTTCAAATCTACTAAACTAATCTTAATTGTTAATGGAACAAATTGAAACTCCATCCTCTCACTTTCTTTACCTACTTTATCATTAAATCATCTTTATATGATTACATAGGTATAGCTATGAAACTCAAATCCTATAAACTGTCATGGACTAATAGCGCCCTAAGATGGGTGGCTCAAAGATATGCCATTTTTAGGTTTTCTTTTTCTTTTTCCATTTGGGACCCTTATGCATGAAAGGATATTTGCACACAACAATACAGAGAAAAAAAGAAAGGAATATTATAAGTTTTGTATTGTTTAATATTTTGCAGAAACAATATAAAGGATGATTAAATAGGTTCATAAGATTGAAATGAAGAAACTCACTGACATACACAGTTAAGGAAAAATCTACCAATGATAGGCCATGAAAATGATGATCTGACAGGCCATTTCTTAAATACATAATGTACTTCAAAACAAACAAGTTATTTTGGTATGTTTTGTGATTACAGTTACTGTTGTGGATTCTGGTAGTAAGGCTTTGTGGTTTCTCGGTTTGGTTGAAGATGAGAAGAGAACTGAAGAGCCTCCCACCATTGCTTTAGAAGCCAATCAGGTTCAGTTTTACTGCAAAATTTATAAAAGATGACAGTTAGAATGATTTATGAGATCTAATTAATCCCTTTTATTGTAATTAAAAAAAAACTAAACAAATTTTAAAGGCATCAAATTGCTGGATTTTATATAATGAATATCAATATATATAGAGATGTGAAAAATAATGTTTGAATTTAACAAAAAGTACTTTTGTTTATGCCAGATGCCTAGAAGAGGAGCTGATGAATTCTTTTTGAAACCAGTTCATTTGTTATTGCAGCCAGTGCATGGACAACATACTTTGCCTGCCTACGACTGCCTTCTAAACATAGTCTCTCCAATATAAGGTCTACAGAACTACATAGAACATGGAGATGGTAAGAAAACTATGCAAGGAAATGCATTTAAAATGAAAACAGTCACAACAGTCGTACCTTGATGTGACTGCAAGTTGTTCACGAATAGTACCACCAGCCTTAGCTACAACATTTAGAGCACCTTCCTTGATTGTATCATCATTATCTTTCAGTAAATTCACCAGCTCCTCCTCACTTCCACGAAGGAGCAATGGACTGAAGCGAGCAATTATCTGCAATTTAAAGTATACCAGGAAGTTAAAAATATTGCTCTAGTAATTCTTAATTATTATGTCCAAAGTGACTCAGGCCATACAACTGCTTCGTAGCAGAGTTAAATACCATTAAATTATTGCATATGATATTCAAAAATGAAAACCATCGTAACTCATGTGGCACTTATGAAAACCATTCACGGGCTCTCTTTTATCAGCTTAAACAATTAGGATGAATTGATTGATTAAATCATACCAATGCCTCTCCAAGGCCAACAGTTCAATTCATAACACCTCCACTAAAGATGCAGATTTGAGTTTTTTTCACTTGAATTTTTTTCACAATTCCTCGGCATTCCCAAACAACTTAAGCTCGTAGAATAAGTTGGCACTTGACAGACACAATATCTTAGCTCACTAATTAAAATCAACCAGCAACCAGCAAAGACATAAATTCTTACTTTGCTTTGCAGTCATCACAAGCAAAAGCTGTGAAGTATTTTCTTATAATTCATATACAAATGTTAAATGTTAAATAACAGTGCAAAGAACAAAGCCAAATGGCATATTCTTTCTTCAACAAAAGCTAAAGGTCTTATGAAACAGCTAGTAAACCAGCTAAGCTTTCATGGAAAGTAAGACCTCGGTCAAATGTGAAGACATTACCTGCTGCACCCCCTCTGTCTTTTGTTTCATGCGGGAAGTAAACTTCTTCCAATCAAAATCACCAACCCTAAACCTACAATACACATAGAGGGTGAGATAAACTATAGATATATTCAACCCTTCTTCAACATATAAAGATTACATGTTCTGAATGTTTTTCCTTCACCTTGCATTAGAGGAAGTGGCTCTGTGCTATCTGCTGTTAATAAATTAAATATTAACATCACAAACAGATAATCTAGGCCCATCATATTAATACAAAAACCTAAAACATTAATTAAAAAATGAGCCATACTATAAGGCCTTTTAGTAGTAGTAGTGCCAGTTCCAATAGAATTTGAATCACCATCAGTAAGCTCTGCTTCATAATTATCATCAGAGCTAACATCTTCCAAACCAGCAAGGTCATCCCCCTCAACAGAAACCATCTGGAAATCAGGGACTAATAAATACTACCTTAAAGCAAGCTTAAAAAAAGATACAATAAGGAAAACTTAAAGACAGTTAACTAACCACTAAAAACATTTTCCCTTGCAGAATAAAAAAAAAAAGAAAAGATATCAATAGTAAATATTAATGCTTAGCTAGAAAATATAATAAAAGAAGCATAAATAAATTAAAGAAAACAATGGCATAAATAATAGGATTAGATACCAGCTTCTGGTTAAGCTTCCCTTTTCCCATGGCATTAAACTCCTCAACTTTATGCTCTTATACTTGTCTCTTAACAACTCCTTTCAGCAATGTGTTCTCACCAAACTGTTCACATTTTCTAATGCTCTTTTTTGGTCAGCAGCCTCCTCTGTGGCAGTTTCAGCCTCATCAACATACTCAAAATTTGCAACCTAAATTTCACCAATAGAAACAAATTAAATTTCTTCAATAGCTTTCGGGGGACATCGTTAGCAGCTCTGCCGACACCGGATTGCACCGCCGTAGGTGGTTTCGTGTATGACCTAGGGTTGTGCTTTTTATGCATATCAATTAAGTTCATACAAGTCTGATGTGCGAAAAAACATATAGGCGATTACAAACTACAAAGAGATAAAAAAAAGGAGAGAAAGAGTTAGGTTTTTCCCTTTCTGAAGTGAAGAAGAAGAATCTAGAAGATATGAATGGAGGCGCGAGCAGTGGACTTAGGTTTTTCCCTTTCTGAAGTGAAATAGAAGAAATGAACTCAAAACGGCGGTGAAGGAAAATAAAAAACTTGCTAAGTAACCTAATAATATTTTACTCATGGCCGTATTCGATTCCTCCATCGTCGACTATGAAGGAACGCGCCTGTTCGTGGTGCTTGTTGACGAGTGCCCAGTGCCATCGAATCGACGTCCTCCGTAGAGGCGGACATTGAGACGCTCCAATGCTTTGCTGCGAGCGGTGGACTGGTGTGAAGTAATGGTGTAACGAAGCTCTTAGGGTTTTTGAAGAGAACGTGAGAACGGCGCAGTGGACTTAGGTTTTTTCCTTTCTGAAATGGAGAAGAAGAAACGAAGTCAAAACGGCGGTGAAGGGAAATAAAAAAAATTGTTAAGTATCCTAATAATATTTTTTAAAGAAAATAATTATAACCTGCGATTCTAAGAAAACCGCCAAACATTACCGGAGGTTTCCAAAACCGCCAGAAATAAACATCTAGTAAAATGTGATTTTTTTGTAGTGTATAAGTGACTGCCTTTTGAAAACTGTTACCACATTATAAATATATGCATATTATTATTATATAAAACACACATGATAATTGTCTCATCTCATGTATAAAATAAAAATCACATTATATATAAACTAGGCAGCAGAAGAAATGAGTACCTAAAATATTGAGTGAGTGGTTAGAGCTTGAGACTAACAATGGACGGTCTAGTTCAGCTGCAGAAGCAACTCGTTGATTACACTGCTTCTCTATTTCATGAGGTAACTCAGTATATGCTATGCAATTGCCACTTTAGATCACTCTATTTCATGAGGTTTACTTTGTTATCTCTCAATGTGGGGTGCCTTTGTTTTCTTCAAAAAGGGTTTTACATATACAAATTTCTTATCTAGTCTCATGAATTTTTCTACAAATAACCACCACAAATTCTTATTTAATTAGGATTAAGGTTTGCAATGCTGCAGGTCTTCTCCTGCTAGATCTTTCCCACAATAACTTTGTTGGAACGATTCCCGAGTGTTTTGCTATGACGAGTGCTTAGCTGTTAAGTTACGTATAACACAAGACCATGCCATGTGTACATTTTAGCAATGTCCTCAACAAGACCAGAATGTTGTAAAGCAGAAACTATTTTAGAAACATATTGAATGTAAAAAATTTTGTTGATCTCACACTTAACCTTGTATAGCCCTCAAATAAAGATGCTCTTCATTCACCACCTCAAGTTGGAGGAAATTCTCATGCACAAGATGAAGATGAAAATCAGGAAACTTTGTTGGAAGTTGAACAAGAAAGGCCACCAACACACAAGGGAGCATGGTTGGTTGATGTTATTGGTAAGACATATGTGTACATCTGCACGTAACAGAGAGAAAGAGAAATGAGGGTGAGTTTGAGGAGGATATTTTGGGGTGGCAGTGAATCCTCGTTCATAATAAAAGAGGAATATTCCAATCGAAGAAAAATGCAATATTTAAAAGAGATAAACTATAATTGGTAGGGAATCCTCTCTCAATTACTTTGTCAGGTTTTAAAATTATAATTTGTTTTTAATATTGTTTCTTTTCTGAATACACATACAGTAATTTTGATGTTTTAAAATATGTTACATTTTTTTAATACACTAATAATGTATTTTTAAAGTTTAGAAATAGTATAAAACATTCAGCAAAGAATCTAGATAGGTTTTATGCAGTTCTTCATCTGCACACATTTATTGCCATTTATATAATTTATGATAAGTGGTGTTTGATTGTGAATTCTTAAAAGTTGTATTGTTGTACGGAGAAACTTTGGTTCATTATAGTGAGTTTCCATACTATGCCGACTTCACGTTCAAAATGAAGTCTAGAACTATATATATGTTAAAAAGAGACTTTATCTTGAAGAGTTTTTAGAAAAAAGTATTAGAGATGTATATATGTTAAAAAGAAACTTTATCTTGAAGAGTTTTTAGAAAAAGTTTCAGAGATGTTTGAAGTCGTAATTACAAGGTCATATTCTGCAAAATTGCTTGATATTCTTGATCCTCATAATAAGCTTTTATCTCTAAGATTATACAGAGATTCATGCAAATGGGAAGATGGTCATTGTCTCAAGGATCTCAGACTTGTTGGAATTGACATGGCCAAAGTCTTCATAATTGACAACACTCCACAAATTTATATTATTTCTTTCTTCCTTTTAGGTTCTGATGTAGCTTTTTTTTTCTTTACATTCTTTCTAACATGAAAATTGTATTTGTAAGGAATGAAAAACCTATTTCCCTCATTGCATTCATTAGAAAGTCTCCTTCGCTTGATGGTTCTTTTGAGTGGAAATAAATAAAATAAAGTCCATCCACACAGTTTAATGCGAGGTTAGAAACAAAATAACAAAATAAAGGCACAAAAGTAATATGGACAGTAAGGAAATCCACATGCGAAGGCAGTACCGACGGTTTTTGAGTAACCCCTGGAATTACCGGCGGTTTATGAGTAACCCCTGGAATTACCGGCGGTTTATGAGTAACCCTTGCAAGTACCGGCGGTTTTGATATAACCCCTGGAATTTCCGACGGTTTCAGTAAACTCCCGCTATTTCCGACGGTTTTCGGAAAACTCCCACTATTTCCGACGGTTTCTGTAAAACCTGCTATTTTCGGTGGTAATTACTTAGTGTCACACGGTTTCCAAACGGTTTCTCCGACCGTGGGAAAAGCACTTTCCGGAGGTTAAAATTACCAGTAATATTGAAATAAACCTCCGGTAAAATTCTCAATTTTTGTAGTGTAATAAGAATATTCTTCTATAATATATATATATATATATATATATATATTATAATTATTCTATTTTTAAGAAATATGATGCATAATTTCAAGACAAAATTATTTGAAAAACAGAAATGATTCCGTTTACAATCAAAGAAATGTAATTAGGGTTAGTCACGGGCATTTGTTTGATTTGCTGATATTAGCAAGTTTTAAGCAGATGAAGACATGACTTACATAATCTTAATAATAATTACTATAATAATAATAATGCAACTTACTATAAAATTTTTAAAATAAAGGTGTCAATTATATGCATTAACTATTTAGTTGAATTACAATTATTTATATTTTTGTCATAGGTTATATCACATCTTGTACGTTTTTGAATGGTCAGAGTCTTGCATGTATTATAATAAAATAATTTGATTTGGACAAAAGAAGGGTTCTATAAAAAAAATAATTCTAAGCAGTAGGGTCATGATATTGACTTTTGAGTAGAAAGATTTTGTTTTTTATTTTCTTTCATTAAACATGTTACTGACACTTAGATTAATTTAAATAGAGGTAAATGAAATTTATGGTTACAGTGTTTTCTGCACTTTTACTTTTAGATATTCCTTAGATTTTTAATAAGGTTGAAATAGTTTCTTGTTAAATAAACTTGTTAATAAGGTTGAAATAGTATAAGAATATTTTGTCAAGGAATAAAACCCATTGACACGAACACAACATTACACTAATCTTGCATAGATCCTTAAACGCACCACGACAGCGCCAACAACCTCCCTACACCACGATAGCAGAAAAAAGTACACCAATCAGCGTCCACCAACACCCTTCAACGACATTTCCTCAATTGTAGCACCAACTCTTATATGGAAATTTTGAGTAATGATACTTTGACACCTGACAAACTTTTGATATTATTATGTGTCGTTTTGTTAGTGGTTCATGTATCAAATAATAAAAACAACATCTAAACGTTGGTCGGAAAGAATGAATACAACAGTTACGGCTGGAACATTCACGATGCCAGGGGAGAGGATTTGGAAGGGAGAGGGGAAAATAGGATTCATGACCAAATCGAATTGGAGGAGAGAAATCCCAATTTTTTAGCTTTATCCATCAAGTCACTTACTGACGATTGAAAATCTGTCAGTATTTAAATTCACCTATAGTGAAAAAGTGGTGCTCAACATCTAATTACACCGCTTAGTGCCTAGAGTGGCGCTAAGCCTCCTAGAACCTAATGGCTCTCTGGTTTGACAATGTTGAGTGTCACACAAGACCGTTAAGTGTCATACTAGATGACAATAACTTGTTAAACTAAATAGATGCACCTTGAACCTATCCAAATGATCAAAATTGACTTCCTTAACACTTAGATTGATGCAAAAACTTAATTATGGATGAAATTGAGTAACACTTTTCTCATTTGGTTAGAAACAAGAAGCACTAGATCGAAACTACATACAAACCATGTGATATTAATAATAATTTATTTAGTTGATGTAATTGAATACTTTACAAAGTTTGAGGAAAGGATGATAGACTATTGGAATCTCGATAGTTGTAATTTATAAGTTGAAAGATGTTAAAAGATGTAAGATATATTAAGTTAAAAGATGTAAATTTGTTTGTTATATTAAATTTATAAATAAAATTAATAAAAAAATATATTTTAAAATTATTTTAAAAATTAAAATTTAAAAACTATAAGTGTTATTTTAGATTTAAATTTTAATATTTTAAAATCATTAAAAGTTTAAAATAGGTGTTTTTCTTAATTTACATTAAAGTAAAATTAATTTAAATATTTAGATAACGTGATATTTTAATATTTTGGTAAGGTGATTTGATATATAAATTTTAAAAAATTATTTTGACATATATAAATATAAATTATAATTATACTTAATTATTAATTTAATTTAATTTTGAAGATAAACAAAATTGTTTTATTTAAAAAAAAATTATGATTAAATTAAATCACAATTTCAAGTTAAGAAATCTAATTAAATACAAGATAATATCATGTAACATTATTACTAACACATGTTATTAACAGTGTTAGGTGTTACTTTAATACATGTCATTCTATCATATTGTGATATTGATATTAACAGTGTTAGGTGTTACTTTAATACATGTCATTCTATCATATCATGTGATATTGATAGTGTCACACAACTGAGGTTTTGATGTGACAAAAGATAAAAAAACTGAAAAAAAAATTAAAATTACTATAAACTAATAGTGATATGTAAAAAAAAATATTAATGTTTATTCGAAAATTATTTTAACAAAAATTAAAATTTAAATGAAAAAAAGAAAAATAAAGAGACTAAATTCGATAATTATAACAAAAATTCAAAGATTTTAGGCTAATTTTAAATATAAGATTATCTTCTGGTTCAATGACCTTCAATGTTTTCTTTTATATTTGAACAATTGGGTTGTAGTGTTATCAATCAATAAAAAAAATGTTTGTTAATTTTTTTTATGATATCACATTATTTTATATATTATAAATTGTTATTATTAAAAATAAATTTTATTGAGCCAAAAAATTATAAATATAAGTGGATAATAATTAATAATAATAAAAATAAAATATAGGTGAAAAGATGATGTATTTATTTAAAAATATATTATAATAGTGATAATTATAATATAAGTAAATAATGTTGTTTTTATGTGTTACAACTTTCATTAGATTTATTTTCCATTAAAAGCATTATGTTGTTGGTTTTAATCGGTGGACACCTTATTTTCATTATCAACAAATTTTATCAAATTTTATTAATAAATTTTATCGATAAAAATACAAATTTATCAACCTCATATTTAGAATTAAGATTACTGATAAAAAATTCTAATATTTATTATTATTTTCCGTAGATAAATCTATTTTACTAATTGTTATCCATCACTAAAATTCATGAATAAATACTTAATTTCCTACTGTGAATAAACAATATGTTGCACACTAATTAAATAATGAATGAGTAAATAATACATGCCTTCATAATACAAAGAAGTTTCCATGGTGAGGCAAGATTTTGAAGTTTTAGAAGAACTGCATACCTAATACACATCAATATAAATTATAACACAAAATTCTTCACTAACATGTTTTGTTAATATTGCAACTTATATAATTTCAATAAATCCTCATTTAAAATATTCACTAAGTCATCTATTGCCATGCTGAAATGTTCCACCTGCACAACAAAATAGAAAGAAAATTCTTTATAATAATTTCTATGAAAAAAAATAAGAAAAAATTACATCAATTTTTTCATAAATTAATTGATGTAAGAGCTAATTTATAGATGTTATTTTTACATCAGATTATGCAGGAAAAACATTCCATAAGCATTTTAGAATAAAGAAGAAATGACAAGTTTTTCCAAATACTCAAATTAGCTTATATATGGGATAATTTTGTAAAAACACTTATAATTGCTCTAATTTTTTTTTTAATTTATGTTTAAGATAATTTTTGTATTTTTTTTAAAACTTTTTTCCTTAGAAATATACTATTATTAACTTTTTCAAAAATTATTTTTTACTTCAAACAGATTAACTTTAATTTAAGATAGATATTTACGAAGAAGTTTACTCTGAAGAGATGTTGTTGAAAGTTTCAGATAAGACTAAATTATAATATATAAGTGGATGTAAACCTTATCTTACAAGTTAGTTTTATAAAGTTGAGTTAGTAATAAAATATAATTTCTAATAACAAATCCTAATTAATAATATTTTTTCTTTTGCATGGATGATGTTAGATTGTACCTGGCAAATAATAGAAATGTTTAGAGCAGAACTTCCCAGTGGCAGAACACTGCTACAAACTATGGAGAGATGGTGAGATTCAAGCTTCGAAAATAGCTTTGTTACAATGTGTTCTCGTCTGTCACAAATAACTCTGATTCTTACATCTTTACCTGAAATACTTGCATCAACTTTGGGAAAATTTTCTGAAATATTAACATTGGATCCGTTGTTTTTGCAGCACTTTACAGATTCTGTCATACGTTTTTGTTCTTGCAAATCATTCACACGATTCTGTAAATGTTTTACATAATCGATTGTTTTGCCAATGATAGATATCTTGTCCAACTGCACATACAAATATTTTACTTTTAACCAAACACAAAATATGTTTCACATAATTTCAATATATAATTGCTATTAAATCGTCAATTCTATAATTTTTTTTATAACTCTGCGTTTAATTTTCACACCCATTAATTTTATACGTTTTCTAATGTGAAGATGTGAGAATAAACCACAAATTCTTAGGTATTTATGGTGTCATGCCAAACTGAAAGAAAAATTATTCTTTAACACATCTAAATATTTTACATTCATTTGACACTATCTTTATTTATTTTTTACTCTTTTATTTTTTTAAAAATATACAAAAATTTACATTTTTATGACCATTTTGTATTTTTTGTTAAATGAATATAAAAATGTACAGTACCATTACTCAAACTAAAAATATCAAGCACTAACATATTAATATATTAAAAACGACATTGAACAAGGAAAATAAAGTATATTAATGAAAAATATTATTTGACACCTTTCAAATTTTTACATTCATTTAATATTATTTTTTTTAAAAAATATATAAAAATTTATAATTTTTATAATCATTTTACTCTTATACTTTCTAGCATGTGAATATAAAACCGTGTTATAGTACCATTATTCTATATTAATATATTAAAATTGCATTTTTTTTACATTGAACAAGGAAAGAAAAGTATATTAATGAAAAATATTCTTTTTGACACCTTTAAAAATTTACATTATTTAATACTGTACTGTCTTATTTTTTACTTTTTTTTTAAATATATAAAAAATTATATTTTTATAACTATTTTACTCCTATACTTTCTATCAAGTTAAATCTAAAACTGTGTCATAGTACCTTTATTCTATATTAATATATTAAAAATTGCATTTTTTATTACATTGAAGAAAGTATAGTAAAAGATTGTAGAAGTTGTATCCAATATATGTTTATATAAGTTGATTATTTACATCTTATTTAGTTCCTTTTAAATCCTTGTACTATTATAAGTTGAAGAAAAAAGTTGGGTAGGAATTGAAGTTACCTTTTCCAAACCAGGAAGCATGGCTGAAAGCTCTACCATCATAGTGCTGATTTTCTCTCTCCTCTTCCTCTCAGCCATTATGTGCTGTTCCGTCTGAAAAGTGCTTCTTTTCTTTTCAGGCTTTGCATGGAATGCTTCATCAGCAACATTTGAAACAACAGTGGAGTCCTCAAAAGGCAGAGTGCATGATGAAAATACCTGTTTCTCCCAACCAGAATTCGCATGTTGTTGTCTGTTCGTTTTCAAACATGAACCACCGCCCATGTTGTTGTTCTTGATACCAAAACCTGAAGTACTCTCTCCCTTCAT
Source organism: Vigna reflexopilosa (assembly GCA_027742785.1). Classification (NCBI taxonomy): domain Eukaryota; kingdom Viridiplantae; phylum Streptophyta; class Magnoliopsida; order Fabales; family Fabaceae; genus Vigna; species Vigna reflexopilosa. The sequence continues at coordinate 1,312,570 of CM050929.1, read as the reverse complement.
CAATTCTTCCTTCATCTCGTGTTCAATGAACAAATGAAACTCATCATCACCCATTTCCTGCAAAAATGAAAACCATTTTGATAAGAACCAAATCATTTATCATACGATGTTCGGTTGCATGATTCTAATGTATTAGGTACCAAATCAGAAAACCAGTTTTCCCATGATTCATCCATTGTTTATGCCAATAATAGCTTCATTTTGTTTGAACTATATATTGTGAAAAAGAAGAGAAAAACAGCAACCCAGTTACTGCTGTGGTACCCCCACAACATGTGGATTACATAGAATGGTTGTACAATAATAATTAAAAATTAGACAATGACGTTTACTACACATCTTTATTGTACCAAGTCTTAAAAAGGGATTTGGATTATATATATCAATAAAATATTATTTTTTTAAGTAATTAAAAGTTAAAATATGAAAATAAATAATTAATATGTTATAAAATACTATTTTTTAAGTAATAAAAAATATTAAAATATGAATAAAAAATAATTAAAATGTAACTTTATAAAATTCTTGTATTAAAATAAATTTTTGAAAAAAAAAATATTTAGTACGAGAGACTAGACAAAGTAAAAGTAAGATTAATTTTATATTGGAATAATATTGAAAAAGACATTTTTTTACAGTTTATTTGATTTTGGAAAATTGTATAGAGTAGTAGGTAGGTAAGAGAATAAACGAAAAAGTAAAATGTAAATAGATACGTCTGATTGAAGAACAATAAAAATTAATTACTTTAAAATAAAAATAGAAATTAACAATAATAATATGAATTTTAAGTAATAAATTTATAACCTATTATATAAAGATAACTTTAAAATATGTTGTCATAATAACATATTATTGTAAAATAAAATGAATTACATAATCTTTGATTCTGAGATTACTATTTATTTTTAGGATGTTTTTGGTGAAAAAAGTATAGGATTTCATATTATATTTGGATTAAAATGTTTTTGGCTTAATATTTTTATTCTTAAAATCTAATTACTAGAGTGAAATATTTAAAATTTTAATTAAGCATTAATTTTTAACTGACTTTTTAAAAAATAAAGAATATTTAAAGATATAAAAAAGTAATATCAATGAAGCTTTTTATTGAAATTTCAATATTTTAAGATATTTTGGCTTGTTTATAAGATAAGATAAGTCTTTGCTTTAACCAACAGAAAAGAGATTCGGGCAGACGCTAAAGACATCCAAAAGGTGAAAATACGTCATTTTCTTATCTCTGAATTCAAGTGCCTATAATAAGTGTTATTAGTAATGATTAAAAAATTTCATAAAAAACAAGAAAAATATTATTTTACATCCATAAATTTTTTTATTTCACGTTATCTTTATTACTTTTTATTCTTTTCTTTTTTAAGAAAATAAAAAAGTTATACTTTTATAACTATTTTACCTTAAATAAATATAAAAGTGTATCCCATTTCGTTATTAATGAATAAATAGAAAATAAAAGCAAAGGCATGAAGAAGAAAAGAGAATGGTTGAAAGTTGTACCATCATAGTGCTGATGTTCTCTCTCGTCTCAGACATTACGTGCAGTTGCGTCTGAAAAGTGCTTCTTTTCTTTTGCTTGGCATGGAATGCGTCATCAGCATCATTTGACACAACAGTGGAGTCCTCGAAAGAGGATGACAATTCTTGGTTCTTCTCCGAACTAGAATTCGTGTTCGTTTCCAAACATGAAATATTTTCTATGTTGTTGATAGCAAAATCTGAATCATAAGGCACTGAACTCTCTCCCTTCATCAATTCTTCCTCAAGAGAGTTCACGTCGTGTTCGTTGAACAGATGCAACTCATCATCATCCATTTCCTGCAAAAAGGACAATCATTTTCAGAAGAACAGATATAAAATATTAACATAGAATTTTTTCTTGCGTGATTCTCATGCAGTGTATATGTTGTATTACGTACCAAATCAGAAAACCATTTTTCCCATGATTCATCCATTGTTTATGCCAAATATAGTTTGATTTTGTTGAACTATATATTGTGGAATGGAACCCTTCAAACGTTCTACCAACCACGTGGATAATATAGAATGGTTGTACAATGATAATTAAAAATTATTAGATACCAATAGTACTACATATAGAGCTGTCAGTCCAGTCCACAGGATTTGGTTTTGTTTTATATGCACTCGGTTAAAAAAAACGTTAAAAAGGCTTTAGATCACAAGATCAAAAAGTTAACCAGGTTACTTCATGGATTTTCTTATTAAACATGAAAATATATTATTGATTTTTTTTATTACAGTTTATCAAACTTAAGTCACCTTAGGTTTGGGTGAAATCCATATCACCTTCAATCTTTGTCTCGTCTATTAACCTAGGATGACTTATCTCATTTTTTAACCTATAATAATTTGTTTCTATTTTTCGTTCGATTGATTTATCTCGACTTTCGATCTATATTAACCTGTTTCAACTTTTAGTTTGAGTTGACTTGTTTTGACCTTTGGTCTAAATTCATCCATATCAACCTTTAGCTTGGATTGATTTGTCTTGACTTTCGGTCCAATCCGTCTTAACCTTCGACTTGGACGGATCCATATCAATCTTCTCTCGACCTTCGACATAGACCAACCCGTCTCAGCCTTAAGTCTATGTCAATTTGTCTTGATTTTTAAACTAAGTACTACAAGAATTTCGTTAATTACCGAAGGCCTAGTGGCCGTCGGTAAAAATGTTTTTTCGACGGTCAAAATGAGTATTTCTGACGGGCATTGTGAGATGTAAATACCGAAGGCCAAAAGAGCATTACCGAGGGGTTTATGGCCTTCGGTAAGAGGCTCGACCCCTTAAACTAAGTGATTGGGGGTATTGTAGGAGGTCGTCCCCAATTTCATAAGAGTACCCTCTACCTGACTTCGCGTGTTGCTCCCCATTCTTTCCCTCTCCATTCTCGTCCCCAATTCGTACCATTGTGCTTCCCATTCTCTCCTTCTCACTTTGGTTTCACGTTTCTCTCCCTCTCCCTCTCCCCTTTCTCGTCTGTCCGGTGGCATTGGGTGGCTAGGATTCACTTGCCGAACCTCCCCCATAGTGGTGTTGCCGTTAGTGCGTTGGCGTTGCCGTCAGGAGGGTGGTTCGTTAACATCACGGCGTGTGGATGTTGCTGTCAGGAGGGTGCTCCTGTGACGTGAGGGTGCCTATCTTCGTCAAGGGAGACTATTGGGAGACCATTGCGTCGAGGTAAGTTCTCTTTGTCTGAATGAAGTAGGTGTTGATGTCGCTAAATGAATCAATAAACCTGACTACACTTGCATTCCATGTGTTAGGGTGAGCTTGAGAAGGGGTTTGAATTTTTTCACCAATTTGTTACTATCTTTTTGGCCTCAATTTTTTTTTTCTTGGTGGACAAGCTTGGAACTTCCTTTGTTGGCCACATCGTGCTGAATGTATAATTCTTATAGCATAACTTATATTTCTCTCTATATATATATGTTTCCTCAAAGTTGTTCAACCTTTTTATTGATTAATATTGCAGACTTAAGATGTCCTTTTTCTCTCTAGACTTAATGTTGGAGACTTAAGATACCCTTTTTCCAGTACATGCCCCTTTGTGAATGTTAGAATTCATATTAAACAATGAGTTATCAAAGAGATATATATATTTTGTTACCCGTGTTAGTATATATGTGATTACCATATTCGAGGGAGTTTGGTAATAGAATATTAATATTATAACGAATCTGAAATTCCAAATAGTATAAGTTGTAAAATAAATATTATAATAGGCAAGATTTTATACGTAGATTATTTTATGATTACATAAAAATGTTTTTGATGGTATATTTTGTCATGTTGAAGTGCATGGAAACAAGTGGTGGGTGGAATGAGGACCATATCTCTAACATGAAAGGTTGGCAATCATATGATGTGTGTAGGTCATAAAATATGACTTTTATTGTTGTCTCCTTTTTCTTTGTATAATTATTCTTCAATCAAACGCGTGATAACTTTATTCATCAAACCTGCCAAAGTTTTAAAAAATTATAATTTTAAAAAATAATAATATTACTATTTTTTATTATTATGATTGAAAATGTTCTTCCAACCATTATTCTTCCTACAAGAGAGAAGAACTTGTATAACATTTCTTGCACAAATTCACTTTCATATTTTTGTGTAAATCGTTGATCCAATGGACTTAGTCACTCCTCTTTCTATCTCTGTAAAAAGTATAACAGTGAAAACAAACACATTTAGCATGTGAAAAATTGATTGATGATGAAAAAAATATTTATTAATCTCATTTTAAATAAATAATTGTATGTTTTTAAAAATTTAATATATTCAATTTATTTTATTTTATAATTTAATTTCTAAATATTTTGTTGAATACAGTAAATTTATATTTATTTTTTTTTTCAATTAACATCAAATGCAAAAATTTACTCCTTCAACTGTATAAACACTATTAAAAGATATTCACATCAAACTTAATATATATATATATATATATATATATATATATATATATATATATACTTAACATTTACAAAAAAATAATTAATTGACATTAACGAAGAAAACTTTTATTTCACATCACGATAAATAGTCTGAAAAATATTAAGGGTTAGTTATGATTTTAGTTTCTAAATTTGTATGAAAAATTAAAAAAAAAATATTTTTCAAACTTTGATATATTTTGCTTCTTTTAACTTTAAAAATGAATTAATATAATCTTTTTATATAAAATTTTAAAAACTCGTTCTTAAATATAATAGTCTATTTTAAATAATGAGACTAACCTATTTTAATATTAAAATTTTAACATATAAATAGAATTTATATAAATGATTTCATTATCTAACTTGATATACTAAATATTATGTAAATATGTGGTATCAAGGAATATCATTACGTAATCAAACTACCGAGATTTTGTCACATACATTAGTGTTAAAGACACTTTTTACAGTGACTTTTTATACTGGTTATAATCCACTCGGTATAAAAATTGGCAATGTGGCATACTTATAAATACGTACGACTTTCTATATCGCTTGAAGTTAAAATCAGTATACAAAGTGGTACAGTGACATAATTGTAATAAATTACAAAGACTTCCTATACCAGTTGGACCCAAAACTAGTATAAAAAGGGGTGTAGTGGCAAAACTGTAATGAATTACAAAGTTTTACTATATCAGTTGGATTTAAAACTGGTATAAAAAGTGTGCAGTAACAAAATTGTAATAAATTACAAATTTTTTCTATACCGATTAAACCTAGAATCGATATAGAAAGTAACATTTCATACCAGCTAGTCACTATAACTGATATGAAATGTTTAATTTTTTTTTCTTTCCTACTTTCGCACTTCACCTCATTCGCCTCTACATGCAATGACTAGAGCTATCCTTCTCCTTTCTCGTGAGTAGTCTTCGTCTTCCCTTTCATTCTATTTGCTTTCCTCCTTCCATTCCATCTAGTTCTCGACTTCGAGCTCTCCTCCTTCCATCTTGTTCGTTGCACTACCATCTCAACAACATCAAGAATGTCTCATCTTCATTGACATTCCATTTGCTCTTTTCCTTTCATTCCAATTGCTACCCTCGCATTTGTCTACTTGTCCTCGCATTTGTGTCTCCTCCAACATTAAGAACTTATGCACTCATAGGTTGCCTTAGGCACTTTTCTCAATGACGTTTATGAGTGTGGTTGGGAATTGTGTGGCGTTGGCTTCAAATGGTGTGGAGTTGTGGTGTTGCCTTCGCCGCCACCACCCTTGCATTTTCTTTATTGGAAAAGGTTAGCATATGAACCTAATACGGGGGTTAGGGACTGACTAGGTGATACCAATAGTGGTACTAATACTCAATTGTAATCTCGTTGAATATTATAGTGGAACCTTTTAAGATGTCTTAGGAGAACTGGACATAGCTCAATGGAGTGAACCATTATAAAATAACTGGGTGTTTATCACTTCAGCCTTGCAAAACATTTTACTTTTAAACTTTATAATTGCTTGTTAACTCAATCGTTTATAAAAGCTCTTGTCATTAAATGTTATTTTTATTAAGAGTTGTCTTTCTCAAAAAACTATAGTAGATTTGCCTAAAACAATTGAAAAACATTTTATCTCTAAACTTGAAATTCAAACAAAACTTTATAACTCAAGTGTTTGACAACTTGTGTAAACCGTTTAATCTTTAACAAAGTTCTTAAACTACCTTTTGGAAAAAAGTTTTCTTAATCCCCCCCTCCCTCCCCTCTCCTCTAGTGTTTTTCAAATAGACTGAGTATTCTTACACCACTCATAGTATCCAAGTATAACTCACTCCTAGTTGAAAGTATTATCTGCCACTCTTGGCATCCGAGTATAACCCACTCCTACTTTACCTAGTTAATCCTGGTTGGTCCGAGTATTCTCACACCACTCTTGGTCTACAAGTGTTTGATTACAAGATGGAAATAACTTTCTCAGAGTGGATGTTAAACCAATACAAAAATATTCCTAAATTCTTATAATCTCTCTCTCTTTCTTTCTCTCTCTCTCTGGTTGAAGACTTAAGACGATATAAGCTTAGAGCATAACACTTGAATTTTGTTTACTCTTTAGTTTTATTTCTTTTCTCACAACGTCTTTTTCCTAGGTGTCGTGATTATGATAATTTCTTTCTGCTTTATTGATCTTCATGGATTCCAAGAATAAAGTATACAAGCATCAAAGTACTTTTTCATACATGCATTAACTGTTTTAAACGTTTGTAAGCATTAGGCAGTGTAACATATTCAAGACATTTTATAATTTTACATTTCATTCATAAATGCATCATTTGGTAAGACATATAACATGTATATTAATAATATGATATTAACATTAGATACTTTTTCAAAGGCTAAAGTGTTTATCGGTCATTCATCAGACGATATTTTTTCTAGAAAGCTTTGCTAGATATAACATTGTATTCAATAAAAATTTCTTTTAACCTTAGGGTTATATACGAGATAGATTTTTGTTCTCACAAGACTCTAGCTTGTTTTATTCATATAGTCTACTGAATGAATACAATGAGAGATATTTTCTTTCAGACGTTTTTTTATGAAAGTGTTTGTGTAATCTCGTGTCTATCGTTTAAGCGAGGTCAGTGCTTGGATGCTAGATCCTTCATGTGTTATTTAGTTCAGACATTATAGTTTATAGATATTATGCCAGTGGAATTGAGCTAGTAAAATTACTTGGTGGAATGACTATTGTTTATCCTTACACATTATGTTCTATATGTTTTTTATAGCGTTTAGAGCCTTTTTTCTAGACGTTACACATGATTTTCTTTGTCAGACACTTAGTGATAAAAGTAGCTTGAATATAAATGGTTGAGCATTTAACTTAGGTATTTGCATCCAACACTATCTTCACAGTCAGAATTACTCTAATATACAATATGCATATATTTTTTTCCTAGTGATTCAAATAAATGATTTTATTTGTTAAGGATTTGCCTTTTGGGCATATTCAATTGCTTGGACGCTTCTTTCTATAAACAATATTTCTTTGAGTATTATTTAATAAATTTCAAAACATGGATTGTTAGATAGTCTAGCTTTTCTTAGACGATTTTGTCTCAATAATCTCTCCTTTTTTTATGTTTATCAAATACACATAATAAATGAAATATGTTTGAAAATGTTTTGATATTGTCAAGCAGAGTATGAAAAAGGTTATCATACTACCTTTCTGTATTCTCTCTTTAACTAGTTTCTTACTTCTTTATATTTCTTTCATATACTTTCTTATAGCTTATGGTTTTTGTCAAAGTTTAATAACTTAATTTCCTCCCAATTATTTGATAAAAGATTAAAAAGAGTTTAGAACACGTGATGATTATAATTATCATAGCACATTAACATTTCACACTATAGTAGTGGTAACACTAAATATGTTGTGAGTGATATGTGACTGCCATAAAGCCATAATCATTCGAGTATATGCAATGCACCAATGTAATAGAGTAGTCATCAAGATATAAATAATTCAAAACATTAGAGCATGTGAGTGAGGTCAATGAATATAAAAAAAAAATGTATCAAAGAAAAAGAAAACAAAAATGTATTAGAGCAAATGTCAAATCATTTTAAACGATTAATTATGTCATTCTGCTTTGAGATGACAATACTTTCTAGATATCATAATTCAGTGTTCAGAGGAAGGAAGAGGAGGTGACTTTGATTGTGTAATTAGGTCATGTGGATGAGTGAGTTTGAGAAATATTTGGTTAAGAACATTTCTGAAATTTTGTTTGTTCTTCTTCCTTGTTTGCTTGAACTATTGCAACAATTTTTGTTTTTTGTTGTGCATTATTCTCAGCAAGCAAGTGATGAACATAAATTAAAATGAAATTTGGATCAACAGTGTATAAGACAAGTTTAAAGAGATATCAACGAATATGTTAACTTAAGATTATGGTTGAGAAATAATGACAATAAATATATATATATATATATATATATAGTTAGTATATTTGAGAGAGTTTAATAATAAAATATTGTAAAAAAGTTTTATGTACACAACCAATCTGTCGTATAAGTTTTAAAATAAATATTATATTAGCTAACAATTTATATATATATATATATATACATTAATTTTGATGAATTTCTATATTTAGAATGCATGGTCCATTTTTTTATGTTTAAAATGATGCAAAGTGTAGAAACAAGGGCTGTTGGAATGAGGACCATATACTCTGTTCACACGTGTGAAGTTTGCAATTATATGATGGGTCTAAGTCGTGTAAAATATGACAGCCTTTTAGTTGTCTCATTTCCTTTTATATAATTATTGTACAATTAAAGCACGTGATGAATGTATTAATCTAACATCTACAAAAGCCTCAATCACAAGTGTCAGAACTACCACAAAATGCCTGGGATAAACTTAAATTTTAAAAATTTATTATTTTATTAAATTTGTGTATAGTAATATTTGGTTTGATTTGATAGATATAAAAGAGAAATAAATAGTTATGAGTTTTTGTTTATTAGGTAAAATATTATTTTATGATAGAATAAGGAGATTTTATTTTTAAGTAAGTTGATATTTTATTGTCAGTTTTTATTATTTATACTTGGTTCAAGATCCAACTTACACCTAAAAGTTACTAAGATTTAATGAAAATAACCCAAATTGAAGAGTAATATTATTTATGTGGATCACAGTTTTTAACTCCTCACACCCAAAAGAAAAGTGTCTCTCACACTCTACATTACACACCACCACCATTTCTTTTTTCTCATAACATAACACTCACAATATCACTCTTTGGCTTTTTTTCTATTTACCCATTTTCCTTCTTTGCATCTTCCAACTCATATTAATCAAATCAGGTGGAAATAAGCTACCTTATTTTTTTTTCTCTTTCTTCAAGCTTTTCGGCCATTTTTGGACTTTTTTTGTCTGTGTTCTTTTCAAACATATCTTTTGTTCTTCATCCCATTCTAATCCATGTGCTGCATATTTAATTATAACAATGAAAGCGAATAAAACAACAATATTATATCCATCTATGAAGAAATTACTAGATGATTTTGTTTCTTTTACATCGAAATATATACACTTCACTAGAAATAGGAGTCAATATACAGTTTCTTTTTGTTAAAAAAAGTGGCAAAGAGTAGATTAAAGTGAATTAATTATCGTTGTTACAAGTGTGAAATTAATACTACAATTTTTTAGATTATTATTTATCTAAAAATAATTAATCCGCTTTTAGTAGAATATAATATTTTCTTTTCTAGTCATTGTCTTCTTTTATTTACTTGAATATGAAATTTTATTTAAGATATACAGACTTAGTTTCACAACCAAGGAAAACTTGCATATATATATATATATATATATATATATATATATATATATATTCAAATTAATATATGTAAAGATGGTATAAAATGATAATTTGATTAAACTAAAATATATGTGCACACATGTTTTCTGCTATGTCTAATTTTTGAGGTTGAAAATTTGTTATTGGTGAGAATGTAAGGGTCTAGAAAATAGTGTTTTAGAATTGATAGTGTTTAAAATGGTGAGACTAAGTTATTTTGATATTAAAAGTTTAAAGTATAAATAGAATTTTTATAAATAGTTTCATTATTCAAAAACATCTCTCTGAAAAACATTCTTCTAGAGCTTAATCTAGTTTTTATTAATAGAATTTTTATTAACGAGTTTCATTATTCATCTGTTTGAAGATCCGCTAGGATGATCCTTTAGGCGAGCCCTTCATTTTTGTTTGATTAATTTCTTCGATAATGCAAGTTGATTAATTCATCTGTTTTCTTTGTGAATGTGAGTCATCTTCGTTCGCATGTAGTGTTTGAGTATTCTATAAGAGTCTATACTTATTAGTAGTCATAATGGTGTGTCCTGATCGTGTTTGTGTTGTTTCTAGAGCTAGATAAGGCTTCTTGTGCATATAAAGGTGTTTTAATGGTTATTAAATAATTTGGTGTTTCTCTTAGGTAAGGAAAGCTAATTGCATAATTTTTACATTATTGATGTCTTGTAATTGCTTATTGTATGATGTTACAATGATTGCATGCATGATTGAGTTGTATGATGAAATTGATCTACTGAATTTGGTATGTGGATGTTTGTCATATTGAATTGTCTTAGTTGAGTTTATGTTGATTAGGAATCTTGGTATCTGATCAATTGAGCCAATTGATATATGTTCTAATATTAAAAGTTGTTATTAACCAAAGTACTAAGAAGGGGATACTAATTTGACCATTTGGACATGTTCCATTTTTCCCAAATCACAAAATTTCATTTGTTGTTATTTGATACATCAATAAATGATGATAGGCTAGCATTGAGTGCTAGTTCATTTTTTAGGTCTCAGAGCATTTTAGATTGAGGACGTTGAGCATTAGTTTTGAACCGTTAAGTGTAGTAAATTTGTGAATGCTTTGGTAGTGTGCGGTAGCAGAACATTTATGAGCACACCATCTTGCACTATAGAACTAGAGCAATTTAGTTTCAGGATGTTGGGCAATAGAAGGATGTCACTGAGTGAAAAATTTTGTGAGAAAATGACGTTGAGTGCAACCTTTTGTGAGAAGTCTGGTGTATACGATGATATAACGGTAGATGCAGTTTAAGATGATAGTGATGATGTATTATAAATATAAGATGATCTTGTTTTGTATAAACTTCTTCTTTTCTAAAAACTTTATTATACTTTTGATAAGTATAATATTACCTCTTTATTGTATAGAATCGATACATATATATAATATTGATATTATAGTTACTTTATGAAGGTGTAATAACAATATAAATTAAAATCTTTGAGTTATCTGCTCTTAAATTTTGATTGTGAAATTTTATACTGTTAAAAGAAAAATATAAGTACATAAAATATTATTAAAAAGATAACGACATAATTGGTTGTGTTAATATTTAAAGCTTTAAATATTTCATCATTATGTTTTTTTTATGCATGATAGGCTACTACTACTATCATTAATGCATGGCCTTTTTCACTGTTAATACCTCCAATAACTGTCATGCTCTTACCTTTTAGTCAAATTTTTCATACTGAATTTAACTTGATTAAACTTTTCTTTGTCACTGCAGGTTGGAAAAGGTTTATCTAAAGATAATAAAGCTCAATAACTTAATTAACAACATTGGCTTCCAGCGGTTAGTCAAACGTAATTGTTCCGGTTCTTCTATATATATTGGTTTGTTAGTCTTTCATTAATAAATGTTCCTTCAATGTCGTTTTAATGTTTAATATTTAGTAAATGATTGAATAATTATTATTTATATATAAATGTTTCTTTTCAACATGACATTTTCGACCAACAGAACAAAATTTTAAGGAATTTATTTCATTCCTGCACGAGAACAAATTTGTTGGCATGGGTGCACATATATATATTAAGGTTGACAAATCTTATGGTCTTTTTATGCTTTCTAGACACATTAAATTTCTTTGAATATCTCTTATTTTATAAGGATTATTTTATATTATATGTTTCTTTAGAAAAGCTAGAAGTTATTATTACTTTTGAACTTATTATGTAATATAAGGAAGGAATGACTGAATCTAACATGTGTAAGTTATTAGTTCATGTTAGTTTATAGACAAAAAGAATAGAAAATTAGGATAATTTATGTATTTTATAAAACCATAAAGTTACATACGAATTTTTTCGTATGTAACTATATTTTTAATTATATACAAATTTTATATATGGATATTTTTGTATATAATTATATTTTTAATTACATATGAATTTTATATACGGATTTTTTCGTATATAATTATATACGAAAAATCCGTATATAAATTATATACGGATATATTCGTATATAATGTAGTTACGATAATTTTATATATGGATTTTTGTCTGTATATAAACCGTATGTAATCAAGTGTTATATATGAATTTTGTGTCTTATATACGGATTTTGACTGTATGTAATTCAGTTTTTTCTTACAGTGAAGTATGTATAACTTATAATATGTAATAGAATTAAGTTGAAAACATACTCTATTTTGCCTTTTTATTAAAAAGGTTATTATTTATCTTGAAATTTGTATTTTTTTCAATGATTATGTGTGTCAAACTTTTTCTTATTTTTTCTTTCTTAATGTGTCTGTGTATCCAAACATACTGAAAGGGTGACTTTATTGAAGCAAATTAAATTGTAACGTAGGGTGGAGAAAGCATGCATATAGAAGATGAAAACTATAGAAATATATTAATTGTAAAGTAAAGAAAATCATCTTATTTTCCATAAAAATGAATGTTCGTGAAGATGGCCAAAACCATAACTATCATGCACAGCAGCACTATTTCATTCTTTAGAAGCTTCAATGATTGAAAAAAATGGAAAAGAAACATTCAAGTGTCAAAGTTGAAGATACTGCATTAATTAATATTAATAATGCAAATTACAGCACTTGGACAAATCCTCAGTCAACGTTTTCACAAAGTTGTCAACTGTGGTAGTGAGTTTAGGGTTCATCTGCAAGATAAGGCAATCGTATATACGTATCATCATGGTCCATGCACAACAATATATTATTATTTTAATGCTCCATGTGATATGCATGTAAGGGTAACAAAGATATTATTTGGGTAAATATTCTTATTCGTACAAACGATATACTATTTTATTCTCGTACATGTAAATCATTGAAAGAAGACACCTCGTGATTTTAATTATTCTTAGAAAATATCTTATAAAATAATTAATATAATGATCTAATTGCACTTTTAATTTATATTACAAACAAATATATATTGTAATTAAGTCTTACATTTATATTATTCTAGTCGTATTTTGTATTAATGATCATCCATTTTTGCAACATCAAAATTGTATTTTGTGTAAATATTTGGAGGATTATAATTATGAAATTAGTAATGAAAGAAATTCAAAAGTTTAGATATATATAAACAAATAATCACAGATGCATGTAAGAAGATAAAAGAAAGAGTAGTAATACAATGACACGCCTACGTGTCAGTTACATTCATATGACACGGTACACGTCAGCATTTTGGAAAAAAGAGTGCACAGTGAATGAGGGTAAAATTGGAAAAAATAGAATTTGGGAAACGTTCTTCTTTCGCGCTCCTCGTTAGAAAATCCATTTAGGTTTTCTTTGACTAACGTCATTCTTCTCCATCAGTAGTGCCTCTATTCTGATTTCTGCTTCTTCGGTGCTTCAATCAGTGCTTCCATCGTTGGTGTCGCTCCCAATCTCGTCTCTCGTTTGTGAGTTTGAGGTAGGGGTTTTGTTTTTTGATCTCTCCTAAGTGAGGGTTTTTCTATTTTGATTTCGCTTTTCCTTTTTGAAGTACATTGTGATGTAAACTCATTTCTGCAAGATTATTTTCAGTGGTTGTGGAGTTGAGGGTTGTGGTCTCCGGTTTACGTTTCGACTTGTGTCGCTTCAGTGGTGTATGACTTTGAGGTAGGTTTTTTTCAAATTTTTTTGTGGTAGTTTTACCCTTTTGAGCACTACCAGTGATGATGTTGTTTTTTTTGTTTATAGTTGCTGTTTGGATGAAAAAGGTTGTATAAACTACTTGTTATTTTTGTTGTTACTGTAGTACAAAATCTTGTTGTATTGGGCTGTTTTGATTGTTGTTACTGCACCAGAAACTTTACTGTTTTAACATTAAATTGGGGCAGAAAATTGTTTGTTGTTTTGATTAGAATGCTACAAAAATTTTTTGCTGTTTTGATGCTGTTACTGCAGAAAAATTATTTGCTGTTTGGGTTAAAATTGTTGCAGGAATTCTCTGCTGTTTGAATTAAAATGCTGCAGACATATTTTATTGTATTAATTTGATAAATCTTCTTTAATATATAATTGTATGGTGTGGGTGCAGAGCATGTATATATATGTATGAACCTGTTTTGGTTTTCGGTTTGAGTGAATCAATATTTTATTGGATTATGGAAGGTTGTTTTGTAGTTATAGTTAATTGGGTATGCATTTAAGAATTGAATTAAAATGTATTTGAAATGTTGCTGGTTGAGTATGTTGGATGGATGACCGACAAATTTTAATGTTACATGTTTTAGCTTGATAAAACTATGATCATTGTCCTGTAAAACTTAAAATGCATACTCCATATCTGTCCACAACCACTGAAGTTCTATTAAATAGGTGAGTGATTACAAGTTTTATTTGCAAAAGAATATATTTTTGTGTTGCCCAGGAGGTTGTTGAAGTTATTTAATGTTTGGATTTATATGTTTCATCTTACTTGAATTTGACTTCTTCTTCCGATTGAATTATTTAACTTTATACCCATTTTAATTTCATGAGATAGCATAATGGTTTGTAATGTTAACTGTGAAGTAATTGTTTCCAGAATGGTCATTTAAAATAAAAATTCAAAATTAACGGTGCAGTAAGTGGTTATTTGGTCATTCGTATGTGGTTAGTTCTTATACTGGTTATGAGCATCTAAAAAAATGATTAAGTTCATTATCAAGCATGATATTAATTAGCCCAATAAGTAGTAATTATTCTTCTATTGAATTGTTTTAGGAGAAGTACAGACAGTGACCATATAAATACATATTTGGATAATATTGAATTTCATGAATAACTTTTACAGGTGCAGTAAGTGGTTATTTGGTCATTCGTATGTGGTTAGTTCTTATACTGGTTATGAGCATCTAAAAAAAATGATTAAGTTGATTATCAAGCATGATATTAGTTCTTATACTGGTTATGGTCATTCGAGATTTTTGCATGTTTCATTGTTTCTTACCTTCCTCATCTCTCATTGCAGCCTTGTACTTTGAAGGTATATTAGTAAAGTTGATTATGGCTTGTAATTAGTGATGATGTTTACTCTTTTATGTTTGAATATATGTGCACAAAAGAAGCAGTTTTGAGAGTCAAGAAAGTATTGTGGTTATAATTTATAAATGTGTTTTTGTTGAGAAAATCAATGGTGTTGCTTGGGTTTTTGATAAAATGGATTCCTAAATAAACCTACGGTAGGAGGGGGAATTTTATGAAAAGCTTGTGGCAAAGCTATCTATGTTCAGACTTTTTAGATGAAAGTAAAGCAAAGGCATCATGGAGATGGCCTAAGAGGAAAAGCATAATCTTGGATGTGGCAAAGGGGTTGGCCTATTTGCAGTATGGAGTTCAACCTATAATTTTGCATAGGGATATCAAAGCCACCAATTTTGCAGAGGGATATCAAACCTGCAATCAGTAGTTGGGGATTGAAGGTTTGAAAAAAAAAATTAACAAATTAATCTATGTAAAACACTGTGCTGTTTGCTATATTAAAATAAAATTCTGCAGAAAATGGTGTTGTTTTGACATAAAAATGCTGCGGAAAATTGCTGTTGGTTTATACTACAATTTTGCAGAAACCTTTGCTGTAAAACCTCCATAAAAACTTTGTTGTTTGCTGCCAAAAAGTCTGTCTGTTAACTATTATAAGTGCTGTAAATTCCTTGCTGTTTTTACACCAAAAAAGTCTTTCTATTGGGTTAAAAATCCTGTATAAAACATTGTTGTTTGTTGTTGTTTCGGCTGTTGTTACTATCGTAAAATCCTTGCTTTTTTAGTATAAAAGTGCTACAGAAAAAAATTCCTTCCTGTTTTGGTTAAGAAACTTGCATAAAAGACTCATTGTAATTGCTGTAAACTCACATGTACATAAGTTTAGCATTGACCGTGGCTGTTGGATTAACATGCATGAAATGTGATGTTAATAGATGTGGTGGTTTAAATAGGTGATTTATATATATGAAATTGGCTGTTCGAAAACTGAGTTCATTTGAGCAAATAAACAATTCTTGTTGTTAATATTAGATGATGGATTGCTAGAAATTAAAGGTTATCATGTGAGAATGGATCATGATGATATTATATGCTATGCTAGTATGGTTTTACAGAGTTATATGGTATAATTGTGATGTTTTATGTTGATTAGTGTATAATAGAATTAGTGACAAACTTTAAATGTTATGCTAAAATAGTCAAAGTGATATTATTGTTTAAAATATTAATTGATTTACTAATTTTATGGATGTAATTTTTATATGTTTAAAATATTATTGGGTTGTGTGATATAAGTGATGTTTCTAATATTTCTTTAATGTGTAAATGTGATTGTGGTATGTTGGTGATTAAATATATGGAGTTATGGGACGACATACCTAAATTTGATGGGAATGAAATGTCCTATTACACAATGGTTGATATTATTTATGTATATCTTTATTTTAATATAATTTATGATAAGAGATTTATAACTGGAATATTTGACAAGAGTAATGTTATTGCAGGAACAATTACAACTTCTGCGACAACAATGTTCATCGAAGTACTGTCATGAAGAAATGTGGGATGCTATATGCAATGAAGTCATGAAGTAGGAGAATATAAACAAGTTAAATACACTGAAGAAGGAGAAAAAGTTGTAATAGAAGGTCAACATGATTTCATTGATAAGTAGGAGAATATAAACAAGTTAAATACACTGAAGAAGGAGAAAAAGTTGTAATAGAAGGTCAACATGATTTCATTGATGTACATATTGAACACATACTCCATGAAATATGATTGATTAGGATACAATTGTTGTTATTGGTTTTCATGTTATTTAGTTTGTGTAATGAAGAATATGGTGTACTGGTTAATGTTTATGAATCTTATGATTCAATATAAAATGCTTCATGGTTTAAAATATAAGTTTGGTTAAACATAAAAGTTTGATGCCAACCATATAGTAGTCCCTACATTTTTAGGAGAAGGTGATAGTTCATGGTGATGAACTTGATATAACCATTTAATGCACCGAAGAAATTGAGTAAAAAACCACATAACATTTATGATATAACAGCTTACTGCATCAAAGAAATGTAATAATGGATATTGAATTTAACCACTTATATTATTGTATAGAATCTCTTTCAAAAATAATCACATAGGAATGAGTAGATAACCACTTACTACAACAATGAATTTGTTGAAACGTATCCTTAAAAACCACAAGAAAATTGTTCATAAGAAATTTAGTAAAAAACCACGTAACACTTATTATATAACCACTTACTCTACCAAAGAAATGTAATCATTGATATTGAATTTAACCACTTCTACTGTTGCACAAAACCTCTTTCAAAAATAACGACATAGAACTTAGTAGATAACCACTTACTGGACCAAGAAATGTGATGATTGATATTTAGTTAAACAATTTCTATTCTTGTACATAACCTCTTTCAGAAATAACCACATAGGACTTAGTAGATAACCACTTACTGCACCAAAGAAATGTGATGATTGATATTGAATTAAACCACTTCTATTCTTGTTCAAAACCTCTTTTACAAATAATCACATAGGACTTAGTAGATAACCACATAAGACTTAGTAGATAGCCACTTACTGCACCTAAGAAATGTGATCATTGATATTGAATTAAACCACTTTTATTATTGTACAAAACCTCTTTCAGAAATAACCACATAGAACGTAGTAGATAACCACTTACTGCACCCGAAGAAATGTGACAATTGATATTGAATTAAACCACCTTTATTGTTGTACAAAACCTCTATAAGAAATAACCACATAGGACTTAGTAGATAACCACTTTCTACACCTAAGAAACATGATGATTGATATTGAATTAAACCACTTTTATTGTTGTACAAAACCTATATCGAAAATAACCACATAGAACTTAGTAGATAACCACTTACTACACCTACGAAATGTGATGATTCATATTGAATTAAACAACTTTTATTCTTGTACAGAATCTCTTTCAGGAATAACCACATAGGACTTAATAGATAATCACTTACTGGACCTAAGAAATGTGATGATTGATATTGAATTAAACAACTTTTATTCTTGTACAAAACCTCTTTCAGAAATAACCACATCACGTGATGCACATAAAGTGCTTACTAAACTTTTGATATCAAAGCAATTGAAATCAAGTTGATCAATTTATTGTTATACAAAATGTCTGTCACAACCAACCACAAATTTTAAATGGAATAACCACTTACTACAAGAAAAAAATCAAGTGTTTTACAGCAGTGACTCAACTTTTTTAGTTTTTATTTATCTCTGATGAAGCACAAAGTTAATTGAATTGCCATTATTTTATATTTACTTTTAAGAATGTTCTTTGTGATTCTCGTTCATTACTCCATTAGAAGCGGTTGAATGTTAACTTATTCCTCTTACTTTTAATTATTCACTTTTCGTTTATAACTCAAGTTATATAATAGCAGTACATTTTTCCCTTTTATAGTAAATGCTAAGCTAATAAAAAGAAAATTACAGTGACTGAAACGACTTATTTTAAGTACAAGCTTTGGATTAGATAACAACAACTCATAAATCACCTAATGCAGTACTATATTTCAATAAACATAACTGGCTATTTAGATCACAGTAACACTGTTTAAATGTCTAATACTTGGGAACACCCCATTACAATTTCCTTGTTTCAGTACAAAATAATCCTTCTTAATTCTTCTTAATTCTTTCTACAGTTGTCTGTCGGGTAGTAAGGGATTCTGCATAACAAATGATAGCATCCTTGGTCAAATTCTTTCTGCATAACATTCTGCATAACAAATGTAGCTTCTCAACCATTTTCTCAAGCTTGGCAATGGTCGCCTCTTGGTCAACAATGATAGCAAGCAAAACTTCATTTTTTGCAACAATATCAGCCATAACAGATTTAAATGGAACACATATATAGACACATCTGTCACAACAAAATCACATTCAAAAACCATATATAATTACACCGAATGTTCACATTATAGCTGTATAAACACTTAATCTGATTGGTTCCGAATCTTAGGATAAAGCAGCTTTACTCACTTCTGGTATTTCAATTTCCCACCGTCCTTAGCCTAAACAGATAGGTACGGTTCTGAATTGCTAACTTTGTTATAAGATTCCACTTATAATATAGGCAATTCAGTTACCAAACATAACTAGGCATGCAAATTCTTTTTAAGTAAACAAAATTAAAGAAACAAGGGTTTGTAAGAGGATAACAAGAAATAACATTGATATCAAAAGAGACAAATGACATAAGTTTGCTTCATTCACAAGAAATACAAGATCAAAGAAAGATCTCCAAAATTCCATATTTATTCTACACAAAGTCAAATCCGCAAGACAAGATCCAAGTTTTAAAGCGTACATAGCATAACAATCTTCTAAACTAATGACACATGTTGAAAATTGGCCTATCCAACTTAAGAGATTAACCCTATCAAGGAAGGCCACAGTGAATTTTTTTCATTGTTGTATAATATTACTTCAAAAAGTAATGAAATGAAAGGAAGTTTGGCTTTAGTTCAATTTAGCAAACTAAACAAAGATATGTATTAACAATTGACTCAGGATCCTTTTGTAGGTCTGAAGTTGTTCAACAGAAGAAAAAAATTGAGAAACCTACTAGAAGGGAGAAATTCTCGGATGCTCTTATTTTAGGGTTCCCAGTGAAAATGATTCAGAAAGTATGCAGTAAAACAAGAATATTTTACAATACTACATTTAAAAGGAAGGTTAATTATATTTTCCAACACTAAGTGCCCATATGGGAATATCTTTTTTATTATTTTCATAAGCTCTCTTAAAAAAGTGCCCAGGGGATTTGAAACACCAACAGAAACACCCCTTTTAAATGATATGATACCGGTCTCCCTTGGATGGTGTTATTTAACTTATGCAGCAATTTGTATGGAAGATTTGTCAGGAATATTACAAAAAAATTATGTAGAGAATGTATGTATTTGTACGATGAAATTCAAACTAAGGGAAGCCAATTTGATATCCTAGACTAAATGCAGCTTTTATGAATGTTTTGATTGAAGGTCCTTTTACAACATTTCATTGTTCATTTGTGAAGAAAAGACACTTTATTTGTGGCCAATCCTAGCCTGCCTTAGTTTCAATCACAATGAGGAGTGCCATAATTACAATTTTAAGGATGACGGTTTAGCCTTGCATCAAATAGATATTGACTTAAATAGAGCTTATAATGTTTTGATAGTCTTTATTAATAATCTGATTTTGGGGAATTAAGTCAAACCCTAAACCCGAATCAATGAGTTTGCTCTGTATCTCAGAAAAATGAACTTCAGATTTCACTTTCCATTCCTTCTCATCTGTCCACCTTGTTGAAGTTATTTCCATCACACACCAACAAATTCTAGCATCATCTGACAGCCTATAGTATTAACAACTATAAAGCAGAAAGTAATTTATGTATGTATTCCTTTGTTTCCTTATCATTGGTCCAATTCTTCCCCTCCAAATTACTCTTTTTGGAACTTAACAAAAGTCGCTAAGTAACAGCTTTCAATAGAACTAATGTAACCACAATAATTTTATTTTAGTTACGGAAGAAATGGTATATACATACATGAAGAAAACAAATCAGTAAGTGTGATGAACAAAATGCATTTGAACATGTAGGGAAAACTGTGCAAACATCAGAGTGAATAATCAATAAAAAAAGATGTAGAAGGGGTTTAAAATATAAAAGGAAAAAGAATTTGGACCATTCCCCAAACCTTCTTCTCTTAGTGCCTCTCACTCACCACCGATCTCGTTTACTGTTCTCCCTACCGCAACTCTCCCTCTCACGACCTTAACCCCTTTAGTCTAGGGTTTACGAAAATGAAGCAAAAAAAAATGAAAAGATAAAGAAATGATGAGAAAAGAAGAAACGAAGAAGAAGCATACCCCCTCCGATTAAGTGGCACCTCGCGTTCTATCAGCCCAACCTTAGCACAACACGAACAATTGCTCTTCGGTGTTCTGGTGTTCTCGCGTTCTCTATCAACCCCAACCCTAGCACAGCACGAACACTTCCTCTTCAGTCTTCTTGCGTTCTCCATCGTGCCCAACCTTAGCACAACACTTCCTCCTCGAAAATGAAATGGTGCAAAAATGAATGACAAAATGAGTCAAATGAAATCAGAGACAGCAAAGTGAAATCAGAGGGAGAAAGACTTTACTAAAACCCAGCGTTTCATTTAGCGCGTAAATGACCGAATCACCCTTAAGCACATTCATACAATTTGGGTCCCACGGCGTGTCAAATGAGTGTAAAAAAGTTTTACCGTGTCAAAGTATTCTTTTTCTAAAAGAAAAGCAGTACTGATCATTGATTTTCACACCAGACAGTTCTGTGGTGCCTGCAGAAGACTCATTGAAAGAAAGCAGCACTGCCCTTCTAAGCAATTTTTCATCTTTGGAAAAGAACACTGGCTTTGACATGGCAAGTCTCACACAACAACATGCTTCTTCACAGAAACCAAAGTCTTGTGTTCTGTCGTTTGAGAATTTCACTTCAGTGCCAATTTTTGGTAAGAAAACATGCCAACATCTTGGTGAACACTCAAATCAGACTCAAGAAAAAACCAGAAAATCCCTTAAGAGGGAAAGAAACTCTTCTCAGACACTTGATCACATAATGGCTGAAAGAAAAAGGAGAGAGAATCTCACCAAAATGTTCATTGCCCTTTCTGCTCTTATTCCTGGCTTGAAAAAGGTTAGATCATATGGTTTTTCCTTTGCTTCTTAGTACCATGGATATATATAGAACTATTTCTCATACTATTTTAATATATATATTATTAGCATCTGAAGATCGAATTTGGTATTAGAATACTATTTGGATAGATTTTCTAGAAACTGAAACTAAATTTGATTGTAACAATTATGTATTTGTAATTGACTTTTATATGTTTTATTTTTTTAGTTTTTTTTTCTAGGGTTATTTATATACCTTGCATGTAATACATTTCATTAACTTTTTTCTAATACTATAATATGAATTTTATGGCATATATTTGGTTAGGAAGAGTATTTAAGCCATGAAATACAACAAATCAGCAGCTTCTTCTTTTTTCCATCGGTTTTGTCTATTTTTACATGTATTACTGAACTGATGTAGATTGTTGAATGGGTGCAAAGATGATTTTGCTTTGCATGAAGTGGAAAAATGGATGTAAGAAAGTTCTAATTTGTAAAGATGTGTGTAGGTGGACAAGGTTTCTGTTCTGAACAAGGCCATAGAATACGTGAAGTGTCTGGAGCAGCGTGTGAATGATTTGGAGAAAGAGAATAAGAAGAGGAAGATAGAATCAGAAGGATGCTTGAAAGTGAGAAAAAGCAACATGGTTGGTTATGAGTTTTCATGGAGCTCTCATGCTTGTTATGATGGTGACAAAGCTACCAATAAATATTGGAAGGTTGAAGCAAGAGTTGCAGGAAAAGATGTTCTTATCAGAGTAACATGTGAGATGCAAAGGAACGTTGTGCAGACTGTAATGGCCAAGCTTGAAGCTCATAATCTCTCTGTTGTTTCCAGCAATGTTTTGCCTTTTGGGAATTCTTCTCTCACCATTACCAGCATTGCTCAGGTATTTACACTCTTCTTATAATTACACATCTTATCAATATACCACTTTCCTTGTTTAAACATTCAAGAAAGTATATATGTCAAAAACCAAAAAGTGCATATTATAATAATTTAATCAACTATTACTTTTAATTATTCTCTCACTTAGAAAAACCATAACTCGTTTCAGAGATAGGATAAACAATTTCAGTTGTCTAGTGTGAAAATCAATGATCAGTACTGCTTTTCTTTTATCTTCTTACATGCATCAGTTGTTTGTAATATAAATGAAAAGTGTAATTAGATCATTATATTAATTATTTTATAAGATATTTTCTAAGAATAATTAAAATCACGAGGTGTCTTCTTTCAATAATTTACATGTACGATATAGAATAAAATAGTATGTCGTTTGTAAGAATAAGAATATTTACCCAAATAGTATCTTTGTTACCCTTACATGCATATCACATGGAGCATTAAAATAATAATATATTGTTGTGCATGGACCATGATGATACTATATATGATTGCCTTATCTTGCAGATGAACCCTAAACTCACCACCACAGTTGACAACTTTGTGAAAACGTTGACTGAGGATTTGTCCAAGTGCTGTAATTTGCATTATTAATATTAATTAATGCAGTATCTTCAACTTTGACACTTTACTGTTTAATGTTTCTTTTCCATTTTTTTCAATCATTGAAGCTTCTAAAGAATGAAATAGTGCTGCTGTGCATGATAGTTATGGTTTTGGCCATCTTCACCAACATTCATAAAAATAAGATGATTTTCTTTACTTTACAATTAATATATTTCTATAGTTTTCATCTTCTATATATGCATGATTTCTCCACCCTACATTACAATTTAATTTGCTTCAATAAAGTCACCCTTTCAGTGTGTTTGGATACACAGACACTTTAAGAAAGAAAAAATAAGAAAAAGTTTGACAAACATAATCATTGAAAAAAATACAAATTTCAAGAAAAATAATAACCTTTTTAATAAAAAGGCAAAATACAGTATGTTTTCAACTTAATTCTATTACATATTATAAGTTATACATACTTTACTATAAGGAAAAAACTGAATTACATACAGTCAAAATCCGTATATAAAACACAAAATTCATATATAACACTTGATTACATACAATTTATATACAGACAAAAATCCGTATATAAAACTATCGTAACTACACTATATACGGATATATCCGTATATAATTTAAAATAAGAGAAAAAAATAAAAGAAAGTTTAAAATTGAAACACATAATCATTGGAAAAAAAATACAAATTTCAAGAAAAGTAAAAACCATTTTAATAAAAAGGAAAATCACTATATGTTTTCAACTTAATTCTATTACATATTATAAGTTATACATACTTTAAATATTAACACAACCAATTATGTCGTTATCTTTTTAATAATATTTTATGTATTTATATTTTTCTTTTAACAGTATAAAATATCACATAATCAAAATTTAAGAACAGATAACTCAAAGATTTAGATTTATATTGTTATTACACTTATATAAAGTAATTATAATATCATATATATATATATATATATATATATATATATATATATATATTTCAGTTCAAAAGTCACTAATGCAAAAACAACGTATAACGTCACGCGTTCAACGTCGAACCACTGAATAGCCAACGTTAAAAATGACCAAAGGTTAATGAATTCAATAAAAATTTGAGCTATTAATTAACTACTTTATGTATGATTTTCGTTTGTTTTGACTGATTATTTTCGTGCTCTTGTCCTTCATAGACGCATTATGTTTTCTCTCTCACGGGTGACGACACTTTATTCCGATGAACCCACCTTTTGAATGTTAGTTTTCATTTTTGTTTTGAAAAACTTATTTGTTGAACTTATTTGTCATTTTTTTGTTGAACTTGTTTATGGTTGTTGTTTGGTTGAACTTGTTTGTTGTTGTTTGATTAAACTTGTTTGTTGTTGGTTATTGTTGTTTGTTGTTGATCAAAGTTCATGCTTTATAAAATACCAAAAACTTGAATTTTTTGTTTTTCTGCTTTTCAGATCTCATAGGATTGTAAAAAAGATCACAATTAATTAAAAATAAATTAAAAAAATTTGATTATCGTCATATATTGACAAAATTCGACGTTAAAACGTCGAATTTTTAAAAATCGACGTCAATCTAACATCAAATTATTATACGTCAATTTAACGTCTCTTGATATGATGAAGTTCGCGAATTCGCCAGCCCAAAATATTCGACATTGTGCGCGATTTTTGTACTAGTGAGTATAATAAAGTTTTTCAAAAGTGAATTGCATCTACCGCTACATGATCGTTTATTCACAACATTAATTGAGGTGATCATTGCAAACAAAGAGAACACAACGAACAAACAATACAGAAAAAAAGGGTAAGCCAATGTGAAAAAAAGATACACCATTGGGATCATTGATCAACAAAGACTCTTATAAAAGACTTAAACACTACAGTGACCAAAATGATTTATATGCATAGAGAAAACATACAAACCCAAAAAAGAAACAAAAATCAACTTAGGTTATTGAAGAAACTGATCAAACATAAGTGGAGAACTCGTCTGAAGAATCATTCTAACGGTCTTTGATTTTCAAATAAATAACTAATATTATTAAGACAAAAAATAAAAATATTTATTTTAAAATCAATATATGTAGTATAAACTTTGTACTTAAATATATTAACTTTCTTTTAATTTAAATAAAATTTCATATTCAAGTAAATAAAAGAAGACACGTGACTAGAAAAGAAAATATATATTCTACTAAAAGCGGATTAATTATTTTTTAGAAAAAAATAATAATCTAAAAAATTGTAGTATATTTCACACTTCTAACAACAATAAAAAAAAATATTTAAACTTACATACTTTAATCCACTTTTTGCCACTTTTTAAATTCTAGTGAAGTCTATATATTTCCATTAAAATAAACAAAATCATCTACTAACTTCTTTATAGATGGATAGAATATATTTTTTTATTCGCTTTCATTGTTATAATTAAATATGCAGCACATGGATTATAATGGGATGAAGAACAAAAGACATGGTTGAAAAGAACACAGACACAAAAAGTTCAAACATGGCCGAAAAGCTTGAAGAAAGAGAAAAAAAAAGAAGGTAGCTTATTTCCACCTGATTTGATTAATATGAGTTGAAAGATGCAAAGAAGGAAAATGGGTAAATAGAAAAAAGCCAAAGAGTGATATTGTGAGTGTTATGTTATGAGAAAAAAGAAATGGTGGTGGTGTGTCATGTAAAAGTAGAGTGTGACAGACACTTATGTTGTGTATTTTGGAAGGATAATGATACTTAAATAATATTTTTTGATAACATTTGAATATTATTTACGTGTTATTATGTGACTGGTCCAAAATTATTCCATAATCAATAATAATAATCATAAATACTACTATGAACCAATCACAGAATGACACGTAAATGATATTCAAATGTTGTCAAAAAAATGTTGTCTAAGTACCATTATCCATTTTGGAAATATGATTGAAGAAAACATGAGAGTTAGAGAAGAAGGTGGTTGCTTGTGACATTTTCGATAGGGCAAAGAACTAGGTATTTTGTGAACGAGGTTTGCTTCGATCCACTTTATAATTTATTTTGACAAATTTAGGGTTTGATTGATGTTGATCATATTTGGTTTATTAAAGAGGTTATTTGTGGGTTACAAAAATATCAATAACATTTGAATTCATTCAAATTAATGATTAACACTATTTTGTATCCAAAATCTTAAAGTAATAAGTTAATACATTCTATTTTCTTATTTCTATCTAATGTGAAACTTGGATTCACACTTAAATTCTCAACTCAATATGAACGTGATTAAAAGTATTATCTCATTTAAAAATATTATCGAATTATAATATAATATGATGTAAAATAATTTAAAAAATATCTTAAATAAAATATTTTAAAATATACTCAAAATCTTTCACATCAATATATTATTCTTTTGTCTCTCATCTGACACTCCATACACATCACCAATCACAATCACCACAGCTGTTTCTGACAGCTAAGTTCATTATTCATAAATTATTAGCAGTTTTTTTAGAGAAAAAAAAAACTCATTTCATTGTCAAAATTTAACCCTCCTTTTATTACAAAATGTTAAAAATAATACATATTAACTTTTTAATATGTAAAAAGGTCTCCAGCTAATGAAGCTTTTCTGGTAGTTCTGACACTCGTCATTGAGGCTTTTGTATATGTTGGATTAATACATCCATCACGTGCTTTAATTGTACAATAATTACACAGAAAGAAAAGCAGACAACTAAAAGGTTGTCATATTTTACACTTAGACCCATTATATAACTGCAAACTTCACAGGTGTGAACAGAGTATGTGGTCCCCATTCCAACCGCCTTTGTTTCTACGCATTTACACTTTGCATCATTTTAAACATAGCAAAATGGATCATGCATTCTAAATATAGAAAGACATAAAAAATTAATGTATATATATAAATTGTTAGCTAATATAATATTTATTTTCCCTTTTGCATACTAACCAAAATTTCTTTGCAAGACTTTTGGCCGAACGGAGGCCATAATCCTTTACACAACTTGACATTTCTCTCTGACGTATCAATTGATCATTTTTTTAAAAGTGTCTATTGTCTTTGTTTCATGCAAATGATGCCATAAACCCTTTACAAACCCTGACGCTTCCCTCTACACTCTGGCGTGCTAATTAATTATCTTTTGAAAATGGTCTATTACTTTAGTTTTTTGGAAAACCAAGGTCATAGACTTTTTTCCCAAAAGATTGTTAGTTGAATCGACAGATTTGCAGAGGAATTTTTCAGGATATATTGCCTTAATTCCTCTCCAAACCGAAGTAATATATTACTTTTGGACTTGATTAACCAAAATTGAATCCATAGATCCAACTTTGACCCATTTTAAATATTTAAAATATAATCCTTTATAAGTTTTTGGCACCGATTCTTTAGAAACTGAGGAAATAGGTGTATTATTCCTCGATTTGGTGGGTTATTGTTGGAAGTCTCACATCGACTAGAGATAAGGCCAATTAAGTGTATATAAGTGGGTGTAAACCTCATCCTACAAGCTGATTTTGTGGGGTTGAGTTAGGCTTAAAGTCCACTTCTAACATGGTATCAGAGTCATCGTTAAAGCCTATCCTAGCGATATCTGTTGTCATTGGAAATTTTAAAATTTCCATTTTAATCTTTTTTTTAATTTTTCTTTTCAAGCAACTTTAGACATCGGTTAGTTGGAAATGTTAAAAATAAATTAAAAGGCAGAGGATAAACAGTTTCTTTCTTGGCCAAATTGATCTCTTTCTGCTTTTTTTTTTTGAAGAATTTTCTTGAGGAGTTGGATAAAAAACAGTGTAACAATGCTTTCTATTCTGATAGTCACATAAGTTGAAACTTTGCGTAGTGGCCTTCGTGGTTAATTAATTATTGAGAAGGTATCACACTAGTTTGGAAATGTTATAGTTTTAAGGTTTACTAGATTTTTTTTGGAGTGCAAGTGATGTGATCAATCTCCAAGTGAAAGATTTTTTAGTATGTGGAGTCTAAAGGGTTTATTGGGTCTAACCTGTTTACTTGTTTTTCTTTTTATAAATACACAAGTAATTGTAAACTTAATTTATCAATCAAAAATATCATCTAGTGTAATCAAAGACGCAAGTCATTTTAATTAATGTATCCTACAATGAATAATTCATACCAGGATTAAATACTACTAAAAGAGTATATTTTTAAATTGTTTTAGTCATTAATAATATCCCGTACTTACTATTTGCACCCATATAATTTTAAAACTCTTCATTCTACCATATTTATTCCATAAACATTTTCGAGCAAGTTTTTTAATATATATATATATATATATATATATATATATATATTAAATAGTTAGTTTAAAATATTTTCAAAATTTTTAACGCAAAAAATGTTCTAAATTCTATAATATAGTAATTATAGAGCTGCAAGAAGTAAAAGTTGAGTCTAAATAGGAAAGTCCAATTTTAATTTTCTTAAAAATGCAACACTAAGCCCATTTTTGCTTTTGTATAAAACAAATAAAACCCTCTTTCTTCTTCATTTTCTAGGGTTAGTTTCTGCCTCAACCCAAAGCGTAGCCATGGGTAGAAGTAAGCGCTCACTACATAACCTTTTCCTTTCCTGCAATTTTTTTATTTTCGTACACTTCGGTTGATGAAATTTTGGATTTTTTTCCTAAGAAAACGGGTTATGTTTCTTATGTGATGTTATGTTGTGGGTTATGCAAATTGAATGCAAATCCAAGTTTTTTTTACGCATTAGAATTAACCTTAGAATGTTTGAATTCATTGTATTGGAACATTAGGTTTCTGTTCTGTCTCAAAATGTGTCTCACGTTTTGTTTTGAATGTGTGCATTTGTTTTTGAATTGTAATTGTGGAACTAGATGTGATAATCATGAATGGTTGTTATGGTGCTTTATTCAGGACCAGCAAGATGTTATCGTCAAATTAAGAACAAACCCTACCCAAAATCGCGGTTTTGCCGTGGTGTTCCTGATCCTAAGATCAGGATTTACGATGTTGGCATGAAGAAAAAAGGTGTTGATGAATTTCCCTTCTGTGTGCATTTGGTTAGTTGGGAGAAGGAGAATGTTTCTAGTGAGGCCCTTGAGGCTGCTAGGATTGCGTGCAACAAGTACATGTCAAAATTTGCTGGGAAGGATGCATTCCACTTGAGGGTTAGGGTTCATCCCTTCCATGTTCTTAGGATCAACAAAATGCTTTCGTGTGCCGGAGCTGATAGGCTCCAGACCGGCATGAGAGGTGCCTTTGGAAAGCCACAGGGTACTTGTGCTAGAGTGGCTATTGGCCAGGTCCTGCTCTCTGTCCGCTGCAAGGACAGCAACAGTCACCATGCACAAGAGGCCCTCCGCCGTGCTAAATTCAAGTTCCCTGGCCGCCAAAAGATTATAGTTAGCAGGAAGTGGTATGTATCTGGAGACATGGCTGCTGATTTATTAACAGTTGTTGAATTTGAATTGTGAAAAGTATAGTTATCAGAATCCTCTGATTCACAATTGAATGAAATTTGGCTACCTGCTAATTTATATCATAGTATGAATCTTGAATGAATTTGTATTGTGCAGTACATGGATGAATCTGTGATTTGTATGCAATTCACTTGATTCATTTACTTTTATAAATTGACGTGAACCCAAAGATGAAGAAAGGTGAGCTTAAATTGTGAAACGAAAAGGAATTGAAAGAACACTGGTGAATGTATCCTGTTTGATTGTTCCACCACTTCCTTTTGTTACCCTTTTAACGCATGTTCTCTATTTATCTATTTTAATCATATTGCTTTTATTCTCTGTTTGATTGTTCCACCACTTCCTTTTTGTTACTCAAACATGACTAATAGTTCTGTATGACTTCTGCTTAAATTGTTTTTGTCTATTTCTAGTTTACATTGGACATTATATATAATCTATATGGATATATAAGAAGTAATTATTTTATTGTTATCAACAATTCACAATTTGAGTATCAATTTAACTCTAGGTTTTAAATTCTTGTTTAGGGGGTTCACCAAGTTTAACCGCACAGACTATTTGAAGTTCAAGTCAGAGAACAGGATTATGCCTGATGGTGTCAATGCCAAGGTAATGTGAAGTTGCTTGATAATGCAATGTGCTGTGATTGTTATTACTTGATTTTATCATGCTGAGAATGTTATTACTTGATTACTTTGTTCTTAGGGATTGCATCAAATTGTGTTTCTGAATGAGATTTTCCTTGTATCTTAAATTAGTTATTATTAGTGCAGTCAATGGTCCTTCTGAGTTAAATGTTCTGTTTTGTGATTTTGCAGCTTCTTGGGTGCCATGGACCATTGGCTAATCGCCAACCAGGAAGAGCCTTTTTGTCCAGTGCTACTGCCTAGACTGTTTGTTACTCAGAAATATTACTCTTTGAATCATATTTGTTTTGCAATAGTGGATTTATGTTTGTGTTTTCTGCACTTGTTTTGCTGGAACTACCTTAAATGGATACTATTAATATTATAT
Organism: Vigna reflexopilosa; assembly: GCA_027742785.1. Taxonomy (NCBI): domain Eukaryota; kingdom Viridiplantae; phylum Streptophyta; class Magnoliopsida; order Fabales; family Fabaceae; genus Vigna; species Vigna reflexopilosa. The sequence continues at coordinate 1,281,518 of CM050929.1, read as the reverse complement.
TTCGTTATGGTCCGTGTTCTATTCCTACTCTTGGGCCTAGGGACATGTTCACCGTTCACACTTAAGACTTAAAGGTTCAAAATAATTGATTAAGTAATCTCATTGCTGAATTCAAGATCGCTTCTAGGCTGACCTAGGTCGATTTATAAGTATATTCATACCAATTCTAGAAAGATACTTAGTTCCCAAAAGAATGAGTGTTTAACACAGAGATTGCCTCTAGGCCGACCTAGGTCGATCTAAAAACATTCATGCCAATTCTCAAAAGATATTTGTATATGAAAAGAATAAGGGTTTAACAGCATTAAAAGAAATTCTATTTTCTAGTACTCCGAGTTCTTTGTTCAAGAAGTTTGTTTTTCACTACCCAGTATTTTATCATAGGAGAATTTCCTGAATTTCCTTAAAAATACAAGGTCGTTCTGACCTAGGAAGAAAACATGAATACTCTAATTCGAGATTACTTAAACTTTGAAGCAGAACATCTGAAACACAAGAATCCAAAAATCATGAAACAAAGGATCAATACTATTCATTCTATTATTATCTTTCATGAACTATTTGTTATTGAACTATTCTTATTAAGAACTGTTTGCCATGCTTGAGTTGTTTAGAAGACTTAGGTATTGATTCAGTTATTCAGACGACTTAGTTATTGTTCTTAAATTTCGGTGCTTTGGTTCATAGCATAAAGAACTTGTTTGACAAAAGAACCAAATTGGAGTCAAATGAAACATCAGCCCCCCTTATGATGGAGAGTCCCAACAACATTGACGGTTGTTAACAAGGTATATTTAAACCATGGTAATCCTATTTGCAGCAATGTGTTCAAACAAGCATAAATGAATTTCAAAATCATGCATGGGTAACCGTTATAGGAAAAAAATAATAAACAATAGAAGTAGTTTTCTATGAAAACCACATTAAATCATCATTGTCTTCCCATTGAATAGTAGTAATTTTCTATCATTGTCATTATAGTAAATAAATTTTGAAAATATCCCGAATCAAGTTATCTTAAGTATTGTTAGGAAATATTTGTGGTTTAAGATTAGTAATAATAAAAAGAACAAATGAATAAAGAAATAACACCAAGAACTTTTAATAGAAAAAAAAAACGGAAACATTACATTTCTTCATAATTCAAATGAAAGCTTCATTTCATGTATCATTAATCCCCAATTGCTTCTTTTAATTAAGTTTTAATTTTATTGTAAATTTAGGTATTTGTAATTAAGTCTTTATTAAAGTTTTAGTTGCTTTCAATTAAGTCTTTACTAAAGTTTTTGTTTATTGGGTATTTGAATTTTTTATGTTTTTCAATTATGTATGTCATTTGTTTATTTTCTTTTGTTATTTGGGTGTCATTTTCTTAATTGTCTTTACTTATTAATGAATGCGAGATTTTTATATTAATTACAAAATATCACTTTTTTTTTCAATAAAAATGAATATTATATAACAAGATAATGATCATATAAACAATAGAAACTTAGTCGGAAAGTATAAAAATTTTAAGTATTCAATAGACAAAAAAATTAAAAAAAAAACTCAATTAAAAATATTAGATTTGTAAAATATCCAAATTTATTAAAAACTTAAAATTAATTAAACTTTTAAATATTATGATATGTTTATGTTTGATCATTCTTATGAGATATGTAAAAAGATATTCAATGGACAATAACATAAATGAAAGACTACAGAGGAAAAATATTTCTTTTATGATTAGTTGATGTTTTCTTACTGATGTAAAGTCTTTCATCTCATTTTCTCAGGCCAAATATTTTTTTAACAATTTTTTTTACAACTTTTTCACAATATCTATGTGGTTGATTCATTTTAAATATACAGACCAATAAAATAGTAACACATAGTTTATTGTGAGAAAGTTGTTAAAAAAATTTATTAATATATAATAATCCTTTTCTTAATGCATGATTGTGTTGTGGTTGAAATTTCAGTTGGTGGAAGCAGATTAAGTAAACTAAACTGCTAGTTGTGGTGGTTTGGTTGGAGATTTTCCATGGTTGGTTGGTATGATTCTATTCTGATATTAGGTCAGTGTGTACTGAGGTTGGCCTAAGTTCACTGATCAAAGAAGTTGGCCTAAATTCAACCAAATGATTCTATAATTGTACTTCTTTTTCTCTCTTCTGTTCAATTCACAGCAATTAAATAAAACTTTTGTAAGCACTAGCTAGGTTTAAACAAATATTATCTCCTTTTCATATCATTATTTTAATTTCTATTTATTTATCCCAAAATTATTGGTCCTTATAATTTCAAATCTTATTGATGTTTTCTTAAATTTGTTACTCTCTAAAGTAGCTGCAGATCTTAGTTAAGAATTGATAGAACTTCGACTCTTCAAAAAAACTTTTTGTATTTTTTTATATATTTATTTTTTTAATTTTAGTATATTTTATATATTTGGTATTTTTTTTTTGTACATTTATAAAGAAGTTTTGTTACTTCAAAAATATTTGTTGAAGATTAAACTAGACCTAGGTGAGTTTAACTTGGTTGGTTTACCTAATACTAATAAAAATATTTAATCTTTATTTTTTATCATTTATCTCTTAATTTATACCCTTAACCCTAATTTAAATATCTAAAAATATTTTGATAAAACATCTCAAAACATGAAAAAAAGGTACTTTTATTTTATTGTATTGTATTAGCAATGTTATCCATGCCCAAACACACAAAAAAAAAAAAAAAAACCAGTTACATATTTTGTAATACAATAAAAGTAAAAATACGTGTGATAAAATAGATCACATAAAGCAACAAGCATAAAGAATGAGTAACACAAACATTATTCTCAATAAAATGATAATGCATATCGTATTCATATACATACACAAAAGCATGCATAAAGGCTTTTTGTTTCCATAAATAATTTAAAGAGTACAAATTCTCTATTGAACATTAAAAATACATTTATGTTAATATATCATAATTTTTTTAATATATTTTAAAACATTAAAACTGGTGTCCATGAATATATTTTGAAAATATTCAATAGATAATTTAAATTCTATAAATTATGTGACATTATTGAGTTTCTTATATTTTCAAAATTTTCAACTTCATGCAAAATTATTGCGCTAAAGTATAAACAACTTAGACGTAGCATCAATAAAACAAAACAGATTGTCTTAAACAGATTACGTTACAAGGTTAGTCTCTTTAACACTTAAGATCAAATGGTCTAATGGCTAGGACCTCCTGCCATTCTCTCTCATCAACCATTTTTCTCTATATGAGTTGAATGGTTAGTAAAACATCATGATACCTCGTTATTAACTTCTCACATTTCAATGCATACACTAAGATCATCACTACAATGAATTTCTCCTTGAAATTCATTCAACACCATCATAATACATGTCCACGACCATATCATCACCTCAATTAATAATAAACAATATATAAACATACATCAGTTACATCATAGATTTATCTCAAAAACCAAGGAAGAAAACGGATTCAATCACACAAATTAGCGCTCAAATGTGGTGCTAAATGCCAAACCTTTCGCAAAGAGTGAGAGCTCTGCAACAGTACTGACACTTAGTGTCATTCTTCTTGTAAAAGTTTGTACTCAACAACACTTTTTGTTGCTCAATGTTCTTGAGATATATTTCTCCATACTTGTAGTACAAAGATGACGCTTAATGGTGCCTTGCTACTGCTTAGCGATAAAACATTCATAAAAAAGGATGCAGGTGGGCGCTTAGGGGTTTGGAGCTAAAATGCTCCCAGACTTGCACAATGAAGTTGGACTGCTCAATGCTATATCAAATATCTGTTAAGACAAGATCATCTAAAGAAAATAGTTTTTCTAGTATCTCAAAGTTTTGAAGTTTAACAAACAACATTTAACAAAATATCGTTTGGAGAAGAATAACGTCTAGACTTTGTGCACATCATAATATTCCTATTAAACACTTACAAGATCGACCATGAAGTTTCATGTATAAAAGATTAAACAACATTTGTTAAAAGCACGTCTATAGAAAGAAACCATAAACAATATATATCTTATCAATTGTCTTTACTTGAAAAAGCTCATACTTGTACTAAACGCTTATTATACGTAACATGCTTCAATACTCTATCAATAGATAGATCATTAAATGCATGTATGTATTGTATCTTGTCTACTCTAATTTTTCTCTCTTTATCTATGCAGATATTAACAATACCAATATATACTCAAAAGTATTGCACGAAGATCAGAAAGACATTGTGAGATAGGTTCCTAGAATGTTTCCTAAAGCTTTATCTCCTACCATAGTTGTACAAGATTTAATTGTGAAAGCAATGTTGCTCTTCCAAAGATGCAGAAAAGTACATATCTTTGTACGAGAAGCCACCTATTCTCAACAAAGTCAATTATCTCCGAGTAACAGTCATCTCTCAAAGAAAGCTATAAAAGAAGAACTCGCACAAGAGAATACGAGAACTTTTGTTATCATTGTATCGTTACGTTGTTATTCTCTCAATAAGCTTACACCATCTGAGATGAAAAAAAGAACTTCACAAGTTCTCAGATTTCTTTGTATTGTATTTATCCTCTCATTGAGAGTTATCAGAATTTGTACTTATAAACCAATATTGATTGTGTTTGGAAATTCTTATAGAACTAAAATACTTGTATTGTTTAACTCATGAGAGTTAAATGTTCTATACAATTTTTAGGATTGATACCAAAAGTGGTTATAATAATTGGATATGATGAGTGGTTAAACTCGGACTAGTCATGATTGACTAGGGGGACTAGGAGTTGTTATAATACTTTGTATATACCATGAGTGGTTTATACTCAGTTAAGGGAGACTAGATGTAGCTTGTGATTGAGTAAACTAGTATAAAATATTTGTGCTATTATTTTTCCTTTTTAAAACGTTTTCCTAAACGCTTGCTTTAAAACACAAACGTCTAACCGCTATTGCAGACCATTTAATCAACCCCTCACCCAACAACTCACAATACCCTAACTAGCGAAACTCCTCCCAACTTGCAAGATGTTCTATCTATACATAGAAATATCACAAGAACTATCAGAACATAGCTTATGATCATTGATTAGCAAAGATTAATATAGATGACTAAAAGACATATGCGAGTGGAAGAAGACTCACATACAATAGATAATAGAAAAAGATCAAGAAAAATGATTGAAACTCAACTTACGTGAACGGAGAAACTGATTAATCCAAATTGAAGAATTCATTATAAAAATCAATTATATGATCTCGGTTCTTCAATTAGACGAGAAGAAAGAAAAAACTCTTATAAAAAAATTAAAAAAACTCTAGAAAAATAATTTATATATATATAATATTTTAAAATAAAAAAATTTATTAATAAAATAACTATTTATATTAAAACATTTTAATATTAAATAATATAATCTTCATGTATTTAAATCAGTCTTACTTCTAAAATATTATTTTTTTTTAGTTCTTTACATTATAATCTTTATCCTATGTCATGCCTATAAAAAAAAGTCAAAATGAAATTGATCTCTTTCAATAAGTTTTCTTTAGCATGTACACTTAAGGATTGAATTATTGTAAACATAATCACATATAAGAGATAGTTATGTACCAACTACATATGGTTAGGGTTTTTGTTTTGATATCAAAATAATGAACCAAGTTTTTCTTATATATATATATATATATATATATATATATATATATATATATATATATATATATATGACAAAAGCATATTTTTTCATTTGATTGAAACATTCTTTGGCATGTAGCCAACATCGTTGATTTTCATTCATATTTTTCAATTTTCATGGTTTCTATATTTACTTTTACTTTTACCAAGAAATATCTTTCTTCTTGGGTAAGAGAAGAACACGTTAATTATCATCTAGAATAATAATTTTTAATGATTAAATTGAAAAAAAGATGATTAACCATTAAGTTAGTGAGTTATCTTTTCCATGCTAACCATTAAGTTATGCATTTATTTACTTTCGACACGTAAAAGTGATCGAATCATATTTGTTTTTCTTAGTAAACCAAAACAACATGGAAAAAAAAGTACTTAGTTAAATTAATTTCCTTTAAAAATATATTTTTTCAAAACACTTCAGAAAAAAAAAATATTTTCCTTGATTTAAAACAGACACATACGACAGCTTAGTTTTTCCAACAATTACGCAAACAAGATCAATAGTTTCAATGAAAAACTAAACGTGAAAGCAGATATCTCAACAACCTCGAATTTTTAACTTAAAAAAAAAACTCAAAGTACGATATTTTTTTTTATTATTTATTTATTGCTGTATTTTTTATTTAATATATGGGAAATAAAAAAGCTTCTGTACTTGTTTTTTTTGAAGAACTGACAATGACTTTCGTTGACATAAAGCCAAAACTATGTTAGTTTTTTCTGTTGCTTCATCATTTTCATAGGAAGTTTTCTTTTTCCTTTTTATCAATTTTTACTTTTCACATGAATAATATATGAAAAATAATTATTTGAGATACTTAATTTTTTTATATTCATTTTGACCCTATCTATTTTTTACTTTTTATTCTCTTTCTTCTTAAAAAATATAAAATTTTACGCTTTTATAATATTTTATCTTTATATTTTATATCAAATTATGACAAGATCCCATTGTTTATAATAGTTATTAACTTTAATAATTTTTTATAATAAAACACGTGTTACTTTTCAAAAAAATATTTGAAATAGACTAATATCATGCGTTTGTAAAAAAAGTTATCATTATTAAAAAACTTTTTCCCTCAATATATATCTTTTGCATGTTAAAAACCTTCTGCATTTGTCACAGATCACATTGCTTCATCGTTAATCAAGTGTTCCAAAACCAGTTCAACTCAGTTTGATGTACTTGTTAAATAAGCTTTAATCCCTGCATGATTATTCAAGAACTTGAATTTTAACTTTTAAACTATAGAAACTAAAACTTAATATGAATAACACATGAAGTGGACAGTGATAATATAAAAGAATAATGATTTTGGAGACGTCATATCAGAGGTGGTGGTAGGTTCCAATTTGGCAAATGGTTGCACTCAATTCAACCGTGCAAACTTAACGCGTTGAATAAATCCATTAACAATGGCATTGCCATCATCGTCAAATACCCAAACTTCAACATCTTTTTCCACGCAGCATTAGCAGTAATGCCATTCATTGCAATCTCCATGTCCTAGCTAATTGCTTATGCTTTCAACATCCATGTTCTCACAACAAACACAACACAAACTATGCAGCTTACACACCTGTGCCTTGTCATGCCCTCAGACTATGATAAACTAGAGCCACTTCATGCAACCCCACCAAAACAGAAAAAAGTTAAGGCTAAAAAGGACTTCCAAGGGGCATGTGGAGGCCATGTTGTTGCTACCCTTCAAGGTTCCTTAACAAGGTTGTGTGAGTCAAAGTGGTGGAGTCTATGCCAAGATGGTGCAAGAGAAAGCAAGCAGATCAAGGCCTCATCTTGTGTGTTTCATGACATGGAGGGTGTGCAACTCTCTTCAAAGATTGGAAGGGACAGCAACAATCCAAGGATTTTCAGCTACGCTGAGCTGTACATAGGGTCAAGGGGTTTTTCTGAGGAGGAGGTTCTGGGAAGTGGAGGTTTTGGCAAAGTGTACAAAGCTGTTATGCCTAGTGATGGAACAGTGGTGGCTGTGAAGTGTTGCTTGGCAGGGAAAGGTGGCCAGTTTGAGAAGACTTTTGCGGCAGAACTAGCAGCAGTGGCACACCTTCGCCACAAGAACCTTGTTCCCTTGAGGGGTTGGTGTGTTTTTGAGGATCAACTTTACCTTGTGTATGACTACATGCCTAATCTCAGCCTTGACCGGGTGCTGTTTCGGAAGAACTTGAAGGAGGAGCCACTTGGGTGGGTGAGGCGTGGGAAAATTGTGAAGGGTTTGGCATGTGCGTTGCACTATCTGCATGAGCAGTTGGAGACTCAGATCATTCACAGGGATGTGAAGACCAGCAATGTGATGCTTGATTCCCACTACAATGCTAGGTTGGGGGACTTTGGCTTGGCAAGGTGGCTTGAGCATGAGCTTGAGTACGAGTATGAGACTAGGAAAGAAGCATCAACATCAAGCAAGTTTGAGCATTTCAGGTTGAGTGAGACCACAAGGATTGGTGGCACAATTGGGTACTTGCCCCCTGAGAGCTTCCAGAGAAGGAGTGTTGCAACCTCAAAATCTGATGTTTTCAGCTTTGGAATCGTTGTGTTGGAGGTGGTGTCTGGAAGGAGAGCCATTGATCTCACATACCCTGATGAGAAAATCATCTTGGTTGATTGGATCAGAAGACTCAGTGATGAAGGGAGACTCGTTGATGCTGGGGATACAAGGCTGATATACGGTTCCTACAAGGCTTTTGAGATGGAGCATTTGATTCACATAGGCCTCTTGTGCACACTCCATGATCCTGTGTTGAGACCAAGCATGAAGTGGATTGTAGAAGCACTTTCTGACATGTCAAATAAGTTGCCAACACTCCCTTCGTTTCACTCCCATCCTATGTACATCTCTTTGTCTTCTTCATCTGAGACTAGTCCAAGCAGCTCAAAAGGAACTGGCTCCGGCACAGGTACAGAAAGTTCTAGCAATCATTCTAGTTCCATTTCAAAATATGTCACTGCCACAGGAGATACCATATATGTAACAGCTGAAGCTGAACAGAGAAACGGTGGAACTAACTCTTGTAAGAGTAGCAAGAGAACGATGCATAAGCAGCCATCATTTTCTGTGGTTCAAACACCTAGGGAGATACCATTCAAGGAGATTGTTTCAGCCACAGAGAACTTCTCAGAGTCCAAAAGGGTGGCCGAGTTAGACTTTGGAACTGCTTACCATGGCATCCTAGATGGCCACTGCCATGTCATGGTGAAACGCCTTGGCTTGAAGACATGCCCTGCACTGCGCCAGAGATTTTCCAATGAGCTAAGAAACCTTGCAAAACTTCGCCACAGGAACTTGGTGCAGCTCAGAGGGTGGTGCACTGAGCAAGGAGAGATGCTTGTGGTGTATGATTACTCAGCTAGAAGATTTCTCAGCCACCAACTTCACCATCATGTCAATGGTACTAAAAAGGGTTATTCTGTTCTGAAATGGCATCATAGGTACAACATAGCGAAATCACTTGCATCTGGACTTCTCTATCTGCATGAGGAATGGGATGAACAGGTCATTCACAGGAACATAACCTCTTCAGCAGTGACTCTTGAACCTGACATGACCCCAAGACTAGGTAGTTTTGCTCTGGCTGAGTTTCTTTCAAGGAATGAGCATGGCCATCATGTGATCACCACCAAAAACAAGTCTGTTTGTGGGATTTACGGCTACATGTCACCAGAATATGTGGAATCAGGAGAAGCAACAGTGGCTGCTGATGTTTATAGTTTTGGTGTGGTAGTGCTTGAGATTGTGAGTGGACTTAAGGCTGTGGATTTTAGGCAACCTGAGGTGCTTTTGGTGAAGAAGGTTCATGAATTTGAGATGAGAAAAAGATCACTTGAGGCACTAGCAGATACAAGACTAAATGGAGAATACAATCACAAGGAGCTAATGAGATTGGTGAGGTTAGGAGTTGCATGCACCCGTTCTGACCCAAATCTAAGACCAAGCACAAGACAGATAGTTAGCATCCTTGATGGAAATGAGAAATTAATCATGGGGGAGAACATGGAGAGCAGGGAAGATTGGAGAGAAAGAAACGCTTGCTCTTTGTCTCTGGTCAAGAGAATCCAAGCTCTAGGAATACAATGAAAAGTTGCACAAGAAAATGAAGGAACAAAATGGACAATGATAGTTTGTAACATAGAAAGCTTGTTTGTAACATAGAGTTGTTTTTAACATTGTATATTTGTTTTCCTTGAAAGTCTCTGTCGATTAGATATAACATCAATTTATGTATACAATAGATATAAATTTTATTTTACAAATCGATTTTATAAGATTTAATTAGACTTAAATTCATTTCTGTAATAGATTTTTGACTTAGAATCTATTTCAGTAAAGTTTATTATTTACTAAATCTACTATTTCATCTGCTATTAAATCACTGTCGAACCATTCATCTCATAATTCAAATCAAAGCATTGAGTACTAGGACTATTATCTCTTGATAGTGTAACAGAGATAATGAATACATCAGCATATATTTCTGCTAAAGCAGGACTTATTCTATACTTTTTTCAGTTTCAAGAACATATTGTATACGATTTTGTTATGATACCAATTTCAACAGAGTGAAGGAAAACATTCTGATTTTGTCTAGTTCAAGGCAATACACACTGAATGAACACAATGTAATATCAAACACTCTTAAGTTGTAAAATTTTGTCATGTTTTCCTTTTATTTTCCTTCACGGAAAATGTGATATAAATGAGCTTGGTCCAATTTGTTTTATTTGCTCAATGTCACACCACTCAATTCTTTGGTCCAAAATTATTTAATTAATTAGGGACCTTTTTGCAATATTACAAACTAGTTAGGAACTAAATTGTAATTATTAAAAATATTCAAGAATTACATTGCAAATAAAAAAGGTTAAGTAGGAACCAATTTGCATATAAAATGTTTCGGTTGAGGTCGAGCTACCACCGACACCTCCACAATTTGTCTTCTTGGCCGTCCGGTTCCACTTCTAAATCTCTCTCCTTTATAGTTTTTACCATGGGCTTATGATTAGCGGAATCTTAATCACGGCCCAATCTCGACCCAATGACTCTAATCACATCTTACTTTAATCCCGTCCTAAACCGAAGATTATGATTGGTCGTCCACTATGAGCCGTTCGATAATGTCTTTTCCAGATAATTCTTCGACCGTCCGGTCTATCCGGCACAGTCTTTTCGAAACAATTCTTCGACTGTTCGGTCCATCCAGTACATTTAGGGACTAATTTAAATTTAAAAGGTTTCACGAAGTTATATATAATTAAAAAAAATCTTTGGGAAATGAATAGAAAAACACTCAGTTTCTTATAAGAGTAATATTTGATTAGTTTCTCACTTTCAAACAGATTATATGTTTTTGTATTATTATTTTAGTTATTCATTTTCATAATTATGTCCAAATACATAGTAATATATTAAAAAATATATATTTAATAAACATTCGAAGAAATGTAAATTTATTAATGTAAAGGTGATGAAACATTAATGTTACACTAGTATAAAACTCTTGTATAAATATAGAAAAATGATTTTTTGACATACCTAAATTTTGTACATTCATTTGATATCATTATTTCTTACTTTTTACTCTCTTCTTTTCTAAAAAAATACAAAAGTTTACATTTTTATGACAAACAATTGTAGCATGACATACTTTTATATTCATTTAACACATAATATAAGAATAAAATGGTCATAAAATTGTAAACTTTTGTATTTTTTCAGGAAAATAGAAAATAAAGAAGGATAGTATCAAATGAATATAAAAAGTTTAGATGTATCAAATAATCATTTTTCTTTTATGACCTTTTTATCTTTATATTTTGTGTCAAATAAATGTAAAAGTATCTCATAAATTTTAATTGTCCAAGAATATAATCAAACTTAACTACACAAATTTCACTCTAAAAAGAAATCCATATTTATATAAAAAGAAGAAATAAATATGATTTAATGATAAAGTAAAGGAAAAAAAAGAGAGAAAAAAGGGAGTGTGATTAAAAGGTGTCAAAAAATCCGCAACTCATTGGAATTGTGTGTGTTTGTGTGAGATGATCTCCTAAAAAGGCTATTTCTTCTTTTGACCCTTCCCTCACTCCACACTGTAAGGTATTTGTTTGGGTTTTTCTTTTATTTTTATTTTTATTTTTTTTCTCTAACGAAACAAAATCATACGCACACTACACTCTTTCTCACTCTGTTTTTCGCATTCATTTTTCGACGAAAATTGAAGAAGGGAGATTCGGTTTTCTCTGCGTTTTTTTTTCTTTCGTTGAGGAAGAAACTGCATTGCTGTGAGGTGTTCGAAGGGGTTGGGATATATGTCCTTCAATCAATCAAAGGTGGAAAAGAACGACGTCGTTTACAGAAGAAACGGACGATCATCCACCTTTAACCAGCAAAGAGGTTCCTACGGCAAAGCTGCTGGCGATGGCGGTGGAATCGCGCCGTCAAACAATTCATTATCCACTGCCCGAAGGTGACTTTAGGCTTGCCATTCACATTTTGCATGTCTTGTCTTTCGTCATTAAATTTTGATTGATGTTGTAGTAATAATGTCGCCAATGTGGATGTGTTTTAGAGTGTGAAATGCACTGCTATAATGGATAAAAAAAAAACGAACATTGTGATTGTTATATAATTATATGATATATACGTATATATAATATGGTGTGTAAGACTGTAGTTAATTGTTTTTCTGTGATTAATGTTGAAGGATGTGGATTGAGATTTTATTTTTGGAATTTAGATGCATTATAGAGTGTGAAGTGTAATTGTATAATTAAGTGTTGACATTGTGATTTTGATAAAAAAAAAGTGACAAATCATAATTTATATTTAGTTGTTTGTAGATTAGTTTTGAAGGATGTAGATTCGGGATTTTCTTTTTAATCTGGATAAGTTTTAAACTGGGAATAGTAATTTTGTACTTGTTGAGAATAGTTTAGTGTTGACGTTGTCATTGAGATATAATATGCAACAAATTGTAATGATATTGTAATTGATTGTTTGTAAAATAGTATTGAAGATGTTGATTGAGACTTAATTTGTTGATTTTGTGGAATTTTTTTTTTAGTGTATGAAGGCAGATAGAATAAAGTTGGTTTTGGAAATTGGGATTTTGTTTTTCTCTATACTTTTATATGAAGGGGATAAAACTTTTTTTTCAGTTTTGGTGTCATTTTTCAACAAGACTATTTACCCTTTATTGAATGAATATAATTTTATTATTTGATAAAATACATAATAGACACACATAGGTGGGAAGCGATGTGTTTACACGAGTTGTTTGAATGTGGTTTACAGCGATAAAGTGTAACAGCAATGTGTTTTAATTGATAAAAGGAATTAATGAAATTGTAAGATTGTGATTGAGATAACATATGTGATAAAATATAATCAATTATTGTATGTGAAATAATATTAAAGGATCTGGATTGATGTTTATTCATCAACTTGGTTGGGTTTTAGAGTTTAAAGGGTGTTAATATGAATGAAAAAAATTAAGTTCTGACATTATGATTGTGATAAAATATGAAGCAAATTGTAATTGTTTTTAAAATAGTATTGAAGGTGTGGGTTGATTTTTTATTTTTTATTTTTTTGAATTTAGATGTAGAGGGTAAAATTTAGTGTTAAAATGTATAAAAAGAATTAAGCGATACTATGTAACAAATTAATAACATGTTTGTAGAGGGGTGATGAAGGGTGTAGGTTGGGATTTTTTATTTCTTTTTTTTTAATTTAGATACATTTTTTGAGTGTAAGGTATGATGTTATGATTGATGAAAATTATTAAATGCTGTGATTGTGATAAAATATTTAACAGACTGTAAATTATCATTGTTTGCTTAATATATAGTGTTGGAGGGTGTAGATTAGCTCTAGTTTTTTCTAGTGAAATTTGGATGCATTTTAGTTGTCTTGTTATAATGGATGAAAAGAATTAAATATTGATATTATTGTTACGATAAGAGTATATAATTAATCCCATTATGATGGTTATGATTGAAATTTCCCTTTCTTGCTTTTTTTTGTGAAATTGGAATGTGATTTAGAGTTCAAAGTGTAGTATCATAACAAATGAAAAAAAAAATCAATTTTGATGAAAGTTAAAAAAAGAATATTGTTTAATTATATTTTGTAGAATAGTGCTGATGAATGTAAATTAGGATTTTATTTTGTTGACTTTGTAGAATTTATTTGTGTTTTAATCTATGAAGTTTAACATTATAATGGATGGAAAAAATTCGATTTTATATTGTTAATATGTATGTGTGTGTGTAATAAATTATATATTATGATTATGATTTTTTGTTGATAGTAGAATAGTGTTTTAAGGTGTATATTGAGAATTTTCTGGAATTTGGTTCTGTTTTAGTACGCAAAGTGCAATGTCATTCGGGTGAAAGGAATTAAACACTGACATTGTGATAATACATGTACCGAAGTATGTATAACATTTATACAATATTGTTGAAAAGTATAGATTAGGATTCTTTTGTGGAATTTAGATGTGTTTTTGTATGTAATAGGTAGTGTTATAATGAATGGAAAAGTTAAATGTATGTACGTTGTATATGATTAATTATAAAGTTGTGAAAACCTTCTATTTTCTCTTTTTTGTGACACGTGGTTTGATGATTCGTTACTTAAACTATTTTTTCCACACCATTATGATTTGTGTATTTTTTTTTTCTTCATTATTGGTTTATTGATTATGCATGTTGATTGTTATAGTTTTAACAAGAAGTCTAATAATGCACAAGGTGGACAATCTAGGCTAAATCCTTCCCAGGGAAATTCAACAGAGTCAAATAATGCATCTGCTGCTCGGAACATTAGTAATGGTATCCATGGACAGTCCCACTTACATGGTAAGATTTAGGAGTAATATTTATTTATTTCTGGGAAAAAATTGTAATTCTTGTCTTCATTGAGTTTTAGTGTCTGGTTATGTTGCTCCGTAGATTTTTTCTGAAGAATTATTTTTGAAACATTCTTCCCTCTTTTTTTAATAGGAGAATCTTCTGATGTTAAGTGTTTTATAAATATTGATTTTTTTTTTGTATGTAATTCATGGATTTGTGTGGCATGATAGGTGCACCAGATGGGCCAATTACAAAGTCATCTGAATCATCAGCTGGGCATAAGAGCACTGGAATTGTTCCAAAGGCTGAAACTGCTTCATTGCCCCCTTTGATTTCTGATCCAGTACTTCCCACAAGCCTTGCTAAGGGTATGTTAGTCTTGTACGATTTTGTTGTGTACATTAGACATCCATTAACAACTCTTATTTTTGAAAATAAATTTTCTTATTAGCAGTTAGTTATGTTGTGTGTGAGATTTGTGAAATTTCAATACATATGTCTGTACCAGGAGATGATGAGTCTAAGGCATTCCCTTTTCAATTTGGATCCATTGTTCCTGGCGTCATTAATGGGATGGCAGTAAGTTTCTTGTATATTATTTGATTAGAATATGATGCGTTACACATTTTGTGGAATTTTGGCGTGAGTAGAGTAATTGATCATGTTACTGTTCTTTTGTACAGATTCCTGCTCGTACAAGTTCAGCTCCTCCTAGTTTTGATAAGCAGAAGCCTGATCAGGTATGCATTTTTTTTTCACTTCCTTTCCTTAATTTTTGTACTATCATTCAAAGAGTTACTATCCCCTCTCCTTTCAAATGTGAAGAGCATTTCTTTTAGATTCTATCCTACAAAGATGATCTGATTTATATTTTATAGATGAAATAAGATCCTTATTCTTTTCGTATGTCTTGAAGTTGACATTATTAGTGATATTAGTATTCAATAATTGAAGATGAACTTTTTCTATGTCTTTCCATTCTAAGGAATGCTTATGTTGGAGGTATAATTCCTTGACTTTCAGGCTCTTGATGACTCTGACAAATCTGTGTCTTCGGATCCAATTCCTCCTGTTCCAAAGCAGCAAAAATCACACGAGAAAGATGCTGGTGTCAATGAGCAATCTAACGTTGAGGAGATTAAGGCAAACAAGGATTCTGAGGTGTCAATTTTAACCTCAGTAAATCAGATGTCAAAACCCTCTGTTGTTCCTGTAACTGGGATTTCAATCTCAACTTCATATCACCAATCACAGGCTCCTTTACAGTTTGGAGGTGCTAATCCACAGATTCAATCTCATGGCATGACAACAACATCCATCCAAATGCCTATACCGATGCCTTTACCAATTGGTAATGCTACACAAGTGCAACAGCCGGTTTTTATTCCAGGTCTTCAACCTCATCCAATGCATCCTCAAGGGATCATGCATCAAGGCCAAAACATTAATTATTCTCCCCAAATGGGTAATCAATTAGGCAACATGGGCATTGGCATAGGTTGTCAATATCCACAACAGAAAGGAGGAAAATTTGCAAGTCCTCGAAAAACTACCCATGTTAAGATAACTCATCCTGAGACACATGAAGAGTTAAGACTTGATAAAAGGAAGGATGCATACTCAAATGGTGGGTCATCCTGTGTTAGACCACATCCTAACATACCTTCTCAATCCCAGCCTGTTAAATCTTTTCCGGCTTCTCATCCTATGAACTATTTTTCATCCAACTCGTATAATACAAATTCTCCTTATTATCCACCTAATTCTCTCCCATTAACAAGTAGCCCAATGACTCCTAATTGTCAACCACCAACATTTAATTTTCCTCTGCACCATGGTCCCCAAGGTGTGAGTTTTATGAATTCATCTGCACAAGGTTCCTCACCTACTAATAAAACTAGCACTCCAACAGGGATTACATCTATGACCAATAAGCCTAATGGTACAACTACTATAGTGGACTCATCCTTGTCAAATTCCTGTATTGCTGATGTTCAAAATGGAGAATCCCCTGGTTCAACAATATCTTGTGATGTTAGCTCCTCCATGTTGCAAAAAGGATCGGAAACCTGTTCAGAAGTTTCTCCACAACAATCTAAGTTTTCTAGTGATTTTGTCACAGATGTGTCTAATAATGAAGGTGGAAGGGAATCTCTCGGTATCTCCAACTCTTTGAAGGATAAAAAACCAGGGAAGAAAGATCAAATATCACAAAATCAGGTATATGCGTGAAGAATTATTCATGCACACAAATGAACACTTGAATGTAAAGGATGTACTTTTCAGTATTATGTGATCTTGGTGTGCTTGAATATAAGGTATAGTTTTTGTCTTTTTCCACAGGTTTCTGTAGGATCTCCCACAATGGACACTATACGTTCTGGAGTTGTTGATCAAGTTATATCTGATATTGGAGTACCCGATGCTTTAGGAACTAAAAAAAATCATTCTGCAGCAATTACTATTGAAGATCGTCCAGGATCTGATACAATTTCTACTGGTGTTGAAGTGGAGACCAATGGGTCTGTAGAAGCTTCTGCTTATGTTTCAGTGGAAGGATGTGGTGCGCAAACTATTGACAAAGTTCACAATCAGATGCCTGATAAGACATATAAATTAGTTGAAGGTAAAAAAGAAAAAAACTAAAACCTTATGATAAAAGTGATGTGTCATCTCCTAAAGTATACAAACAATATTAAATTTAATGGAACAAAAATTAAATTAACAGAAAAGATCTTACAAATTTGAGCATTTGAGAATTCTATCACGATAAGATGAATTTGCAAATTTGAGCATTTTGAGAATTCTATCACGATAAGATGAATTTGCAAATTTTAATAAACAATATGATAGAGTCAGTGATAATTTAGGCACGTCTGCCACGGCTACATCGAGTTATTTATTCTAGAGATGTCTCTTTTATTAGAAATGGTAGATTAGTTACAAATTATTTTGATTCAGGAAACTTTGGCTCATCAGATCTGCAGTCTACTGATCTTCCAAAAACAACACTAAAGCATGTTAAGAACGATTCAGAGAATGTTGATGTTGAGTTAGGTACCAAGGATAGACCAACTATAGAACCAAATAAGGTGAAAAACACATCTAAAGGAAAGAAGAAGAGAAGAGAGATACTTCAGAAAGCAGATGCCGCTGGGTCAACTTCCGATCTTTATAATGCATACAAGGGACCTGGGGAAAAGAGAGATGTCTTAAGTTCTGAGAGCAAGGAAAGTGTTACTATTCCTCTAAGCTTGAAACAATTTGATGTTGGTCAGTCTGATATTAAAGCCAGTGAGAAATGTGATCATAATAAAGTTGAGCTTGATGATTGGGAGGACGTTGCTGACATGTCTACCCCTAAACTGGAGGTTCATGACATATCTCAAATAGTAGGTGAAGGACATGGAAGTACAACCAAAAAATATTCACGTGATTTCCTTCTGAAATTTGTAGAGCAGTGCATTGATCTTCCTGAAGGTTTTGAAATCACTGCAGACATTGGAGCTTTGATGAATGCCAATATTGGCGGCTCTCATATTTTTGAGCGTGATTCACATCCTAATCCTGGAAGAGCTGTAGGTGGGTTGTCTCGGATGGATCGTCGTGGCGATGTTATTATGGAGGACGATAGATGGAACAGAGTTTCTGGTTCTTTTCGTTCTGGACGTGGTCCAGAAGGCACCGGAGGAAATTCAGGATTTCGATTTGGTCATGGAGGCAACTTTGGTGTTTTAAGGAACCCTCGTGCACAAACACCTCTACAATACGGTG
This sequence comes from Vigna reflexopilosa, assembly GCA_027742785.1. Classification (NCBI taxonomy): domain Eukaryota; kingdom Viridiplantae; phylum Streptophyta; class Magnoliopsida; order Fabales; family Fabaceae; genus Vigna; species Vigna reflexopilosa. Next base: position 1,263,157 of record CM050929.1, on the reverse strand, counting down.
GAGGGATCCTTTTTGGGCCAATGCAATCTGGGGGAAATCAAGGTGGAAGAAATAGCCCTAATGGGGAGAGATGGCAGCGATCTGCTAGCTTCCAACAGAGGGGTTTAATTCCTTCGCCAAACCAAACTCCTTTACAAATAATGCACAAAGCTGAGAATAAGTACGAAGTGGGTAAAGTGACAGATGTGGAAGAGGTAAAACAGAGGCAGTTGAAAGCTATCTTGAACAAACTAACACCACAAAATTTTGACAAACTCTTTGAACAGGTGAAAGAAGTTAATATTGACAATGCAATCACCCTCATCGGTGTCATTTCACAAATATTTGAGAAAGCTCTCATGGAACCTACCTTTTGTGAAATGTATGCCAACTTTTGTTTACATTTGGCTTCGGAGTTGCCTGATTTTAGTGAGGACAATGAAAAAATAACTTTTAAAAGGTTATTATTGAACAAGTGCCAAGAGGAATTTGAGAGGGGTGAAAGGGAAGAAGAAGAAGCAAATAAGGCTGATGAGGGTGAGGTTAAGCAGTCTACTGAGGAAAGGGGAGAAAGAAGAGTTAAGGCAAGAAGACGAATGTTGGGAAACATTAGATTGATTGGAGAACTATATAAGAAGAAAATGTTGACAGAGAGGATAATGCATGAGTGTATCAAGAAGTTACTGGGTCAATATCAAGATCCAGATGAAGAAAACATTGAAGCTTTGTGCAAGCTAATGAGTACTATTGGGGAGATGATTGACCATCCAAAAGCCAAGGAACATATGGATGCATATTTTGAAAGAATGAAATTATTATCAATCAACATGAATTTATCTTCTAGGGTGAGGTTCATGTTGAAGGATGCCATTGATTTGAGAAAGAATAAATGGCAACAAAGGAGGAAAGTAGAAGGTCCCAAAAAGATTGAGGAGGTACATAGGGATGCTGCTCAGGAAAGGCAATCCCATGCTGGTAGGTCAAATCGTGGTCCTGGTAACAATCAATCAAGTAGAAGGAATCCCGTTGATTTTAGTCCAAGAGTGTCTTCTAATTCTCAAATGGGTGGATTATGTGGTCTTCCAACTCAAGCACGTGGGTATGGTGGCTCTCAGGATGCTCAATTTGAGGAACAACAATCTTATGAAGCTAAGACCTTGTCAGTTCCTCTGCCTCAAAGATCTTTAGGAGATGATTCTATAACCTTGGTACCTCAAGGTGGTCTTGCTAGGGGAATGTCTATGAGAGGATCAACCACAATTTCCAATCTGCCAATATCTGATGTGGTTCCTGTGCCTAGAGACCCTCATATAATGGCTGCAGGTCTTAATGGTCAGAGTAATTCAACAGAGCGCACACAATATAACTCAATGGAGGATCTTGGGTCAAGAGGTGGTACTAACAGGTCTTTAGGTCCATCTACTCATGATCAATCAATTGCCCCTGAGCATAATGTAAACCATGGTAACAGAAACTTGAGGAGTGTTTCACATGCTGCTCAATTGCAAGGATCCATAATCTCTCAGAATGCTTATTCAGATAAGATTGTGTCAGAAGAACAACTGGGAGACATGTCCTTGTCAGCCATAAGAGAATACTACAGGTTTTTTTTTTCTTTTCACTTTTTCTCTACAGCACGTTTTTTCTCCTAGTTACAACTTCTGTGGCCAGTTATATTCTTGTTGGGAAGCTTAAACAAACAAAGTACAGCACACATATAATCTTTTAAGTAAAACCATTTTATATTAGAAATGTTCAATTTTTCCTGGTGGGAATATTTTTTTTCTTATTTTTTTAATGTGTCTTTTTTTTCAAATAAAGTGAAGTATTTTTCTTGAGAGAAGATTTTTTGTTCACTTGTTTTATTTTAAACCAAACTCATGTTCTCTTTTGATGTGTGTGTGACCTTCACATCATAACCTAAAATTTATCTTGAAAAACTTTTAAATTAAAAAAGAAAAAATATGAAGACACTTATATTTAAATATTGATCTTAGGTCTATTTATTTTTGTTAGTAAGCAAGGAAGAATGTATAAATATGTAAGTGATGTGCATATAAATGTTGTGTAAAAAAATGAAGTTGTGGTTGTACCAACAAAAGAAGCTTCTAATTTATATCTTTGTACACAACTTTGACATACACATAAACATGTAAACATATTCTCTTAATGTGTTAAAATATAAATATGGCAGGTTGACCTACATCTAAATATGATCTCTTATTTGTATAAAAGTATAAATGTATTTGGATGACATAGGTATTGGTGTCATAGGTGGGTAAACCCAACAACTGAACCGCAGTATAACTTGCCTAGCTGGTAGGTTCAATCATCTAAACCACTCCACCATTTACAGGTTCACCTAGTAGGTTCAACCCAACCCATTTTGTCAACCCTATATGTATGCAACTTACAAATTATTTTGCATACATATAGACATTATCTCATGATGGTACCAAAATTTTATTTTTCTACTCATTGGAGGATTGAACTTTTAATACTTAAATTAAATGACTCCTGAACAATATCATAGGAGCAGTTGGAGCGGTGTTGAAATATTGTCCTATATTTGTGTTGGATTTAGAAAGGAGGTTATGTGAAGTTTCTTTTTGCTGCTACATCAAATTCATGAATTTTATTTTTTGTTACAACTTTGTCATGACGAATTTTTATGCTATGTGTATTGTATTCCATTGCCCAAATTACATGTTTTAATTTTTTTTCCTTCATTTTTTGAATTTATACTGGTGAATTTAATTCCCAGTGTTCTCATCATTTAATCATCTTACTAAAACTTATGCAATTTTCAGTGCTAGAGATGAGAAAGAACTTGTTTTGTGTATCAAAGATTTGAACTCTCCAAGCTTTTATCCTTCTATGGTTTCTCTCTGGGTCACAGATTCATTTGAGAGAAAGGACACAGAAAGAGATCTTCTTGCCAAACTACTTATCAACCTTGTGAAATCTCAACATCACACCATAAGTCAAGTCCAACTCATCAAAGGGTAAGATTGATTTAACCATAGTAGGGAAAATTCATTTATTCTTAAGGCAACTATCAATTGATTCCTTTGTATGTTGGCTAGGTTTGAATCTGTTCTCTGTACATTGGAGGATGTCATTAATGATGCCCCTAGAGCAGCTGAGTTTCTTGGCCGAATTTTTGCTGAAGTCATAATAGAGAGAGTAGCTACTTTTACTGAGATTGCACAATTAATACGTGATGGTGGAGAAGAGCCAGGTAGTCTCTTAGAAATTGGACTTGCAGGTGATGTTCTTGGAAGCACGTTGGAGGTAATTCAAAATGAAAAGGGAGACGTGGTTCTAAATGAGATTCTTTCAGGAAGCTCTAATTTCCAGTTGAAATCTTTCCAGCCACCTAATGCTAAAATATCAATGAAGTTGGAAAAATTTATTTAGACAGTAGTTATGCTTATTGAATGTCTTTTTTTGTGTAGAAGGGAAAATTGTTTTGACTAGTGGTTTTTTGGGTACTCATTTTGCAGAGAATGATTTTTCTCTGTGGAATGGGTGAATAGAGTTTTTTTTATATGGGATTCTTTATTTTTATATTCTTTTTCCATCATCTTTACTACAATTGTAAGACGTTCATTTAATCATAAGAAATTCTAGGTATAGTCATGTTTTTTTTTTTACATATTCATTTATATATATATAAGAGGAGTTACGTGTTAATTAAAGTCATGAATAACTTCGGCAAAAACAAATAGACATAAAACATTCGTGTTGTATTGAAGATCTAACACTTTAGCAATGAAGTAATCCGATGAATATATAACATTATATATAACTTTGCATTTTTGCATATGGTAGTTAACATATCACATCATTTTCTGAAAATAAATGAATTAAATATACGAATGTAAAGATTACTGTATTAAAATATTACACCTCAAAAATCATTAGCACATAATCGATTCACATAAAGGACAAGATGCACTATTTCTTATAGAATATCCCTTTCATAATGAGGTAGTCATGCTGCATCTTTACATATATTTTCTATTTTAAAATACGTCTGAAATTTATTTTATTTTTTGGTTTGTATTTGTTTATCTTTGTATTCTAAAGAAAAGTCATTTTATATCTCCTCTCTGAACAATTTTGGATCTATTAAATGATTTCTGAAAGTTTGTCTCCACAAATATTTTGTAATAGTGTAATTGTCACTCCCTTTCAATTTTAATTTGTGATTTTGTTTTTTTCAACAGATTTTCAAACATAAGATAAAACATCAAAATCAAAAAATTATATATATATATATATATATATATATATATATATAAAATAAATTAGTCATATCTTTTTATAATGTGACTTGTCAAGTTAACATAACCAGAATAAGAAATGATTTTTTTAAGAAAAAGTCAACTAAAAGATTCTTACTACTCAAAAGTAAAATCTAAACATATTTGTATGAGAAAAATATGCTCAAGACTTTATGAAATTGAGAAACATATTATTAAAGGAATAATCATTCATGGATAAACAAGAACAAATGGACCTATAGATGCATAAATATAGATGAAAAGATCAAGAGACTCAGTTTCTACAGCAAAACCAAGAAAAAAAAAGGGAAAGACAAGGAAAAGCTTTTGAAGATGCTCAAAAGGGAGAAGTACCTTTTGGTGATCCTTCTGATATTTCTTCATTTTTTCTTTGTTTGTGTTAATGGTAAGCACTTTGTGCTGGTGCATGGAGCTTTTCATGGTGCATGGTGTTGGTATAAGGTGGCTGATCAACTGAAATCAGAAGGTGAGAATGTGACAAGTCTGGACATGGCAGCATGTGGTGTGAATCCAAAGCAGAGTGAAGAAGTTGATTCAGTTTCAGAATACCATAAGCCTTTGATCACATTCTTGGCCTCTCTTCCTCCACAGGAAAAGGTCATTCTTGTAGGTCATAGTCTTGGAGGGCTATCAGTATCCATTGCCATGGAAAAATACCCTCAGAAAATCTCTGTTGCAGTTTTCATCACTGCAGCTGTTGTCACTCAGAACCTCACCTACCTTGCTTTTCTTCAAGAGGTATTGCTTTCACTTATTAAGAAGTGGATTTAAGCCTAATTCAATCTCACAAAACCAGCTTATAAATTAAGGTTTACACTTTATATATAAATTAAGGTTTACACTATAAATTAGTTTTATAGTAGATATGAGACTTCCAACATCACTGGTCACACGTTTTCAACCAATTATCTCAAGCTTGTATCCAAACTCATGCTTCATAATCTTTAAGTATGTGTGTTTTTCTTTTTATATATATGAATTAAACTAATTAAGATTTATTGTACCCTTTTACATATACATATAAATGCACTGAAACACTTTGTTCATTTGTTATCTATTGGATAAACTAGTGAATTTCTTTATATATGTGTGTGTGTTTGAATATATAAGTGTGTGTTTCATTTCTATCTATAAAAGAAATTATAATTATGAAATCATACGATATGGGGAATCTATGTGTTAATCTTGTAGGCAAATAGAAGATTGGGAAATGATTTGCAGGAACAATACTTCATATTCGATGGAAACAAAGCTCCAATCCTCTCATCAACTGGAGTTGAATTTTTTAGATCAAGATTGTACCAACTATCAACAACCGAGGTAAACATGTTCAATTCCATATTTCATTGGCAGAGAATCATTAAAGCAATTGAAAAGTTAACGAATGATACATTTGAAAAATTGACTCGATATAATCTTGTTTAAGAGGTTTTTAGACTATTCAGTAGTTACATGTAGGACACTATGAGCACGTTAAGATTAGATGACTAGTCTTGTATCATCTACTAAGACGTGTATAGTTTGTTTGTATCCAATGGTGGTTATAGTTGTATAAATGTTCACAAAATCACAAACAAAAATTTTTTAAGACGTCACTGTTGTTAAGAACTTATCTGCATTGTATTGCATAAGTCTTCCAAGATAAAAAAGAATTAATATTAAAACACGGGTCTTTATAATCGTTGCTCAGTTTTATTTGAGAAACATTGTTCACGTGTTTTTCTCGTGAATATAGACGCGTGGTAATATTTTGAGTTGTAATGATTGAGATGTTTTTAGTAAGAGTTTGCTCAAGAGAAACTGAGTTATAATTGTTAGAATTTTAAGTGTGAGTCAAAATCTCATATTAGATAAAAATAAGAAAGTAGAACATCATGTAAAGATGAAAATCCATTAACATTTTTTAAAGTTTTGGGTTAAGAATCGTATTAATCTCTTATATGGTTGAGTTCAGATCTGATAAACCTAGTTAAACTTAAACTTCCATCTGTTTGTTCCTCTATTTACCTTCTATCAGTTTCAGCATTTGCTTATGTATTTATTTTTAGTGTTGTTTGTGTGTTGGGAGCTATTCCACAATAATATAAATACAATTGTTTAGTTATTTTGATTTTGTAGACACATATGTGGATGATTTGATTATGATAAACTTTATCTTTTGTATATAGAATGCATTGTTCCATTAGAAGTGAAAAATCTGTTTACACATTATGCAGGATCTAACACTTGCAGTATCTGTGGTGAGACCTTTACCTCCCTTTATGAGTGATGTAAAATTATTGGAAAAAGAAAGTGCAGTAAGCAAGAACAGGAATGGAAGGGTTTCTAAAGTGTTCATAATTGCTGAAAAAGATAATTTGATACCAAAGGACTTTCAGAGGTGGATAATTCAGAACACTGGTCCATTTGCTGATGTCAAAAAGATAAAGAATTCAGACCATATGGTCATGATTTCCAAACCAAAAGAGCTTGCTTTGGAACTGTTAAAGATTGCTTACAAATTTTAACTTCAATAATATGGTAATGTAATCTGCATCATAAAATAAAGACATGTTTATTGGACCATTATCATAAAAATAAGTTATAATGATATCTTTTTTTAGTACACCAACATTCAAACCTCGTATTCACGATACATAAAGATGTTAGGAATATAAATGTAAGTTTAAGTCTCACATTATATAAAAATGAGAAAATAAAACATTATATCAAGATGAAAGACCCGTTAACTTAACTTACTATCCTAATAAACCTCCTCTTCGGTAAATCCACCAAAAGATGTTTTTTTATGATTTGAGCTTGGAAAATTTAATGCGGTACTCCGATTACTTACAGAAGGTTTATCCACACATATTTAGTTTCAAAGCTTCAAATATTTAAATTTTAGGATAACTAATTTAGGAAGACTTCTACTACTCATTGCCTTTGATATAGAACCATATGAGCAATTGAAAAACTAATGAAGGATGTAATAAAAACAGTTTATTAGTTATTTATATTTATTGAAACATGGATTTTATTTAATTTTTCTAAATTGTAGGACCAATGTAACGTTGCCATGGATTAAAAGTGTGTTTTACTTAATATTGAAGTAAAATCAAAATATAAGAGACCAACAGATCTTATTGAAATCCAATAATTTGAAACAATATATGATTATTCATAGGGAAAAAAATTTATCTGCGGAAAAAAAAAATATGCTAGAACGGGAGTTCACATGAGACATAAGAATTTGTAACAGAGTCATAAATAAACTCTTTACATTTTACTTTAAGATCATTAAAAGAGGATTGGACTTAAAAAATATAAAGAATGTATTCTCGTCATACTTGAAAGAAAGAGATTGATGTTTTGATGTGAATCTATAGGTATAGTTCTTGGATGTAGGAGTAAGTTATGATAAGTTATACTTGAAAGAAATTGATGTCTTGATGTGAATATATAGGTATAGTTCCTAGATGTAGGAGTAAGTTATGATAAGTAAATAGTCTCTTAATTTGCCTAATAGATCGATCTTCTAGAAATAGAATTAAATATTTATGTTATGATTGAGCCACAAATACTATGTTGAGATGAGATTATTGAACCATGAAAGTTGTATTATAATAGACAATTGATTATTGATAAGAATGGTTTATTTTAAGTTGAACATGAATAGTTTTAATATCATTTTAAATCTTAAGCAGCTTACCTTTTGCTTTTGTGGTGTTGTGACATCTACTGATAATATATTATACATAAGTGATAGTAAGGAGCAATAGTGAGATTGTAGAGTTCTTTGATTTCAAATCTTTTCTACGAAATTACATATTTTGTTCTTGTAATTTGTAAAACATCATGTTATTTTCTTTCAGAAGTGAAATAAAATACTTGTAAGATTAACTTAGTAGAGTTAAATCGTCTAGTCAGCTAGACTAGTTCATACTAGGAGTGATTATACTCGTCTTAGCTAGTTGAGTTAGTTTTATACTCCAGAAAAGCTCTCCATTGAGACCTCCACCATGTTGTTAAGAAACCTCCACGAGTTGTCCAAGCTTGCTTTTCCTCTATTTGAGTTGCTCAATCGTCTGGTCAGCCTCTCCATGTGTTTGAGTTCTCCTTGTTACCCAGCTACTTTGTCGAGTTCATTGCACTTCCCACCAAGCTTTGTACCGAGCTCTTCACCAAACTCTCCAGAGCTCTCCATGCACAATGTTGGCCTATCCATGTTACTCAATTGTATAGTCGACCTTTCCTCGCTACTCGGTAATGTTGCTGAGATTTTCTTGTCATTCGGCACACTTATTGAGCATCACCTTCTACTTGTCGTCTTTGTCAGACTCTTCTTTCTACTCACCAATGTTGTCGAGCTCTCCTTGCTAGTATGCATACTTGCGAGTTCAACTTGTTCTCGGCCCCTGATCTCCACTCTGTCACAAAACTCGGACGCAGCTTGGCATCCGGTCTCCCCATCATCAAAGAGCCCAGATCCAGCTCGACATTCGATCTTCTCGCCACCACACAACTCGGGCTGAACTTGGCAACCGATCTTTAGCTCGGGAGGTTGGCGTCTGAACTCTTTGTCATCAACAAAATTCTTATCTCTTCCTCCATATTTTTAGTAAGGAGATTTGTTTCTCCTTTGTCTCAGCTCATCAATACTTTGCAATGTAGTCAGCCTTACCACAGTTATAGCATTTTCCCAATTTGCATTCATTTGCATAATGGTTGTGCTTAACACATTTAAAGCATTTCACTCTTGATTGACCTTCCAAGGCTTTACCTTGTTCTCGACCACGCCAATTCTGCTGACCAGCGACTTATTCTTTGTTATCTTCATGGTCATCTTCATCATGACCTCTGCTTCCTCAACCACCTCGACCTCTTTCTCCAAGACCTCACTCATGAGTGATCCAAGCTCCTCCTTTAGGTCATGTTGTGCTTGAAGTGTTTGATCCAGTGGTTGATAGTTTTTCCTTCTCCGTTGTTCGTCTGCCTCAAACAACCTTGCAAGCTCTTCAACTGTGAGCATTGACAGGTCCTTGGACTCCTTGATGGCACAAACCATGTTTTTGAAATATCTATTAATGATCTTGGAATTTTCTCCACAAACTCGACTGGCTCGCCTGCCGAGTTGATTTGCCACGATCTCTACCCGAGTAATGTAGTTAGTTAGTCATTTTCTCTCCTCCATCTTTAAGTTTTCAAAATGACCTCTGAGAGTTTGAAGTTGGACTTGTCTAAAACGGTTGTCCCCTTTGTACACAATTTTCAGGATCTTTGACACTTCTCTTGATGTAGCTTTTTTCTATCTTCTCAAAGCCTGACTTGCCCACCATTGTGTACATTAGATACAAAGCCAATTTATCTTTTACTCACATCTTTCTTAATGGAGCAATCTAGGCCATCGTTTGTTCGTTGGTTCTTGGTACCCATTTTCTATTATGTCCCACACGTATTGTGATCTAAGAAAAGCCTTTAACTACAAATTTCAATTAACGTAATTAGCTTTCTTTGATAGTTGTGACAAGAACGTACCGTTTACGAGATTTGTCATCTCTCTCACTCTCTCTTTCTCTCAAGCACATTGTTTTACTCTCTCTCTCTTTCTCTCTCACTCGGACACTTAGGGTATAAAGTCAATTTGAGAAACATGACACACACTATATGATTGTATTCTGTAATTCTGGGTGTTTTATTGAAGAATGTCATAAACCTTAAATAACCGTAGGACCAATAATAAAAACATGATCCCTAATGGGGCGAGTATAAAAACAGTAAAAGAAACCAAATATGTAAAATATGTAAATTTAAAAACAGAAACAGGAACTAAATCTATAAAGTTAAAACTAGTAACAAGAATAAAAAATAAGACTCAAAACGAAATCAATGAAATTACAGAAACACCCTAATTTAAGTTTATCCAACAAAAACATCCTCTATATATTAACTTATGATTCTTGATTTATTGTAAAACTGGTATATTTTTTATTTGTCTTACAAGAGTTTATGGAAAAGGTTAACCATATAGTTTAATCATCTATATTTTTTACCAATTACTTTTAAGTTTATAAAACAGGTTAGAAAACAATGATTGTGCTCTAATTTAGATTAAAGAAAAACAACAAACAATTCCTGCATGTTTTCATCGCTCGTCTGCTGCAAAATATGATGTCTTGTGACCATATCCACCCCATTTTCTAAGCAAAAAAGCAAAAGAGGACCTCAAAGAACAAAGGGAAACGTTACATAGTTGCTCAAATTCTTGTCATCTGAAGAACAACTCCCTGGCCACCAGGTACTATGACCAAACGAAAGGCTGGTGAATGGCAGTAACTTGGTGAGAGAGAGAAGTGAAACTTCATCAGAATCAGAGACAAAATCACCTTCAGTTCTACCATGGCTAAGTGCTGTCCAACACATACCCGTGCCCCTATTCCAAATGGCATATAAGCTTGTGGAACCTTGCATGCTCCAAGCACCCCATTTGCAAATCTTTCAGGGTTGAACTTGTGAGCATCAGGACCCCAGAGAAGAGGGTCATGCTGCAGCACTGAGAGTGGAATCTGAATGTTCATTCCTTCTGGAATTAGTAACCCTTTTAGATTTACATCTTGAAGAGCTGTTCTAACAACAAATACTGCTGGTGGATACAACCTCAAAGTCTCTTGAATCACCATGGTTAACTGCATGTGTAACATTATCATGCAAGGCCTCAAGTTGATGAGAAACAATGCTCATGAAACTTGCAAATGATTTTACTAGTTATACTGAATTTTGAGACACAAACAGATGTTGTATTGATAAACATAAATCAGATTATTTCAGCAATTGATATTTGATCAAAATCAACTTTTGTTTAGACAAGTTTCTAGAAAAGTGGTTAAGACAGATAGTTTCATTTAATCACAACACAATCAGCTCTTACCTAGGAAAAAAAGTGTGTATCAAGCTGAAAGGAAAGGAAGTTGGTAGAAAATAATAGTAAGTTACAAAATTTATTCATGAAAACTACTTAACTTTCCATAAAAAAAGAAAGAGAGAACCTTTTATGAAATGTTTTTAAGAAAGCTCAGTTTATAAAACAGTTTGTTTTCATAAAAACAGCTGAAATTAAAAACATGCTCTTAGCTTTTCTGCATGTAATAATACTACCTATGATGCATGGAAACGATAAGTGTATCACCTATCTAAAATGGCAAAACGTTTAATTTGAAAATAATAGGATACGTTATATATGAATATTGAAAAATAAACAACTTTTTATAGAAAACGTGATAAATATGTGATTGCTATGATAGAAATCCAAATTAAAATAACATGTATTAAATAATGTCAAAACAAAAAATTATAATTTATTATCATCATAAAAGTATCAGTACTTTATAAATTAGATACTTCATTACAGATTCGTGTGCATCATAGACTACCGCCCATTTTATTCCAACAATAAACTTTTACATAAAATCCTTTGGACAATAGGCCTATGGGTCTGCTTGAACAATAAATTTTTATAGAAAAATGAAATGAGTTTCTTCATAAGCTAAAATTAGTTCATGCAAAATAAGAATGTAAAAAGATATGAGAGAACTTCTACAAATTATTTTATGCACAAGGAGATCAGGATCCAATTGAAGTGGGAAAAAGGTACAATGAAATTTCTCCAGCTACAGAGACATGATATGGTAATCATGCATTGTGTCCAATCCAAATCTCTGATGTAAAATTTCAAGGATCAAGAAAATTAAACCAAGGGAAGATGAATGTATCAGTTCACTGTGTTCCATGGAAACATTTATCTTTATCACATACTGTGTATAATACTGTGTATAACATACCGTTTTCAAGCTTCTAAGCATGTTTGCATCAGGAGCATTTTTTCCACAAACTTCAAGCACCTCAGCTCGGACACGGTCTTGCCAATCTTGATGCTCAGCTAACAGCATTAAGCACCATGATGCTGTGATGGCAGTAGTCTCATGTCCAGCAAAGAATATATTTTTGCAGTTATCTATCATAAACCTGTCACGTGAGATTGAATCTGATATGAGGCCTCCACCACCCTCACAGTTCCTTGCACCCTCAAGAATCATTTGTAAGAGATCCTGCTCATGAGTTTCCTCCAGACGTTGTTTTATGAGCTTTGCTATCTTTGAGTCTATCTCTTTCCCCAATCTCCACATCTGTCTGTTGCTTTTGTTTGGCAAGTATCTAAAACAGATTATGGCACCACTTTTCACATTAGCAGCTAACAAGAACAAGAAATACAAATGTGCAAAGACTCATGGCAAAAGGAAAACATTGAACATTCTTATGATTGATGAGCATAAAATAGTCTTTTTAGTTGGCATGCATACCGAAAGCCTGGAATTCCAGAATGACGCTTGGACAAGAGAGTTTGAAGATCTCTTAACTTTGAGAATATTTCTTTTCCTTCAGTGTAATTGCTCCCAAAACAAGCTCTGGCAATTATGTCAGCTGACAAACTTCGAAGATCTTCATCAATTTTAATCTCTGATACTGCTCCCTCTCCTTCAAGTCTACCCTCCCAAGACCTTAGTGTTGTATTTGTTGAGTCCACTATCAGATTAACCATTGCCTTCAATATGATTTACAGCAAAAGCAATCGTGAGATTGGTATTGTATTACAGTATAACTGACATTTTTTAGCTCTCTTATAGATTGCTTTTAGATTAGTTTTCTGAGTCAAAATGCTTCAACATACTCAATGAGTTAAGCTTTAACTATTTATTTGATCCATATATCTACACAATCTTTATGTAGCTTTTAAGGGTAGGGACACTTTTAAGGACCATGAACAGGGAAAACTTATTAGGAACTTGACACTTTTGCATAGACATGCATTACCAAGGATCAAAGCAACATAAAGTTGTCATTTTTAGTAATCAAATTTTGTTTGAACTCCCCATTGATTTCTTCTTTGTGGAAAATGCAGCATTCCTTTTCTCTTAAGCAGGATAGGGTGGGGTAGAATAAACTTACCTTCACCTTAACAAGGAACAGTTCTGGGGCAATTGTCTTCCTCTGGTGAACCCAAATTGACCCATTTGACGTCATTATGCCTTTGCCCAAGAGTGGCCTCATTTCTTTGGACAAAGATGTAGGCTTCCCTAGATTCAAAGAGGTGTGCATGACCACTTCCTTCACCATCTCTATATCTGACACCACTAGCCACTGTATAGACCCAGAAGAAAACAAGTACATGGGACCTGCACATATGAAATCAAAATTTTGACATAGAAATGATGGCAATAGAATCACATCAATCTGCCAATTCTAGGACACCAAACCTTTCATTTAATATTATGCAAACCCTTTTCAGCACTTCCTGAAAGAATTTGACCTTTTTCTGGGTTTTCAGTTTTTCTTTGGTGTCTTACAAGTTTTTACTATGGCTTTGATTATTTCAAGTGAAAACTTGTCTTTTAAACACACCATTGAACCCAATTGTTATAAACAAAATTGCAACCTTTTACGTGAAAATTGTGAAAACTTGATTCTTTCAGTCCTTTAACCAAAAGGGCCTTTTGAACAGATGAAAATATTCCAGATTTTGGCGTCTAAGCAATGGAATGCATTTATTTTTATGGAAACTGAACAGGTTTCTCTTACAGTTACAGAGCATTTCCATCATCAGACCAAGAACAGAAAGAGTTCACAATAGACTCAAACCCAACTCAACTCAGAAAATGTAAAAGAGCCCAAAATCTCAAGCATGCAAGCATGTGCACTTAGACCATTCAACTGTTATAATCAGAATCTCACAAGAAAAAACCATTCAATGCAAAGAAGAGTGACTGTTGTCGATTCATTGCTCCAAACAAAAGGAAGAAAACAACATGTTTATGAGACTGGCCAAAGTATCTAACTCACCATATTGCTTGATCCACTTTTGAACATGAGGGAAGAGAGTGAAAGGCCAGTTGTGAGAAAGAGAAGATTCTTCATCTTTCTCTGTAACTTCAGTGGCTGGTGCTGCTGACTGAACTTGCAGCAAAATGTTCTTGATTTCTGGGATGTTGCCAAAGTAGAAGTGAGGAGAAGGCCCTCTAATCCCCTGCTTCTGAAGCTTTGCTCTCATTGATCTTGGCCTAAACACAAACACATTGAAGACATAAATCAACAACGCCAAAACTGCTCCTAACAAAATCTTCACTGTGTTCATCATCATCACAATACACTCTCCTTCTCCCTCCTCCTTTGCTTCTTTTTACTTCAACAAAAGAAAAAAAAATCCATCAAAGTCCTTGTTTTTAAGATCATACTGACATCACATTAAAGTACTTTTATAAGAGCACCTCTTCCCAAAGTCATTACGTCATAAAATTAAATAAAGATCTTTTAGCATTTCCAAGTATACTAACGTCACATTGAATTAGACCGAGACAACGCAAAAAATAAAATTCATAATTCTAAATAAGATGTATTTCAATAATCATTAAATTAAAATTAATAACAGTCAAGACTTTACATCGTCTTTCTTTCAAGATGATGTGACACATTTAAAAAAAAAAAACTAAATTAAGACATGATGAAGATATCTTAAGATATTTGGTGAATTTTTTTTTATAAATGTTTCTTGTGTACTGACTTTCATTCGTAGTAAATGTCAATTTTTAAACTGATAATTATTTGAAGGGATATGGTAGGATTTATTTAAAGGGATGGTAGGAAAGATTATTTAAAAGTAAACATAGGTCATTAATTATGTAGTTACTAAAATGTTCTTAAATTTTTCTAAAATTCTGTTGTGCATGACACTGATAAGAATAATTATAATACATGTATATGTATATAGAGAGTTAAAAACTAAAATCTACTGATTTTATTCTAATATTCCAAATTAATAATATAAACTATTAAAAAAATCACTACATGTTCAATATATATAAAATAATTAACTTGTTAAAAAATAACTATGAAACCAAAAAAAATAAGATAATGATACTTTCACAATATTTTTTAAAACATTTTAAATCGTGTTATTACGTAATTAGTCTAAAATTACTCTACAATTAATAATAATAATTATAAATGTCAACATTATTAACCAATCACAGAATGACACGTAGATAATGTTAAAATGTTATCAAAAAAATGTTGCCAAAGTATCATTATCCCAAAAAATATATACATATACAGGGTTTTTTATATTTGTTGAAAGTTTCACATCATCGACTAGAGATAAGGTCAAATTATAATATATAAGTGAGGTACAAACCTCACTTTACAAGCCAGTTTTGTAGAGTTGAGTTAGGCTGAAATTCACTTTCTTAATATGGTATCAGAACCACGTTAGAGTATATCCTAGGGATATTTATTGTTTCTTGAATTCTTACATCAATACATACACAACTTGAAACAACACAAAAAACTCCTCATTGGAATTTCCTTTTACAACATACTTTATACATACATACACTTTTATTATAGTTCATATAACATTACAAACTTTGCACAAAACTTACGTAACATTCATAGAAATAATTGCAATAAGTAAACTGAAAAAATCATAAATACTAGAAATTGATGTCAAAAGCTCTCTCTTTGTGCATCAATTTTGGACGCTCAGAGTCAGAGGCATAAATTCAGCTCCAGACCTACAATGGTCACTAGCGCTCAGCGTGTCCTAGTCATCGCTCAATGCAGACCACTCTCATTTTGGTCCACTCAATGCCAAACCAGAATACTACATTTCCTCTAAATGATAAACCATATACCAAGTCAAATCACCAAATTGGTGTTCCTAAGTCAATGATTCATCCAAATACGTATTTTAATGTTCAAGAGGATACCAATTTTCTCAATTAACTATAGATAATGGTTTATCAATCCAACACCAAACCAAGTGATTCCAAACATCACATAATCCTTTGTGAACTAACAAATTTCAACATACATGTTACATCAATTCCAAACATATCAGTAGTAGAAATACCTTTTCAACCAATTATCCCAACAAAAAAAAAACTTTATAGCATATAACCATTTACAAACCAATTCAAACCAGTCATATCTCACATCATCACATAGTTCAAAACAAAATTTAAAACCAATTTAAATCACTAGAACAATCATTTCAATTCATCGCAAACAATTAAACCTGCACACACAACTCTAATTATATAGAATACTTAAGAAAATGGTATTTAACTTTTCTTACCTGTTAGAAGACCAAATTGTTCTAAAGAACCTATAATTACTCTAATAGTTCAAGGGACTCGGTCTGCTCCTACAAATCACAGCGTGATCAAAGTACACTGATCAATAGATAGTGTTATATAAGACTCATATAACATATGCAAAACGCAGTTGACTCACATGCAAGGAAAACGGAACATACAAAAGAAAAGAACATAAATTAAATTACTCTTTTGTAGAAACTGATGGGATAGACTTGAAGAACTCGCCTCAGGAATCACTTAGACGGATTCTGAAATAAACAAGGAGTGATAACTCCTTGAGAAAAGTCAAATAACTTTATAAATGTGTTTTATAGAGAAATAATGTCTTTTAAAATTAAGAAAGTTTATTATAACAAAACTATTTATATTGAAACTTTTTAATATTTAAATAGTTAAGTCTTATCATTTTTAAACTACTTTCGCTTCTAACAATTTTTAGGTCTTCACATTTATGATTTATGATCTAAAATGCTAATTTATAGGTCTTTATATAATTTATGATTTTGTGAATTGTTTGTTGTAATTTTGATTTTAACTTAAAGTTCTTTTAATATGAATTTTCAACTAAAAATTATTAAATAAAATGAATAATGTTTTTGTAGTAAGTGAATTGATTAGTAAGACGATTAAATAGAAATATTTAGAATTGTTGAATAAAAAATAGCATGTTTATACATTGGCCTTAAGATTGCAATTTATAGTGCATAAAAAGGCATTAATAATTAACGGTTTTCTTTACATTTAATTGGTTTTAAAATATGAAAAGGTAATTGATTATGATTAAATACAAGGAATTTTGATGTTTTAAAATATATTCAAAAGAATTTTAACATATCAACCTCGATATATTTTTAATGGTTGGCCGATGACATCATAAAAAAAACAAGTAGAGTATCTAGATCTTTTTGTCATGGTATTCTTTTCTAGATTATAAATGGTTTTAATTTTTATAAAATCTATTTTTTTATGGAATACGTATTTTATGACAATTAAGTATTGTTTTAATAATTTGTAATACTTTAATGTATTAATGAATGACCCTAAAAAGTAGAGTAAACTACTGAGATGGCTTTTTAATTGAAAAATATTAAAATCATGATATTGCATCTTATGTTTTTCATATTTTAATATCTTAAAAAATATAAAAGCAAATATATATATATATATATATATAATAATATAATATGTTAGAAGTTCTACGTCGATTAAAGATAATGCCAATTCATTATATATAAGTGAGTACAAATTTTATTTTTTAAACCGATTTTGTGATATTAAATTAAATTTAAAGTTCTTTGCTAATATATTATCAGAGTTAAACATCCTAAAACATAAATGATCATGCAACATTAAATATGAAGAAAAATATATAAATCATGGTGACAAAATAAGGACTTTCCTATATCACAAAATCAAAATTAAGAAAAAAAAACAAAAGTTATATTAAATAAGATAAAATTACATTTCAAAATCTCGTAAACTTTTTTTTTCCAAAAGTTCTCAACATATTTCCCCACATAAACACTTTAATAATTATATTAAAAACAATCTAATAAAGGAAATAACACCTACATTCTTAACCAAACGCCAAACTAAATAGAAACATTTAAAAATAGTATGACAAAATTAAATAAAAACAATAAATAATAAGATAATAAAAATCATTTTACCTTTTTTCTTAAACAAAATCATTTAGCTGTAGTGATTAAAATATTATTCGTAATCAACATTATATTAGTTTTTTTAGAACTTTTTTCTTCATTAAATATATAATAAACTACTTTATTTATTATCACTATTAAATACTTGAAAAAAAATCATTTTTGAAAATTTATAAGTATAACATCTTATTTAATAGTATAAAAAATACTGAATAAAACATTATAAATTTTGATAGTACACAATAGATAAATAGATAAAAAAACTTACAAAATATTAGTAGAGTTATTCATTATCATGATTATACTAACATAATAATTAAAACTACTAAATTTGTTTAAAAGAAAGAACACGCTATACATAACATCTATATCAAATAACAAATACAATAGAATCACAAAAAATATCAGTTCAACATTTATAAAGTACTAGAATTCCTAAAACATACATAAGTTGACTATAAACTTAATTATATGATACATGTTTTGACATATAGTTTCATTATAGGAGTGTATTCGTAGTAGTATTTATTCTCCGTAAAGTCATAAACACACGGGTTATCACTTTACTACTCGCGAGGTAACTTTTTTCACACCTAAAACCAAAAGACCAAAAGTTCAGGACAAAGACCTCCTGTCATTCTCTCTCATCCCGTTAATTTCTATATGGGTTGAATGGTTGATAGTTTATCAGGATACCTCATTTATGTAATATCATATGTTAAAGCATACACTAAACATTATCATCACATAGAATTTCTCCTTAAAATTCTCTTAAAACTCATACCAAGCATAAACATATCAAAGATTCTAATATACATACATACAATTATTATAATAATAAGCAAAATTAATGATTATACAAATCAATACTAAACAACCAAAAAGAAAAAAGCAAAGCAACTGTATACACATCACTCGCACAAAGGTGGCGCTTAGTGATAGTTACGTCACCCAACACCAAATCTTTCGCAAAAGATGGCGTTTAGCGACAATCATGATGTTCAATGTCATTCTTCTCACAAAATGTCGCACTCGGAGACACTCTATTGCTGCTCAGCGTCTTAAAGCCAAAAAAAACTTCAAACTTATAGTGTTAGATGGAGCTCAATGATACGTTATCACCGTTCAATGCTAAAGTATTTGCAAAAATGGTCGCTCAACAGTAAAAAATGACACTTAGCAATCTGGAGCAAAATTGCTTCCAAACTTACACAACTAAGTTTGCGTTCAATGCCACACTAGTACCGCTCAACACCATACCAGATTTCAGCACCCTCAGATTTATGATTTAAGAATGAAACTTTATCAATTGCTCAAATTGGTATTCCTTCTTTCGTAAAAGTGGTTTAAAACAATTTTTATACATTAAACTCATATCAACTTGTACAATTGCTCAGCTCCTTATTTCTCTCAATCACAACAAATCAAATGCAAGTAAAAACTCAATTCAATCAACAAACCATACAATTAAATTCATCATAAACAACAACCATATTCACAACATACCAATTTCAATTAGAAATATACAACTCAAACAAACTAAAACATCTAGCTTTCTTTACTTAAAAGACGACTAAAACAACTTAAAGACCCTTAAAGCATTCTTAAAGACACAGATAACTCAAATTGTCCATATGAACAATGTAAACATGATTATGATACATCTTAGGACCACTGATCAATAGAGACTCACAAAATTAACACAAACACTACATGCAAGCTGAACAAAAGTCACATGCAAAAGAAAAACCAACTGACCAAGAAGGAGACAAAAATTCAACTTACCCTATTAAAGAAATTGATCTAATGATCTTAATGAGTTCACGTCAAAAGAAATCCTATTATCTTTGACCTTCAAAAAAATAAATGATTTTTGAAATATCTTAGAAAAAAGAAAAAAGGTTTTAAAAGAGAATTTATAACAAAGTACATGTTTTAAAATAATGAAACTTATTTTTAAAAATTATATTTATACTTTGTTCTTTTACCGTTAAAGTAATTCAGCATCGTCTTCATTACCAATTTTTAAACAAATTTTTAAACTTTTAATAGTTTTAAAACATAAATTTTGAAAAATAGTTTTCATTTGATTAATAATGGTCCTTCCTACAAAAGTGTTGGTACTTCTTTTATTCTTTTGTACTCTCTTTCCGTATTTCCGTAACAAAGAAGAGGATCTTCGTGCATTATTATGTACCACTTACCATTCCAAATTAAATGTTCCCATTAAAAATAAAAGCTCAATTGGAAAAATAAACGTTCCACTAATTTATTTTTCTTAAATACAAATATTAGTATTTCATATTTAAAAATTTCTATTTCGTAAATAAAAATTGAAATCCCAATTTATATGTTAAAAAATTTGAATTGTTTATTTTATTATTGATAAAAAATCATTTTTACCTGTATCGTTATATATAAAAGATTTTTTTATTTAGCATATATATTATTTTTTTCTTAAAATAAATTATCATACTAATTTTACTGATAGTTTCTTTAAATTTAACTATTTTATAAATTAAAATAATTATTAACAGTTAAATCAATTTCCATAAAATAAATAAAAATTATATTTTATTATAAAAAAAACTATATTTACTTTTATAATCAGAAATTTATTGTTATTCATTGTTGTTAAAAAAAAATCAAACACACTTATATACGTAAATTCATATATTTTCATATACTATAAATAAACTTGAATGTGATAGTATTTTGAAGGAATTTTTCAAATTTTATTCTACAGTTTATTACTCACAAATATGTTTGTTATATGAACGTATTAATTCTTAATAGATTAAATATGTTTTTGTTCCTATATAATTTTTCATGATTAACACTATTAGTTTTTTTTTCTAACGTGATAAGGTGTACCATATCCTTAACACGTTTAAGATATGTGTATCGTGTCTCATGTTGGCAAAATAGCTCGGTGATAAATGTCATTTCACGTCCCGGTAAGATCGACAAGACGCTTGTACTGTTTCTCAAAGTCGACAAGATATCCGGATAGCCCGATAAGACAGTAAGATAATCCAGTAAGATGTATAGAGAACTCAGATAACTTGATCAAAAGTCTAGAGAGTTCGGTAATGTGTTATCCAAGTTATCTAAACTAGTCATCGAACTATATGAGTTCTCCACCGAATTACCAAACTTTTCACTGAGCTATTTGAGTTCTCCATTTATCCTACCATACTATCTAGACTTCCCACCAAGCTATCATGATGTCTTTTCGACCTGGAGACACGATAAATGTGTCTTGTCGATTTTACTGAACTGGAGACATGACACACCATTTGCCACACCAGACAAAAAAACAAAAAAAAAACTAACCAAGACTTTCTAAAAGGAGATGATCCTAAGTAAGATAAAGTTTGGAAGATGGGTGAAAACTAAAACTGCATGATAGTTTAGGATAAAAACATATTTAATACATTCTTAAATATATTTACTCGTGAATATGAACAAAAGAAAATGAATAGATGAATTTGAGTATATTTTAAAATAATATTTGTGTTGTTTATTTTAATAGATTTTGAGATGAAAGTTAATGAAATTAAGAATAAAGTTTATGAAAATTTTGATGGATCTAATAGAATAAAAAAAATGTTTTAATATATTGAGACGTAAGATTAATTTTTGTCTTTACAATGAAAATTAATATCATTGGAATCAGTTCTGTATTCTTTGGACTCGGTTCCATAAACATTCTCCTCGTTTTCTTTATTTTTAACCATTTCTCCTCCTCTTTATCTTCAAAACAAAAATCTATGGCTTATTTTTTAAAATAATAAATAATGTTTTCCCTTGTTTGATTTTAAGCTTTCTTTAAGGATAACCTCGAATCCATGTTTGGTTCTTTTATTAATCTTCAACTTACTATATAGAATAATCTTACATTATATTTTCATTTAATATTCCATAAAATATTTTACAAAATTAGTAAGAAAATACATAAGATAAAATATAGTATTGTATTTTTAATATATATATATATAGTTGGCGAATTATTATGTTAGAGAACAGAAAGAAAACTAAAAACACGCACATAATCACTTTCTTCTTTCTTCTTCTCTGTTTTTTCTTTGAACAGAAACATCATAAGAAAAAGAAACAGTGAAAGTGAAAGAAGAAGAAGAAAGAAAGTGGTTACGATTTCCCTAATGTAATGCATCATAAGAAATCCGAACTTCAGATCGGAAAAGAAAGCACCGGCGTCTCTTCCGATTTCAGCCCTCTCCGCCACCACCCCAACCACCACCACCACCCTATCCCGAATCTAACTCCCAACCTAAACCTCCAAACCCAAACCTCAACAGTCCCCTATAAAAGACCCTCCCTCTGCAAATCCCCAACCCTCAACAGATTTCCAAAACCGCGCCGCGCCACCGCTCCCTCCGCCACCACCGCCACCTGGGTATCCTCCGTCGTCTCCCTCCGCTGCCGCCTACGCCTATTCATCTTCTTCTCCCTCCCCTTCTTCTACTTCCTTGTCTCCCACCCTACAAACTCCTTCATCCTTGATTTCCTCGCCGCGTTCTTCTTCTCCGCCGCGCTCTTCTTCTCGCTCAGCCTCGCCCTGCCGCGAATCCCCTCCATCCGCTTCTTCCTCAAGCCCAAGGCCCGGCCCGCGCTGAGGCTACCCGTGTTCTGGGCCCGCCCGTCCCATCCCGAGTTTCAATTCTGCGTGGTTGCGTACCCGAACGGCGACGTTTACGAGGGGGAGTTCAGAAGAGGGAAGTGTTGTGGGAGTGGGGTTTACTACTACAGCATGAGTGGGAGGTATGAGGGGGATTGGGTGGAGGGGAAGTACGATGGGTTTGGGGTGGAGACGTGGGCGAAGGGGAGTAGGTACCGGGGGCAGTACCGCCAGGGTCTTCGGCACGGGTTTGGGGTGTACCGGTTTTACACCGGCGATGCTTATGCCGGGGAGTGGGCCAGTGGGCAGAGTCATGGCTGTGGGGTGCACACGTGCGAGGATGGCAGCAGGTACGTGGGGGAGTTCAAGTGGGGCGTTAAGCATGGCCTTGGACACTATCATTTTAGGTATGGAAATGGTTGGTGAGGGTGGGGGTGGGGGAGTGAAAGTGTGTGTGTTTGATTGAAGTGTTTAATTGAAGTGACGCTTTTATGGTTTATAATTGGTTGTTTGTATTCTGAAAGTTCGAGGTAGTAAAATTGGGTAGGTTGGTTTAATTTATGATCACTTTTGGACTCGGAATCAATATTGCATCGTGGAACTGACTGAGTGCATGATATTTTGCTTGAGATCGCGTTAACTGGTGTTTTGATGTGAGTGTGTGGATTGGGTAGTGTGAATTAGGATACGCGTGTGATTTAATGGTTTGAGGGAGTGGACTGATGTGTGTTGCTGACTGGGGTTTGTTTGGTTTTGTGCTTTGTCTTTGGTTCTTTATGTTTGTGGATTATGGGAATTTCTTACTTATGGACCATGTTTTGGTGACCGTGTTATGTATGGTTTCTTTGTTGTTTAGCTGATGGTGTTTGGGCTTTGACCAATGGGAATGGTGTTATGCCGCCGTTTGTTGGATGTAAACTTATCCCGTGCTTGTTTTGGTTTGGTTTTATTTGCTGTACGTGTGAAGCTTTTGTGAGTTACTTTGCAGGAAGTGCGTGTGTGAATTTTTTATGAGATGCTTTCGGCAAGGTGTTGGTGCTTGATTTGGTTTTGTGATATGACAAACTCTTCCTTCTGGAATGACGTTTCATACTCGTCCATGTGTGTTGAACTTGCTTTATTGTTGACTTGTTGTTTGGCCATTGATGTTTTGTGTTTGACAACTGAGAATGATGTGATGGCAGCTTTTATTGATTGTGTACTAATTGAATACCTCTTGTTTTCGATTTGTTGTGTGTATATCTAAAGCTTTTGAGTTACTTTGGCAAGATGTTGGTCTTGATTTGGTAATGTACTTTGTAGTCTGTTTTCTTGAAGGCTTGCCGCAATTTCTTCAGACTTAACCTTTTGCTGCTTTCATGGGTTGTCTTAGGTTTTATTTTATAAAAAATGAAAGTTGTATTACCATCAATATACTTTTACAGTCCAAAGCATTTGCATAGAGGATGAAGATATACAATTTGCTTCAGCAATGGCTTCTGTTTTGTCTAAAATACGTCGTAGGCATCTGAAATTTACTTGGCTCGGTTGTGTACCTATTGGTAGCAATTATGGAGCGTAATATGTAATGCAGTTATTGCAAAGCAATTGCTTTGAGGTGTTTTAGGATGTTAATTTCTATTGTATCTTTTTCCTGGAATAAACCTAGAGGTAAATAGACCTAGTACCAATAACATGTAACGGTAATAATGATAGTTTATTTCACCTGCATTGGCATTTGGCTGCCAATTGTCTAGATGTGTGGAAATAAATAAGTGGGAGTTTAATATTGAAATCAAAGATTAGATGAAGCAAGCATGAAGTTGGCTAAATTGCATTAAATAGATGGCATGAGACTGATACCCTTGGTCCAAAAGCACCTGTATCCACTTCCACCTGCCACCCGGGTGGGGTCTCACTCAAGGGGAAAGAAGAAGGAAGGAAGAGGGAGCTAAAAACGAAACACCACTTCTTTATGAAAGTAAAACTAAATCACTATATTATAGAAAGCCACATTCATTAGTGGTGTCTAACTACTAATCTTATATAAATCATCAGTCTGAAAATGCTTCCCTCTTATCCTACAACATTGAGTTTTAAAGCAGTAAATATCTAGTGAGTAATAACTTAGTAAGTATAAGTTTGTGGGGGATATGAATCATGAAGTAGGTAAAACAAGCATGCTTCTGTATTTGTGGATGAGTAAAACCTAAATATATTAGAAGGGTAAAGATTGTAGAATTATCGATTTCAGTAATGAAATTGCATTGGTGGATATCACATGTGATAATTCATGTATTTGTTATCTTCTACGAGTTTGAGTAAAATAGTAAACATTTTCCCTAGGAAAAGTAAAAGGGAAAGGAGGCAGACATCAACTTTTTTATGTTATTGTTTGAGTTCATTTTCATTATCTTAGTGAATAATCTCTTATGTCCTTCTGTAGAAGAAAGACCAATTCAAGGGGAGATTGGAAAACCATTTTGGGGGAATACATTATTTCCTTATGACTTTATATTCCTTTTTGATTCATTTGAATGAAAGACCATATAATTGTCTATGAAGTCGACAAAAAGTATGAAATATAAAATGCAGAAAAAACTGAACATTAAAGTGTAAACATTATTTGTATGTATTCATGTTCTTAGGACTTATCTTTGTTATTGCTACTTTCAGTTTACAAGAGAAAGAGGTATCTGCTCCCAAGGATAGAATCAGTTTCAAAGGTGCTTTATACCTCTAAAACTTTAAAACAATAGGGTGTTCCATTATAATTACGTGGCACATGTTTTCAAGGACAGTCTCAAGTTCCTTTGCAAGAAGCTAATTCCACAACATGGCCTTGTGATCACATAGCAATAATTCTAACCATTTGAATGTCATGTAGTTTAACTTTGCAAGCTTCTACAAGTGTGGTGTCTTTTCTTCTTCTCTCCATCTCCCTATTTATTCCACTGAAGGAAACCGGTCCGTAGAAAACAAAAAAAGTATTTGTTCTCTGATCAGTGCACTTTGTAGACACTGTGTTGAGCATCTACAATCTACGTTGCTACCTTTTTGTCCTTAATTTTAAAATGGACTGTGCTCTCAAGTATCAGTACTAGGATCTTGGGCATGCAGTTAACGAAATTTGGTGCTCCATCCTGGATGCTTGACCTTGAATATGGGTTCCTCTCTTTTAAGTTCATTGGTGTTATTAAATTGACTTTGATGGGACTTTATTCTGTTTCTTTTTCTTTGCGTACTGGTAATAGTATTTTTCTTTTGTTGTAACTAATTATTTTTGTTATCAGAAATGGGGATACATATGCTGGTGAATACTTTGCGGATAAGATGCATGGATATGGGGTATATAGTTTTGCAAATGGCCATTGCTATGAAGGATCCTGGCATGAAGGCAAAAGGCAGGGAATTGGAATGTATGCATTTAGAAATGGAGAAACCCAGTCTGGTCACTGGCAAAATGGAGTCATTGACACTCCCAGCTCACAGAGTGCCACCTATCCTGTTTTTCCTGTTGGTGTCAATCATTCCAGAGTACTAAATGCAGTGCAGGTACACTCTACATTTGTGACTTAGTTTACCTTAATTTATTGTTTAATGTTCTTTCCCGTTTATCATTATAGGAAAAAAGACTTTGGCCTAGAATGAACAGTATGGATAATTACATTTTGTCATTGATGCTTTGCTATTTTATTACAATGGCAAATGATGTATCAATCTTCTATGAGTACATTGCATTATCATCTTTTGAGTGATGCTTAAACTGCATTCCCTTCTCTTGAACATCCTAATAACTTTCTATGGCTTTGATTATCACTAGCAATTAGCTTTATATAGCGGTATTATTGGTTTTGAAATTTCATCAAAATTCTTATTTCATTTTTTAAGGTCATGAAATTGATAGTATAAATCATGTCAAGAATCACAATGAAAGAAAAAACTCTAAAATGTTCTTTTACATTAAAATAGACTCAAATGTAGCTTCTGTTCATCTTTCAAGGCTGGGGAATGTATATTTTAAAGTAAGAGGGTAAAGAGTAATTTAAGCATATCTAGAAGAAGAAATGTGAAATGTGATAAGCTTTAATTATGTGCTTTGAATTTTTTATGACCCGAGTTATTGGTAATTCTGATTGATATCCTGTATATCATAATGTTTTCTTGTAGTTTTTATTACCGAATCTACAAACATGTTGGTAATGGTTTCTTTGGTTGTGTTTCTGTCTCCAAGGTTGGTTTCTTATCTGAGTATGAATTGGTGCTTTTTAACTGAAATTCCAATTGAAAAAAATAGTGTTACATTACAGGAAAAATTAGCCAGAATTTTTACAGATTTCAGCTAGATTCAGGAGTTGTTGAATAAGATATTATGGTCAAAGCCCCCTATTTATTTAATAATCAATAAGGTGCCACTCGTTCTGTCTAAAGTTCTGACTGTCTACAATTCTTCCATATTGACAAAGCTGAGAGAACGTTTTTTTTATATGTATCAAATTGGCCCATTTAAATAGAAGGAAAGAAAAGACAAAATTAACTGCAAACAGTTAGTTTTCATCACGAGCTTTCATTATTAATGTGTTTGTTTGTGAACAAACAGGAAGCAAGAAGAGCAGCTAAGAAGGCCTATGATGTGGCCAAGGTAGATGAAAGGGTGAATAGAGCAGTAGCAGCAGCTAACAGAGCAGCCAATGCAGCTAGAGTAGCTTCTGTCAAGGCTGTGCAAAATCAAATGCATCATAATGTCAACAGCAAGAGCATTCCAATCCCCATTGTGTGAGGCTATCAGCTGAAACTTTTGTTACAGTAGAAATGCACGAGATTGTTGGAAAATTTCGATATTTTTAACTGAGCCATTTACACTGCCATTGTCACCACTGGCTGAGAGCAAGCAGATTTATTATCCTCTGCCATAAGTCATAGGGGGAGAAAGGGTGATGGCTTCCACCTGGTAAAAAAAACTACATATTTTTTCCCTTTGCCTACATCTTGTAAATTTATTTAGATGTAAATGCTGGTGTGCGGGTGAAACCTCAACCCAACTCTGAGGTCATTAGAGCTGTAAAATTGATTTCTGTACTTTCCAATGCCTAGAGTCTATTTGGTTTGGGGTTAGTAGATAGAATTGACTTGGAAAAAGGTTGAGAAAGAAATTCCTACTCAATCGAGTTATATTTCAGTCACTGGAAAGTATTATAATTTATTTTCTATCAGTAGAAGAAAAGGGCTTGAAAAGAGATTTTTTATATCAGGCCTTACCAATAGTGAGTTACTTTTTACCAAACTGTATGAAAAACATGGATTAAAAAGTGTATATGTTAGGTATCCTCGTATAGAAACACATGAAACAAGGGAATAATAATGTTTTCTATATTCAGTAATTATGATGTTCATACAATTCAGAATACAAAGCCAAAACAGAGAGAATGTAACGAAAAGATCCTCCCATGGTTTCCCCCCTGCCACCTCAGCCATTCTGTTATTTCAGAGTCAAGGACGTGTGCTTGTGGGTCCCCAAGTGATGGGTTTCCACTTCTTCCTCTCATAAACCTGGTGGATTTTCCTACTCTGCTTTGCACTCTTTCTCCTTCATTCGTATGAGTATGTTAATATTTTTGGGTCAAGAACAAAACTATTTTTTGCTTAGATCTTGTATGAGTAATTGATATCATATTATAGTTCTAAGTGATGTAAGAATATTGTGTCATTTCAAATACTTTATATTTATTACATTTTCCCCTCTTTTAAGGTATCAGACAGACGTGTATATCAATCTTCATTGCTGTTGGTGATAATTGAATAGGGGGCAATGTGTCTGGGACATACACCTCATCATCATCATCTCTTCTCTTGTCACCCTCACGCCATCTCATCATGCCCTTCATACCATCAACTTTCCATCCAGTATGTTGCCATATTTTAAGTCTTTTAGCTTCATCTTAATTTCACAATTACATCAGTTTTCTCTACATTTGTTTGAATTTTGTAAAAGCTATTTTGAATAAAATTGAGTCTAAATTATGAACGTCAGTAAGACAAGTTTTTAAACTTTAAAGTGGTATGTTATATGTACATATGATCTTGAATCAATATAGCCTGTCTTTTATATTCTTTCTCAGTTTCTTTCTTTACATTGTTCGTTTGAAGTGTGATTTTGGATAGAGAGGACTAGCTGAGAAATAATTGAACACTAAAATTGTTTTGCTTGGGAAAGGGGAAATAATAAAAATTGAACTCTGAAAAAATTCCAACACAATGAAAGCATCAATATAAAAAGAAAAGAACGAAAAATAAAATAAATTAAACTATAATGAAAAAGTAAACTACTAAAAAGAGATCAAGTTCTACTAAATTTTAAAAGTAACTGCTAGGTAATAACTTCTGTATATTCAGAATATTTATTATATCATAATAACGAATTTAGTTAAATATTCTGAACATTTAGAACTTAATTATACCTGTAAGTAGTTATTTTTAAAATTTTAGTGGACTTTCTCAATTTTACTTTTTTATTATAGTTTAATTTATTTTTATTTTATTTTTTCGTTCCTTTCTTTTTATTTTGGTGCTTTCATTGTATTGGAATTTTGTCAGAGTTCAATTTTTATTATTAGTATTGTTATTGTTATTATTGAAATAACTTTTAAAAAAAACTAAAAGAAAAAAATAATTCTTATATTATTATAGGTGTTCTTTTTATTGTGTACTTGAATTTTCTAATATATATACAGTTATTTGAGTTAAAAAATATAATTAATAAAAAAAGAATTATGTATACTAGTTAAAATTATTATAATTATTATATATTAAAATCCTAATTTTGAAAGGTTGAGAAATAACTAATTCATGAAACTAAAAGTCAAGCACAAACATACAAGATAAATCATGAATAACTTTATCTATTTTACTTTGACATTTATCCCATTGAAACTATTCTTAAATTTAAGTTTGACATAACACTTTTTACTCGTTTTTGTCTTGCAAACACCACTATTCACATTGGAGATTTTTAAATATAAAAAATCTGCATGGTTCTTATCTAAAAAACTGATGAGCTTTGGTAAAGAAATTGGTAATCTTTTTCTTCAATGTGCTCAAACTACAACCGTTGACTCATAATTAATGAAATAATTCATGTTTGAAATGGCTTCCGAATGTTTGATTACTGACTTCATTACCAAAATGAAGTAATCAAATCGTACCTTTCTCTTACATCCTCTAATAATTAAACTATAGCACAACGTGAAACCAACAATGAAAAATGAACCATTTCGTAATGTTATCAATTTAGTCTTTGATTAATTTTAAATTTTGATGTAATTCAAGTATAAAAAACATCTTGCTCATCATTGAGAATAAACACATAATTTTAAAGATTTCAAGAGCTACATTGACAAAACATAACTATTAAGACGCAAAATGTTATTTTCCTTAAGAAAAATAATCCCCCTTAGTTTAATATTTAAAAGGGGTGCATAAACTAAATTTGATTTTTTTTTCATAAACTAATAGTACAAGAGGTAGTCATGTAAAAAATTGTGATGATTTCTTTTATTTTAGAGTTAGACCAAAAAAACCAAACATAAATATATCCAAGTACTCAAATTCCATAATTTTACCATCCAATGACAATACTACAAAACTAAATAGCATTTTTGAATGATAAAGTGCATAGTTACTGATATATCCTGAACAAAGACACTCAAAATTGTACTCTGGAACAACTACTCAAACAAAGTACGACGACTTAAAATAAGCAGCAAAATTTATGCATTGAAAACAAAATGAAAGGTGTAAACTGCGTTTAACTCTCGGTCTGCTCCCTCAGCCTTCGAATGGTGCTTCGGACAGTCACGGCACTGGCAGTACTGTCAAGAAGAATATGGACAAGCAAAACATACCTTTAACTACCATACAACAAGAAATAATTACAAGTAGAAGACAGTACATGAAGATTCTTACTTCAATGTGTAAGCACCTCCAGCCTTCACTTTTCCACAGTCTTTGCATCCCCAAATACCCACAGCCTTCCTCTTAACAGCGTACTGAAAAACAAACACACCATCAAATACTGATCTTAGCCCACAGTCAATGATTATGGGTTATCATGTCCAGAGTCTTATATATGGCATATGGGAGAAGGCGAAATTCTGCTATATAAACACATGGATTGCAGCGCAGAGCACAACCGTTCCAGGACTCTCTTCACAAATTGCAACTATGAGTTACCAAAATCTTCTCAATGGCACCGGACCAATACTTAATAATGATAAATTACACTAAACCGGAATAAAAAAATGTTTAATTCAAACAGGTTTAGCTCCCAAAATTAGGGAGATGGGATTGGGTTATACGAAAAAACATCACAATCAAGTTCCAATTTTTGTAGTCATTTAAGATGCATAATGTTTTCAAACAGTTAACTATAATCTATTAATGATAAAACAAATAAACTTAATATTATGTATATAAAATAAAATGGCATTATACATTGCAAAATGTTCATCGGGGCTTATCAAGTACATTTTATTGTCTCGGTCATGTTTGGAATCAAATTTCAAGTAATGGAAGTGTCAAAATTTTGGGTTAGTTCGAACAAAAAATATATATCATTAAACAGCCTCAATCAATGGAAAACACAAAATATATAATCAAAATTATTAGTAAAAGACTAACCTTTCCACAGAACTCACAGAAAAATTTACTGTGCTGACTAACTTCCATCTTCTTAATTTGCTTCCTTAAACTAGCACCATATCGGGTGCCTGAAATTTGAAAACACACCCATAAATCATCACCTCACTTTGATATATACATAATTTTCCTAAAGTGAACATGTCTCCAACAAATAAAACAGTATTAAAAAAAAACTTCGTTTACTCCAAACTCACTATCATTCAAAATTCACTTTATGGAAATTTCATCCTTACAAGCAAAAAAACCCTTAAACCCTAGATCAAACACTGAAAACGTTCAGCAACAATCGAAACCGAACACTTACCGTATTTTCCAACAATACCGGCCTTCTTGGTTCGCTTGGTCTGTTTCCATGCAAGAAAACAATAATCGCGTTAAAATCTGGGATTAGAACAAAGCTTAAGGTTTTAAAAACACAATACCAAATACCAGAAAGAGGAAGAAAATACCATTTTCAGAAGCTGTGAAAAGAAAAGAGAAGAGTGAAGGAGTTGCAGAGCTGAGGTGAGTGGTGATTCTGCAAAACTAGGGTTTGAGAAGAATAAGAACACATTTTAGGGATGCCGTAATGGGCCTATGCAAATTCGACCCATAAGCCCAGTCCAGTCCGGCTTGCCCCAACTACCAAAAATTCAAATGTTATTTTGTCTTTCAAACAAATAAATGAGATTCTTCGAAATTATAATTATATCAAATATCAAATCAGTATTCTTAATGAATAAAATATATTAAGATTAAATAATTACAATGAATAAATGTCTTCAATTTTATAAATTATATTTTGCCTTTATATTAAATAATTTAAATGGCTATATAAGACCATTTATAGTGAAAATTGGTAACTTATATTAAAGAAATATTGAAATTAAATTCAAAATTCGATATAAAAAATCAACAGAGAGAAAGCTATACAAACCACAAGTTCTGCCATTTTTAACATATCCAATAAATTTCAACTAACAGAAAGAATAAGTTGAAAATAGTGTGTTTCTACTTCCTTTAAATTAATTTCAATTTAAAACATACTATTTTTTTTATCATTATATTAAAGAAAAAACTATTAATAATAAATTTATGATTTAAAAAAATAACATATGAAGAAATTTGGAATTGGATATTTTGACTTTTTTTTTCAAAAAGTATTTTGAAAGGCATTCAAAAGTGTACATAACTAATTTTACCAAATAAATATAAAATTTAATTATTTTTTTTATAATAAAAAATAAAGAGGATATACTATTTTTATATCATCTTTTCTCTTAATTGAAAAATATTATTCTTTAATAAATAAAAAATAATTTATTTATTTAATAAAGTTAATAATTGAATAAGTTTTCTAAATAACTAAATAAATTCTCTCTTTAAAATATATTTTTACAAAAAATATTATTTCTATATTTTAATTAATTACTCACAAAAATAATAAAATTATATATTTAAATGTAATAAAAGTATGAATGTACATAGGCTTCTAATCTTAATTTGGGCTTTTTATTTAAGTTAATTTCGTATTAGATAACAATTAACAATAATGAGGTGTATTTATTTTCTCTTTCATAAAATGACATATATTGAATTTAATGTTCTCCAATAATATAAACGAGTTTAAATACATGCGATTAGTCCTTTTAGTTGACATATTTAATATTATTAAAATAAATAAATACTTCATGAAATACATAAAACAATTTTCTTTTCTCTTGTCTTTTACAGTTTTTTTTTCTATTGTATTCAAATTTTTTTCATTCACATCTCACAAAATCTTCTAATATATTTTATTATTATTTTTAACAAATAATTTAAATTTATCTCACTCTAATAATAAATAATAACTTAAATTTCACATGTAAACCACCTATATTTTATGAACTAAGAAAAATAATATTTTGTATATAGTAAACCACATAATATCTAGAAATAATAAATTCAACTTTTTTTTTCTTAAACGATAGGAAAGCTTTAAGGCAATATTCTATAAATGTCTTTTTAATTTTTAACGTTTTTCTAATCCATGCAGTGGTTTTGTGTAAAGCTTAGTGTCAACATTATCTATACAGATAAAAAGAGAAAAAACAAAGCAGATAGAAGTACAGTATATTCATATATTAAATGTTCTTACATTAAGAGAATATTTAGGCATGACTCGTAATATAAGGGTTTAGTGTGAGTTTATGCCTTATAAAGTAGTATCACAATTGATAAATTATACATAGTTTACTATTACTTTCTCTAAATACGTTTTGTCAAATATTGTTTAACCTTTTATAACTAACATGTCATTGTTTATGTTGCTTGCATTTAACAAAGGTTTTCTAAGCACTTCGCTTTGACACTTTACTTTAGTAAACGACATTTCGTTAAGTGTTGTATATTAAACTTCAAAACTAGAGTTGTCAAACAGTCTAATTTTAGACGATTTTGTCTTAATAACAAGCTTCCAAATCTCTCTCAACCTGGCTCAAATACCAAATGATGAAAGCAATGTCGATGGTTGAATTTAGCAATAAGAACAAGGTACAAAAGTGTAAAAGGTAAACTGACAAAACTCGAAAGAATCACTAGAATAGGAATTTAACTATTGAAACATGCTTATAGTCATGAAAATATATGTCAATATGAAACTACGATGAAAAAAAAGTAGATAATACAAAATCAATGGTTGAGTTCATAAACAGTAAAATTAGCTTGCTATTGAGGTTTCAAACCCTAATTTTACTCTTCTAAACAAACTGAATGGATGCAAAAGAAGGTATAATGGATGGAAGATTGCATATATTAAAAGCAAAACTCAAAATAAAATCATAATCATGTAAGAACAACAAAACATAGTACACAACACTAAAAAGGTAAGCATAAACTAACATTAACAACAAGAATCGCAACAAATTAAATAAATGGGCATATTTAATCGGTAAGAACAGAGACCAATTATGGAAAACCAAATTGAAATTGAAAAAATAAGGAATGAATTCAAAAACATGAAAACAAAATTACGCTTTCATCCGCCCAATGTAACCCTTTTTTCCAATCACAATAACCTTTCAAGTTGGGACAAAGGGGCTTACCATGACAATTGGTGCTAGCAATAAAGGACAATTAGTAGTGTTGTGATGGGTCACGGTTGGCCATGGTACTCATTTAAATAGATGCAGTGGAATGAAGGAGATGAAAAGTTGTTTGGTGTGGTGCAAAGGAAAGTAAAAAATGGAAAGTAGAAACCCGAGAAAGGCTATACTTAACTAGGGAAAGGGGCTAAAGGAAGCTCAAAGACTTTCTAATTGTGACTCTCAAAGAAGAGGAACTCTAGAGTGAAACAATATTTCTCTATTAAAAAATAGTCTCGTACAACGATGATGAACATGACATTTATAGGAAGCCAGGCTCTTTGTTATGCAAACCATAAGTCTTCAACATATGTCATGATTCATGTATCCACTTACAAGTGGCATACAATTTTAGACTTTGGTTGTAGACATCATTGAATGTTTGAGTTGTTTGGGAAGCTTATATGTTTTATATTTAATTAATAAAAGTGTTATGTTATTTGATTGATCAGAGCTTAGTATGGTGGGGTAAAGATCTCGTGAATATGCTTAGGTGTTATGAAAAATAAAATAAAACAATAATTGGTGGAGTCAAAATGGAAATAGGAAAAATAAGATGTCCTAAATAAATATAAAATGAGTTAATATCACTGAAATGAGTTTGGCTTGGTGATTACGTTTTGTGTGCTTGTCTCTGTGACTGGTTTACTTGCATTGCTGACAACAAAATTGTGATATTTTATTTTGCTGCTTTTCATTTTTAATTTTGCATTGGAATTATTTATTTTTTTGAGTTAGGCTATGAGGCCCATAAACTGGTTAGGGTAGTGAGGGTCATATTTTAGGAGGTTCATTTCTTCTTTTCTCCTTTTCTCGTTAGTTCTCTCTTCTCTTTTCTTTTATGGGGTTATTTTCTAGGGTTCAAGACTTTTAATCACGAGTGATGGAGGAAGTCTACAAAAGACTGAGCAAGTGAAGGTTAGAGGCACCAAAGCAAAAAATTTAGAACTTAAGAGTGAGAGAGAGAGAGCTTAAGAGGATATGCTCACGGTAGGTCATGATACTTGTTGAAATGGATGCATCGAAATCAAAGAGATGAAAAGTGGTTCAATGTGATGCAAAGGAAAGCAAGAATGGAAAGTTGAAACCCAAGAAAGGCTAGACTAAACTAGGGAAGGGGGCTAGAGGAGACTAAAAGACTCTCTACCTGTGAGTATTAAAGAAGAAGAGTTATGGAGTGCTTTCTACAGGATTTCTCTATTCATTCAAAAGTCTCGTATAACGGTGATGAGCATGGCATATATAGGAAACCAAGCTTTGATGCCACTTGATGGCTCACGGTTGGCTATGATACTCATTAAAATGGATGTAGCGGGATGAAAAAGATGAAAAATGGTTCATCGAAATCAAGGAGATGAAAAGTGGTTCAATGTGATGCAAATGAAAGCAAAAATGGAAAGTTGAAACTTAAGAAAGGTTAGACTAAACTAGGGAAGGGGGCTAGAGGAGACTAAAAGACTTTCTACCTGTGACTATTAAAGAAGAAGAGTTGTGGAGTGCTCTCTACAGGATTTCTCTATTCATTCAAAAGTCTCGTATAACGGTGATGAGCATGGCATATATAGGAAACCAAGCTCTGATGCCACTTGATGGCTCACAGTTGGCCATGATACTCGTTAAAATGGGTGCAGCGGAATGAAAAGGATGAAAAATGGTTCATCGAAATCAAGGAGATGAAAAATGGTTCAATGTGATGCAAATGAAAGCAAAAATGGAAAGTTGAAACCTAAGAAAGGTTAGACTAAACTAGAGAAGGGAGCTAGAGGAGACTAAAAGACTCTCTACCTGTGACTATTAAAGAAGAAGAGCTATGGAGTGCTCTCTGCAGGATTTCTCTATTCATTCAAAAGTCTCGTATAACGGTGATGAGCATGGCATATATAGGAAACCAATCTCTGATGCCACTTGATGGTTCACGGTTGGCCATGATACTCATTAAAATGGATGCAGCGGAATGAAAAAGATGAAAAATGGTTCAGTGTGGTGCAAAGGAAAGCAAAATCCCAAGAAAGGCTAGACCTAACTAGGGAATGTGATAAGCTCCCTCCATGACTAGATTTGAGCTTTCCATGGTTGCAGAAGTAGAAAGGATTTGGAGGATTGATGAAGTAGTGGAAAACAAAACAGGATGGAAGGTGTTTGATGCAATTATGATGAAGAGTTCTCGATGAGGTGGAAGGTTTGGTTTATGGCGTGAGCAATAGGCTTAGTATGGATCCTTTTCAGGGAAGGTGGTTAGAGGAGATAAAACAGTCTCTCTGGTCGTGACTTTGAAAGAAATAAATTAGGAGTGATCTCAATAAAGGTTCATTACCATAAACGTCAAAATGAATACAAATGATGAAAGAGAGCTAAATTTATAACATCATCCACGCCTCTCTACGATGCCTAGCTAAGATCCTGATGATCAAACATGATAAGTGTCACGTATTAGGAATGTTTTCAATGTTATATAATGAACAATCATGAGCTACACACGTTGAATGAGTGAGCTGACGCGCAGAGTGTTGAGTGCTCGAGGTTATGCATTGGGCGAGTCTCTTTTCCAAGTGAACAAAGTTTTCATTTCTCTTTCCTTAGATGCATATTCAAGTTGCTCTTGGAGCTTCCCCACTTTCTGCTATGAGTAATAGGTCCTTGAATGAAGTTTGGGTTTGGGCTTAAGTCATTAGAAAGAGGCAATAAGAGATAGGAATACTCTACAGTCGTGACTCTCAAAGAAGAGAAACTTTGGATTGCTCGCAACAAGATTTCTCTATAAAACAAAAGTCCCATACAATAGTGATGAACATGACATTTATAAGAAGTCAGGCTCTTTGTTATGCTAACTGTAAGTCTACTAGGTGGTCTTGATTCATCACATTATCTTTAATCACTCTTAGCTACAAGATTCACCTCATTTTGATTAGAGCTTTTGAAGGCCATTTTGCATGGAAAAACAAAGGTTTAGAAATTTGGAACAATGAATGAATCTTAGACAAATTTTTGAGAAAAAGAGTTTAAAAAAAACTCACGATTTGAAAAATATTAGGTTAAAAAAAACGAGGCTTGTGAAGAAGAAATGAAATATTTCCTTTCTCAATCTTAAAATTTGATTTTAATTTTCAAACTCAAATCCGACTAACTCTATATATATCAATAAACAACTACAATAATCTTTTTTTTAATCCTCTTTATATAGTTACACTTTTAAAAAATATCATACTTTAATTTTGCTTATATAATTAAACATAATAACTTGAGATAGATAAGTAAATTATAAGTAAATTATAAATAAATTATTATAAACAAAAATAAATTAAGAAAAATAAAATATTAGAGGCTTCGAAAGTGGGCATAAGGTTTCTATGTGGGTTTATCCAACCATACCCTAATTTTTCTTTCTTCAAATCGCGCGCGCTTCTCACTTCTACTCTACTCCTCTTCCTCCGACCTCGCCGGAAATTCCCGCGGCGGTCTTCCATTTCGCAGCAGCTCCTCTCTCTCTCTACTGGAACCCTAGAGAGAGAAAATTCCTAAACTTTAAATTCAAAAGCCCTAATTCACCTGTCGAGTTTGTAGCACAGTCACAGCCATGTATGGCGGTGGTGAGTATCCAAACCTATTCTCCCTATCATTGTCTTCCTTCTCCTTCTGAGACGTGAACTCAATTTTCTTTGTTTGGTGGATTCCCCAGATGAAGTATCAGCTATTGTAATCGACTTGGGTTCACACACGTGTAAAGCTGGTTATGCCGGTGAAGATGCTCCCAAGGCCGTGTTTCCTTCTGTAAGTGTTTGCGCTCCTCTTTATACTTTTCTGAAATTTCGGATTTGTTGTGTGTTCACTGTAGTTCTGATATTGTTTTACCATTTATAGTTTCTGTTGGTAGGGAAGCTGCTTCCATTTTGTTTTGTTTTTGTTGATAGAGTATTGAATTTTGTTATGCTTTGAGTTCATAATAAAGTGGGCACTGGCATTTTCGTGTGGTGGTCGGCTACTACTGCTTGATAGTGTAGTTGGGTGCATTTAAAAATTATAGTTGTTTGGAATGTATCTGGAAAATCGATGGGTAGTTTGCTTGATGATAATGAATTGGTGGTTGTCTTTGGTGTGTGTGAACTTAGGTTGTTGGAGCAATTGATCAAATGGATGTTGATGAAGCAGATGATGATGCCGAGAAGAACTCTGCCTCAGTTGGGGAATCAAAGAATAATCTTAAAAATGCTGATTCTGACAAGGCTAAGGGAAAGAGGAAATTGTTTGTAGGATCACAGTCCTTGGGCTACCGTAGAGATCATATGGAGGTAACCGTTTTGGTTTTCTTCTTGATTGGACTAGGATTAGTAATTTATTTTGAATAATGAATATTTGTAGTTATTTTATATTTTTGTGTTTGCAGGTGCTGTCTCCATTTAAGGATGGAATTGTAGCTGACTGGGATATTGTTGATAGCATATGGGATCACGCCTTCAGGTCAGTACTGATTTTCTGAACTATCTGAGATATGTATTGTAGGGTGGTTGTTTTCCTTTCTTCGTTTGATTATTTTATTGCAGATATAGTTGAAATTTGATAAAGTTCATGTGATTCCTTTTTGATTATTTGATGATTCCTCTCTAAAGCATTGGTCCAAATAATAGTTGATCTGTTACCTATATCTAAAGAACATAAATACACGAGAAAGCTCGGTGTTAATGGTGGCTAATAAATGTTTGATAGCAATGAAGATTCTTTTCCAAACATTGATGGTCCATACATAAATATTTATCATATTTTTACATTTATTTAGGTGTACAAGGCCTCACTCAGCCCTTCTACTTCATGTAAGGATTGGCAACACAGCATGAACTCAGGGATAGTTAGCAAGAGTGAAGTTGGGAGGTTAAACTTGGGGATCACATCATACCACAAGTGGCACCTTTGGTATTTTTGATCTGTCTTAGAAAATAATGGGGGAAATTGAAGAGAAGTGCATATGAATCAAACTGAATGAAGTTAACATATATATAATTTAAGGTCACATTCAAACCAAAAGAGAAAATTCTATCAAATAGCTATATGGTCAATGATGCTTTGTATGGTAGTGAATGCTGGACAAAAAAATGCAAAAGAGAATTGACAAGTACTCCAGAGATGATAATGTTGAGATGGATGAGTGAATAAGCAAAGAGAGGAAAGACAAAATAAAGAGCAAAGATATATGGGAAAGAGTTGGAGTAGCCCTGTTTTGGAGAAGAGAACATAGCAAATTAGAAGGGTAGATGTACCATTAGAAAAAGCTTAACATTAAAATGGATTTATTGAAAACATTGTTTTTAATATAGCTCTATATGCTGTTTGAACCATGTAGCCAAAGTGCATACGTAGACGGGATTGTTTTTAAAGATCGTAATTTGATAGATAGAGAAAAGGTGCTTCTATTACCAAGTGTTAGATCAAGCACATACCATTATACTGAAAATCTATAGCTAATAGTTAAGACGCAATCCTTTCTACATAGGAGTATAGTAGTTTAAGTGCCATTTGATTGTGAATAGACCTATTTGACCCCTCATGAGACAATGGGTGCACCTTGCAACAATTCCCTCCAATAATTGCCCCACTACGAATCAAACTCTTTTATTGTTACTCAGCGTACCTAGTCACTACCATGAGACATTTGGTGCAATAATCTCTCTCCCTTCGCAATTGTCTCTCCATGAATTTAACTCATGACCTTAACTTTGATACCACTTGTCAGATCGAGTGCTTATCACTATGCCAATATAGCTAGTAGTTAGGGTGCGACTCGTTCTACATAAGAGAGCATAATAGGCTAAGTGCTACGATTTGATTATAACTTAGTTCATATGCATTCTAGTACGGGACAATTGATGCACCATGTAACATTAAGATATTATATGTTTTTTTTTGTTAGTTCTTTTTCTAGTCTGGTTTTGACATTTTTTTGCATTTATTTATTTATATTATTACATATTTCATATACCTTAGGAATTATTTTATTTGTCACTGGCTGCACATTCTTTCTTTTTGGAAGAGAATGCCTATTGATCGGGCATGCTTTCTGTTTTTGGTAGGGAGTGCCTATTGATTGATCCTAAAGAGCATCCTATGCTCCTGGCAGAACCTTCTTCAAACTCTCAACAGCAGAGAGAAAGGTATTCTGATTATAATTTATTGTCTAGAATTATGAGCTCATCTTAAAGTGTCAGTACTAGCAATTTGGGTTTTTATTGTTGCAGGACAGCGGAGCTTATGTTTGAGAAGTACAAAGCTCCTGCATTGTTTTTGGCAAAGAATGCTGTTAGTGCTTCACTTACTTCATAAAATAATATTTGTAACGGAGTGAGAATGAAAAGGTTCTGAAAGTTTATTCCTGGTGTTCACATACAGGTTCTGACTTCCTTTGCATCAGGGCGTGCTACATCATTGGTTGTTGATGGGTAAGAGATCATGAGGTTATTCAATGGTAGTTTTGTTCTTATTCTGCGGCAGTATCATTGTGAACAATGGTGTTTTCCTTCATTTTCGTTTAACAATTGCTTACCTTTCAAAATATTATATTTGGAAGGCCGCCTAAGTTATATTTGTCCTTGTCTTGTTTAACTAGACCTTACATGGCTTGCTTTTACCATGTATAGTAAGACACAAGTAGGAATTTGGAATTGAAGAACAAATAATGTAGTTTAGACACTCAATGCCATGCAATCAGTTTTAGTCTGGTTTGTTACAACCGTTTACAGTTAAAGTTCCTCTTCAGCCTGTGTTCCCTTATACTTGATGGAAGCAGTAGTCATATAAAGCCTCAGAGAGCATGCTATTTCGCTTTAGTAGAAAGATAAAGATACTTTCACGTGCATGAAATTACTGAATCAAGAGTTGACAATGACACATAAGAAATTATACTTTTTTGTTTCAGTTCTGGAATAGAAAGTTTACAATTATTACAGTTAAGTGTGTGAAATAAATACCAACAGGGTTTTACTTATTCTAAATCTTTGTTAAATAAATAATATGCTACCTTAAGTTGAGAAATAACAATTCGAAAGCTTCTCTGTTATGTATGTGTTAACATGCCTAAATATTTTTGTTTTCCTGCTCAACCATTTTAAAGTAATCATTTGGGTTTGGTACAAGCAATGAATATTACATTAAAAATAGTGGAATGGGTGGACTGAATTAAAAAACTTTTAAGTGTATTCAATTGAGAAAATTGACAAGGTGAGGGAAAAAGAGTGCAAACTTAAAGTTCAATATTTATTATTACTTCTAATATATTAAATAACATGCCAGAAACATAACATTTTTTTTTCATTATTCCATTGTTTTCAGTGGTGGAGGGTCAACTACAATTGCACCAGTACACGATGGTTATGTTCTTCAGAAGGTATTCCTCATTATTGAATCCAATAAAATTCCCATTGGAATTTCAATATTTAGTTTTGTTATCCAATTTATTAACTTTGACTTTGGTATTGTTATAAGAACCTGCATCAATCCAATTTACTGTATGCACTCTGTAGAAAGGCTTTAAGGCTTGAAGGATGAAGTGGGTGCTTGAAAAGGATCTCGTAACACTACATGGGTTATAGATAAATTTGAAATTATGTGATTATTTGATTAACAATGTGAAATATATACATGAAATGTATGAAAGGAAATCTTGAAGAATAAACTGGTGCTCTTATATGTTGGCCATAGTCTCTATATTGTTACTTAGTCATTAGATTGTGTTTTATGGAACTACAACTACTATCAAAATTGTAAGAGAGAAGGACTATGGATAGGTGAGCTACTATTGCTTGCATAGGCATTTTACAAACTAATCTTTTTCCACGTATCTTTTGCATGATATCTGCCATTCTGTTATGTTTGTGTGACATACACACATGTCAAATTAGGTTTCATTATAGCATTTATATTTGAGATTAGGCTAATACTGTGGGTCTTTTTGTCTGCTCATATCTATATTTTGTTTACAACATAAGGCTGTGGCAACTTCCCCAATTGGAGGAGAATTTCTTACAGATTGCTTGA
Organism: Vigna reflexopilosa; assembly: GCA_027742785.1. NCBI lineage: Eukaryota > Viridiplantae > Streptophyta > Magnoliopsida > Fabales > Fabaceae > Vigna > Vigna reflexopilosa. The sequence continues at coordinate 1,220,581 of CM050929.1, read as the reverse complement.
TGAAAAGCTTGGAAAGCAAGGGTATTACGGTAGGTGGTAAACATTACTTATTATATTTGTCAGTGATCATATAAAATAAAGATGCTCTCATTTCATCTGCCTGAGATTTCCCGTTTATCTTTTTGTCACAGATGAAACCACGTTATTCCTTTAGGAGAAAGGAAATACGCCCCGGAGAGTTTCAGGTATAATGTGTTTTCAACCTTATGATTTATGAATAACGTTTTCTTTATACAACTTGCTTGCAATCATTAAAGTGTGAGGCATCCAGATTTTTTTTTCCTATTGTTCTCTTTAAAATTTGAACTTAAGCAGGATGAGTTCCATTCGTTGGTTATTATCGGTACTGTTTGTTCCTCAAGGACTTCTGGATGGTTGGAATATTGTTTTTGTTGTCTCTTTTAAATGAGTATTCTTCTTGAACTGTTTTCAGTTATGGATATAATTTGATAAAATTTGTGAGTGCCTGTATATTGCTGGTAGTGACCTGAACCGAATAATTTGCCTCTTGTTTAATCCACTAGAATTTGGACATTGTACCAAATGTTTGCTCAAGTTAGCAAATTAATTTTAAAAGGTATATGTTAGAACAATTTTTCTTAAATATAATTTATTGAAAAGTTGCTGTACCTAGTTCCTAGGTACGTCTTTTCCTATTCTCTTCTCTTTCATTTCATACATTGTATATGATATTTCAAAGTCATTATAGATATGAGAACCTAAGAGAGAGAAAATCGTAGTCGTTCCTTTTTTATTTTTCTCAAGTTGGTATTAGAGGGACTCGATCCCACTCTGCCTGACTATGTTCGACAAAGAAATTGCCATTTGGTTATTGTCTACAGCTAGACTTTTGTTCAATGCTGGGTCCAGTGCTCCTCAAGAAGCGTGTTGGGAAACCACATATGTGACGGTATATCAATGAAACCTAACAATGTTATTAGAGCTAGGTTAGGTTAAGATGAGTACAATATGGTTTCTGTATTGAAAGTCTTCCTGTCAAGAGTTTCAAGTAAGCGTGTCTCGTTAAGATGAACGACGGTACAAAAAGAGGTATTCGTGGTTGGGAATGCTTTCGTTGAAGGGGGAGTGTACCAATTTGGAAGGGACTCACCCTTGTGGGGGAGATTGTTGAGAATCCAAGTGAGTCTAAGTCCCACATTAGGTAGAAATGAGAAAATGGAGTTCCATATAAGGATGAAGACCCATTAACCCATTGTCTAAAGGTTTTGGGTTAAGAGTGGTGTCAATCTCTTATGTGGTTGGACTCAAGTCTCATTAATGTTGTGTCTCTCCAGTGACACCTTCTGGAAAAGGGCCTAAAACATTTTTCAAATGATATCCAAAATCATTGGCTTCTCTAAAGCAATGCAATAATGACAATATCTTTTATTGCTGAAACTCAAATAACAGTTGAGGAATTGAAGATGTTCTTGGAAGTTGACTAATAGGAAGAGACAAAACAGAAGTCAGGTAAGGTTTACATGGTAACAATCCTCTGTGAAATGAATCCAAATTTTGATCATGTTAGAGATCAAATTTTAATTGGTCAAGAAGTTCCTTCTATGAAAAACTTGATGACACGACTTCTTCATGTTCCAACTCTTAAGAGTAGAAATATAAGAATATGTTGAGTCTTTTTCCTTGATTTCTATTTGTGGAAGAGGAGGTCGTGACACTGTAGGAGGGCATCCACGATGTACATATTGTAGAAGAATGGGTCACGCCCAAGAGAATTGTTACTCTTAACATGACTTTCTTGACAAGATAGCCTATATTTTCTAATCCGAAGTTTCTGAGCCAAAAGTTCTTTAATGAAGAATGTAAAGCATATTTGAGGTTGAAATCCAACATCCTAGTACAATAATCTAAACGCCTAGTTTGTCAACAACTTGCATTTCGCAATTTGTTGAGAGTCAAAATTCATGGATAATTGATTCAGATTCATCTAATTATATTTCTGGAATTATTTCTTTGTTCTCTTCTATCTCCTTTCCTAAAACACCTAATTTTATAACCCTACCCAATGGATCTAAAGTAGCTTCTCAAGGAATTGGTGAGTTTCCCTTTCTCCTTCTCTAAATTTCAAATCTATTTTTTTTGTTTTTTCCTGTTCCTTTAGTCTCATTTCTCTAATTCAATTAACTAAATCATTGAATTATAAATACAAGAACATAAAAGAGGGAAAGTCGTCCTCTCAAATTCATTTTCTTTTCTTTTATCTATTTTTCTCAAGTGTATAAAGGAGGGGGAATGGTGTTAGTTTTTAGGTATATAATTAAGGATCAGAACAAAGGAGAAAGAGTGAGTTGTAGTTTTCTTACTTTGTTTATTTCAATTACATTATAACCTTGTACCTGTTGTTATTTCATTTAATATTTAAAACAACTTGTAGAATTTTTGGGACAAATGATGGTGAGCAAAATTGCCTGTTGTTTTACTTCATTAGCACCAAAATTAGTTTTTTGCATGTACCTTTCTATATGATCTGAACTGCTATCGTATGCATAAATGATTATTTCTCATTTTTATTTTTTCTCTAAACCTTGCAGACGGTAGATCTTGATTTTCCAAATACAACTGAAAGCTACAAACTCTATTCGCAGGTCTGTGAATGACGATGTAATATCTCATAAGTTTCTACATTTCCTTTATCTTATGTCTGTTCTTTCATGGCAGAGGGTGACTGCTAGTGATGTCAAGGAATGTGTGTGCCGTGCTCCAGATACTCCTTACGATGGTTTGTTTACCTTGTTTTGGTACCTTGTATAATGTTTTGAATATTACTGGAACCGTGCTGTTGTTTGAATCATATTGTTGTTCCTGTGATTTATTTTGTTCTTTGATGGTATGTGGAAAATGTTCTTACTCTTTATTGTGGCATTCTTTTATTGCTTCGTCCTCCTTTCTCTGTGTAGACCTCTTAGATAACTTGACATGTGACACCTCTTCTGATGTAATTTGTTCATCTTGATCTATGACCTTTCACTTAGGCCACGTGATGTTCTTTCTATCATCTGGTTTAGTAATAAACTTGCTGTACCAGTTCAATAGTCCTGTACATTAAAACTATATTTTTCTTTTATTTGACAGAGAGTGCATATTCAAACATCCCAATGACCTCCTATGAGCTTCCTGATGGCCAGTAAGTCAGTGTTATTCCTGTTCATTGAAACATGGATGAGGATGAAACGAATGTTGTTTTATCTTTCAAAATATCTTCTTTCATTTAATATGCTACTATTTGTACTTCATAGCCTAATTGCTGCTTCTGGTTCTTAGTGTAACTTTTTGTCTATTACTGTTTATGATGTGTTTATTTATCATGTAGGACAATTGAAATTGGAGCTGACAGATTTAAGATTCCAGATGTTCTTTTCAACCCGTCACTGGTTCAGGTGTGTGGCTTGCATGCATGGATGTGATTAGTTTGTCTTGTTCATTTAATATAAAGAATTTATGATATTTTGATAGAACCACAGAAAGTACCTATCAAGTAATCTTGTTCAATGCCCTTCAAGAATTCCACATTGTTCAAATTGTTCTATGTAATCTTCGACCCTACCAGTTTGTGTTAATCAGATTAAAATTTCAGAAGGATTTTTTAACACAGTGGGTTGAAATCTTCCTACTACTGGAACTTTGAAAGCGACACACGTGGGGTTGGGGTTACATGTTTCACACCATTGAAACCAATTTAATGCCTTTCCTTCAAAGCAATCGTTCCCCGCTTGCATTCTTTCTTCAATTATCTCCTTCAACCAAAAATACCGGTCCACCCTATTTGTCCACCCATAGGCTTCTTCACCTGTAAAGACAGGAATAACAAGTTTCCTCCACCGTGAATGAGGATTTGGATGGCTCCTATCTTCTGCTCGTGGTCCAATTGTTTCATTCACTGTGGATGAGTCGTTAGATGGTTTTCCACCACAAGATATCTTTTCCACAACTACTGTGTGTCTGCTAATCAAATTCTCCAGCCGCTGGAACCTCTCACGATGTTCCTTTTCTGCTCTGTCATGATCTTGAACCAGTTCTTGCACTAACTATCTTTTCCCGCTCATCCAATCTTGATTCCTTTCTTGTATTCACCATGCCCCACACAGCTACCACAGGACCAAGAAAGAAGCTCTGAATACCAATTAATAGAACCACGAAAAGTACAACTGGAAACAAAACTCTCTTGTAAATCTTTATTGCTTTATTTCCAATTCTGCACCTACCAATGTAATAGGCATAGAAATGACTTAGAATGTTACAACATATTTTCCCCAGAGGTTGTACGAGAGAACCTCACTCTCCACAATAATCCTGAACTTTACCTTCCCAAATAACTCCCTGCCCATCTCCTAATAAGACTATTTATAATAATCTGTTATAAAGCAATTTCCTTCCTCTCTTCCTCTTTTGTGAGAATGAAATCTTCTGGCTGGTGGTCGATTATTTTGCATGTTCTGTCTGGTCCATGTTTTGTTGTGCTTCTATTATGTTCTGCAGTTCTTTAACATATTCCTGTCCTTCCCTTCTGTTTACTAATTTTCTTATTGTGTCAATGGTGTGTACAGTCAATTCCTGGCATGGAGAGCTTTGCTGAAATTGCTCCTTCAGTTCGTGGCCTTCCTCAAATGGTAATTTGTTAATCTTAATGTGTTTGTTTGAAGTACCTGACTTGCTTTTGCTGATTATTTTACCATTTTGTAGGTCATTGAAAGCATTAACAAGTGTGATGTAGACATTCGAAGAGAGTTGTTTAGTAGTATACTGGTAAAGTTGATTTGCATTTTATTTCTATTTCTTTTACCGTACACACACACACACACTCAAGTAGTTCTTATTTAGTTCGGCAAGTTCACTTTTTCTGTAAAAAAAGATACCTGGGCATCCTTTTCTTCATGGAAAATCTGGGAGTTATTTTGAGATTGGGTTGCAGTTGTTGGGGTGGAAGTGTTGCCAAAGTTGTAGTTTCAGGATATTTCACGCATCATAACTTAATGCTTTTATCTGGATTGGAATTTTGTTTGAGTTGTATTTTTAGTCAAATGACCTTTTACGAAGAACTTAACTGACAATTATTTGCTGAAACCATGATGTACATACTTATTATGTATAGTCTACGATCACTTGTTGGTTTTTGAAGCATTTCATATCAGTATATCATTATATTTCTTTACCTGGAAAATTAAAATTGATTTCTTTTATCACATGTAGCTTGCCGGTGGTACAGCTTCAATGCAACAACTGAAGGAACGACTTGAGAAAGACTTGCTAGAGGTATACATTTTAACAAATGATCCCTCCCTTGTCTATTATATTCAGAGTGCAAGGCTTTATGGGAGGGACTTGTAAATCTGTCTATAAAATCTATAATTTATTTGCTGAAATGAAACCTTTTGTCTTTGCCTTTTTTGTAGATTAGAATTAAATATATTTGGTTTCTCTATAAGGCTTGTGGAGTGCTTTTACTTCTATTTAAAAAAAAATCAACTTCTTGTTGCTTCCAAATATATTTTTGAAAGAAAATCTGTATTTTTTGTTTCCTTTTGGGTCTTTCTTCAACGGAACTTTCATTTGCAAGGCATTGGAAAGATTCTTTGTGCTAATGTATATAGCTTTTTCTTTGCTTGCTTTTGGGATGAAATTGTGTGACCTTTTAAGTTAATATTTTTTATGAAAGCTGTTAAAAACCAAAAGTTGAAAAGATAAATGAAAGAGTTTTATTGAATAGGAAGAAAGAACAAGAAATAGGAGACTACCCTGTTCCTCCCAGGGTGTCCTGTTTCCCTTCGCAAAGGATTTCTTCTTTCACGAAAAGCTAATGCTCAATCTACAAATGAACATATGTATATATACCTCTCCTATCTTTCTCCCTCTGTTTATATATGATTACACCTCATCAACTAACAACTAACGACTGACAAGCTCATTTCTATTCAATCTGACCCTTATATTTTAACAGAATGACGTTAACAAGAAAGAAAGTTTACATCACTGTAAAGTACAATGGTAATCTGTAAGATTGTGCTCATATTGGATTATAAACATTTAGCTATAGCCTCTGCAGGCTGGCAGTTCTAACAAGGGAAGATTAATTGAAAACATTTAATAAATTTCACAGAAGCCATTTAAGTTTGTAATATTATAAAAATCAACACATTGGATCTATTTGAATTAATTCAGCAGGTGGCGTGTGATTGTCATTGTTTTTCGAGAATCTGGAACGATTAATTGTAGTAAGAATTGACTACAATGTCATTTCCATTGCAGGAGTCCCCTCAAGCTGCCAGAGTAAAAGTATTGGCCAGTGGGAATGCTACTGAAAGAAGGTTTAGGTGTGTTATCTATCTTGTGTCAATGCACTTACCGTTTTACTTTTCTTTCCTGGTTATTTCCTGCAAAGGACAAATCTCGTTTGTTGCAAGTTCCCATTTTTTTTTCTGTTTACATGGTTAATCTTAGTCCCTCAAAATTCCACGAATCAGTATATGAAGTGGCTACGTTTTATTAATCTGGGAAGCAATGTTTTCATCATTCCATTTGTTACAGATTTGAGGCTTTATTTCTATACTTTGGTGGTAGAGTTCAATTTTTACATAAACGCCATATTTTACAATGTTTTTATTCTTTAACACTGAATATAAACTATTTGAGTGATTAAATTTCCTAACCTATTTTACAATTTATTATTTTTTAACACTTAGAAAAAACAATTCACAGGGACACTTATTTGGCAGATCTTAAATTGTTTGATCAATAAGATCTTTTTTTCATCCTTAGTGTGGTTTTCTTTTGTTGTTAGTTTTGGAAGACCATCTTAATTTTTGCCCCTCCTTTCTATTGTTATGCTTACTCAGATTAACATTTCATGCGGTAGTAATTGTTGGTGCATTATACATATTCCTGTCTTCTAACTCAATGAATGACTTTTATATGCAGTGTTTGGATAGGGGGTAGTATATTGGCATCTCTTGGCTCCTTCCAGCAAATGTGGTTCTCCAAATCCGAGTAATTATCCCCCCTTTCACCAAATTGTGATTATACTACTGCATTATTCACATTGCCTTTCTTGTTTTCGCTCTTTTAACACAACATGCGCCAAATTAGGGATCTAGTTTGTAATAATTGAACACTGGATCGTTATAATGCATTTCTGGCAGGTATGAGGAGCATGGAGCTTCATATATCCAAAGGAAGTGTCCGTGAGTTGCTGTCGTACAAGTTTATTTCACTGCCTTTTATGTTGGTGACTTAAGGAAGTGCTATGAACGCTGAAGTAGTGTTTGTCTACTAATGGATTTTTCTTTTCTATTTGATGGCCATTCCCATTAGATCCCATTCTAACTAAATTATTGGCTTCAATTGAATCACATATCCCCTATAACTAATCTGTAATGATGTAAAGTGTGCCTAGAGTCTGTAACAATGCCTCATTTATTAAATTAGATTTATCTTCTGTGTACCTCTTTTCTATTTTTCTTTGGTAAATGCGAATATTTTATCTGGACTTTCGAACTTGTGAAATTATGATTCTAAAACTATCTTCAAAAAGTTGTAGAAATTTCGGAGAAATTCCCACTGACCCCGGATATCTGATACATACCATGTTGATAGGTGTGTTCAAAGCAATTGTCCTTCAAAAAGTTTATAATTCACTGTGTTCTTTATGCTCCCAATTTTAATTTTAATGTGCTCTTTTCTTCTCTAAATTTTCTAATTTTTTCTATTGTCAACTATTATATACATGAAATGGGGTAATTGAAGACGTGAGTAAATTAAAACAAGTTCTTTATCACTTGAACATTAACAATCATGTGATTTTGACGCCACCTAAAGTCTTCTTCAACAATGATTTTTAAAATGCCAAAATCAATAAGTTCAAAGGAAAAGCAATAAAACTCGATTGATAGACAGAAATATGATTTCTTTACAAACATTTAAAGATTCTTATTAACATTTTTCATGTTTAAAGTACTTTTAATTAGCTGTAAACATAAAATATGTGTATTATAGTATTAAATTAAAAATTCATCACTCACTAATAAGGATAAATTTTATAACACATGACAAATTATAAAAAAGAAAAGTTGAATTTTATCATAACACTGAGGATGCACATACGATGTATGCTCAAACAAACAAACAAAATTAGGTGACGGATGTAAATGACATGTATTTGAATGCTACATAGATACATAAAGACAAGCTCAATATACGTTTATTTTTTTAATAAATTAAATTAATTATTCCTCAAGTGATTTTCTACAATTACTTAATTTTTCTGTATTTACACACGACAAATTACATTAATATTTCTTTTTTTTTAAAAAGTGACATTATTTAACATTCCATTAATTCCCTTGGAAATATTATATCGTTAATATTTATAAAATAGATTGTTTTAATAGTTAAAAAGTATTTGGGCAATTTCAAGAATTAAGAAAAAAAGTAGTTTAATGTAATTTACTTTTTTATGCATCATCACATGTCCTTTTTTGTTAGATATAATTATGTTGGAGTCAAAATATTTTTTTTATAAACTATAAGATACACATATAATATATTTTTATTAAATTACTTGAGTTTCAATACTTAAAACAGTTATATATTTCGAGCTCAAACGTATTATTATTTTTCTGTGTCAATTCATCAGTCTTTTATGTTATGTCGTATCCTTTGGGATTTTGAATTTTTCTTCTTATACCCCAAAGAACAAGTTTAAAGACTATAGTCAAACATTTGACTTTTCTTTTTCATTTCTGAAGTTCCCATTTGATTTTTCATACATCTGTTGATGTTGCCATCACAGTGAATTTTGTCCACTTTTGGTTTTCAGCACAAAATGAAAATGAACCAAGACAACTCTAAGATATTATCCACAAATTTAGATTTATCAATACTATACTAAATTTTCTTCTATCAAATGGATCGGACGACTATTAAATTATCACGATACCAGGTGGACCGAATGATAATTGGACCATCATGACATAGACTTATCACCAAAAACTAATCTTTATTGTGATGGTTCAATTTTATAGACCGGATGGTCTCAAAAACTCGACCTCTCAACCAAAACATTACTTATGTTATATTTATATAGAATTGGCTTAAGTATTGAAAATATAACATACATAAGTATTTAATTAATTGAAATCATAGACCAAGAGTTGAATCTTCTTTAGAAGAAATTAAATTCATAAAAAAAACCATGAATAAATAATTTCAATCACAAAATAACATCATATATTACAAACAAAACAAACTTATGACATTTCCCTGAATAAGAAGTTAGTATGATATAATTGGCCACAATCAAATTCCCAAAATAACTGAAAAATCTTTTACTATGATAATAAAAACTGTAGCCAATTAGGACCAACGAATAATATTCTTATTATGATCACAGAAATAGCATTCTTAAACTGTGTAATCAACCTAACCAACGCATATGATACTCTTCTTTTTTTATCTTTTCATTCTCCAACATTCAACGTTGAACAAAAACCATAACATATGACTTTTCTACCTCCAAAGCCACCCTCCCTAAGAAAAACCACCAATATATATTATATATATACACATCTTAAGAACTCTACACAAAAGGCATATAATATAGATAGAGAAAACAATGGATAACCCTAAACAAACTTTTGGGAGTTTAGCAGTTGTTCTAACTTTGCTTCTTGCTGTGTTTATTTTGTTGTTCCATTGGTCCTCCTCCATCTCCAATGAGTTGGTGCTAATCCACAAGGAACCTTCATGCAAGCAATCAAACGTTGTAAGTTCAAATCACACATGTTCTTCTTCTTTTTTATGAAAATTGTTGGATATATGTAAGAATGACAAAAATTTGCGTTCGTAAATATCTGCGGATAAAATCCACGACAGATAGTTAGTATCTATAGATATTTACTACTCGCGGATTGCGGGTAGTGAATATTTTAATACCCGCTTATAAACGGGTTGAGTGCGGGTATATTATTCTATCCGATCCGTGGATACTCGTTATCCGCTAAAAAATTAAAATTACGTTTTTATCTTTAAGTTTAAATTATGTTTTATTCTTTTGTCTCTTCCTGCATCTATGCAACAATCTCTTTACTTATCCATTTATTTTATTTGGATATATGTTTTAACTATTATTTGTATTTCTTTTGCAATTTAATTTGGATTTCACTTAAAAACTAATAAAATAATTTTTTTTAAATATTTGCGGGTTGAAAATGAGTATCCGCGGATTGAAAAAAATCCGCAGCACAACGGATAACGGGTCGGGTAACATGTACAGTTTTATCTGGCGAGTCAGTTTGCGGATAGACATTATATGTGTCCGACCTGACTCGTTGTCATCCCTAGACATATGTGAGGAGTTTGTTTCTCTTTTTAGCTGTAACTTTTCATCATTTTGATTTTGCTTGAATGCTGTGGAAACATATATATATGCACTGTAGAACACTTCAGACATTGAAGAATGTGGAGATAGCCTTGATTGTGCTTTAGCGAAAGCTTCAATGGGAAACAAAACAGTGATAATTGCTGTAGTGAATAGGGCTTATGCTGAGCAAGATGTGGAGAGTGAGAGCACCATGCTTGATATATTTCTCAGCAGTTTTTGGCTTGGAGAGGGAACAAGATATCTCATTAATCACATTCTCTTAGTTGCTGTTGATCAAATTGCCTATGAAAGATGTCAATTTCTGAAGATGAACTGCTTCAGATTGGAAACAGATGGTGTTGATTTCGAAGGTGAGAAAGTTTACATGTCTCAGGATTTCATCAAGATGATGTGGAGAAGAACACAGTTCCTCTTGGAAGTTCTCAAACGTGGCTACAACTTCGTTTTCACTGTATGTAATCCTTTCCATTTTTCTTTTTATTTCAGATTATTCCTCGTTAATTACGTATAACATCAATTTATAATTTATATTATGAAAGGTAATATTCAGTTTTATAAAATTAAATCTTACTATTATGTTTAAGTGTATAGAATTGCATATATATAGTGGAAAATGAAATCAAATTTTCTTTTAATTTTTATTATTTATAGAGTTAAATATATTTTTAATTCTAAAACATAAATTAGAATTTGTCAATTTTTTTAATTTTGATATATTTGAATTTTAAATTTTAAAAATAAATTAATATAGTTATTTTAATTTTAGTTTATTCAATTTTAAAGTTTCAGAATCAAAATATATTAAAATTTGAGATAAAAATGAATTATAATTTTGTATCTAAGTTTATAAGTTAAAACATATTTAACTCTTATTTATATTTTTCAAAATTAAAATTAGTTGAATAAGTTAAATTTTGAACAATCTTGTTTTATGATTAAAGTTTTTTTTATTGCAAATTTAAAATATAATTGATATATTTAAAGATACTTTATAAACTAAATACATTAATTAGTATTTTTTTTTTGTTTTATTTGATTGAAGAAAAATTAGAAAAAAAAATGAAAGTTAAATGCCAAAACAAAAGTTCAAAACACATAAATATATATAAAGGGAGACCTATGGTTTATAGTAAGAAAGTTGAATAATGTTCTTTTGGTTTTTCAAATGTCAATATTTGTTTATTTTTGCATTAGGTCACACCTTTTCTTATTGTGTGGTGCACGTAACATGTCTTAGTTACGTAAGTTGAAATTTTAACAATATCAATTAGAATGAGATTTGAAGATTCCATCAATGATTTATAATTAACTTAAATGGGTAATAATTAATGTTTAATTTGACAAAGTTTATTTTTTTAACTCAACCTTTTTCTTTCTTTGTTAGATATTGATTGCATCAACTTATATTTCTGATTTCTACAAATGATGTTTAAATTTTCATTTTAAGATTATATCTAAAATGATATTATTTAATATTTCATCCATCTCATTACCTTTCAAAAAAATTTAGTCTCCTAAATTTAAATAAATTCCTACAATTTTATTTATTAATTTAAATTTAAAAGCATGTTAACAGACATAAAATATTTAATTCACATACAGGAATAAAAGGATAAAATGTAAATAACCCAAAATTGAAATTTTGCATTTACATGCACTTGTTTTCCAAAGTTTACTTTATATAGAATTTAACTTCAAAATTATATTTTCATGGTGCACATAATATTAAGCATGAATTCTTGTTTTTTCTACCTTTATTAATTAATGTAACATGTTTTTGACAGGACACAGATGTAATGTGGTTAAGAAACCCATTTACAAGATTGAGTAAGAATGTGACAGAAGACCTTCAAATTAGCACAGACATGTACAATGGTGATCCTTGGTCAAAGGAAAACCTACTCAACACTGGATTTTACTTTGTGAGATCAAACAACAAGACTGTCTCCTTGTTTGAAACATGGTATGGTCGAAAGGATAATTCCACAGGGAAAAAGGAGCAAGATGTGCTTCTTGACCTGATTAGAGGTGGCATTATTGAACAGTTGCAAATTAGGGTTAGGTTTTTGGACACCCTTTATTTCAGTGGATTTTGTCAAGACAGTAAGGATTTTAGGGCAGTCACCACTGTCCATGCCAACTGTTGTAGGAGCATCAATGCAAAGGTAGCAGATATGAAGGTTGTCCTCAGTGATTGGAAGAGATTTATGAGGTTGGAAGCTAATTCTACAGTGAATCCTCAATGGACTAAGCATGACTGGTGTCAGCAATCTTGGAGGAAGACTTAGAAAAACAAAGGGTTAATATCATTTTTAGTTGAGTGACCCATAAACAATGGTATCATAATATATTTTTACATTCATTTGACTGAGAATATAAAAATAAAATAGTCATAAAAATATAAGATTTTATATTTTTTCAAGAAAAAAAAATTAAAAAATACAATCAAATGAATGTAAAAAAAGTTATGTACGTGAAAGAATCATTTTTCGAGACTCAAGACAATCCTTTTTTTTTTTTCTAAAAAACATTTGTCTTAATTTAAAGGTTATTACTGTATATTTATGAGTTTTTTTTGTACACTGTCGTGAAGAGAATTATAACTTAATAGGAAAACGTTTATGTTGATATGTTGTATAGAATATGCATTGACTTACCTGTATAGGGTTAAGGATGGAAAATAGAGACCTCTTTCATTTTCGTAAAATTATAATTGTTTATATTAGCTTTTCATTTTCTATTTTATTTAGATCTATTTAGTGATTTCATTGTGAAATTAATACCTATATATGTTAACAAAAGAATGTGTATATTGTTGAAAATCTTCCATCGATCATATATAAAATTATTTTACATTATATAAATATACACAAATCTTGCTTTATAAATTAATTTTATAAGTATCAAAGTAATTTAAAATTTATTTTAATAAATTTGGTTTTTTGGTTTATTATGTTTTTTAAAAGTTTAGTTCTTCCTTATGCATCAAGCATGTAAAAGAAAACCCAAAAATCAACCCCAAATTACGATGAATCGTCTCTCACAATAGACCTGTAGAGAAATCCCAAATTTCATAGACTTAGGAACCTTAATCGCAATCTGCCCCAAATCGCCTAATTCAAACCTCCATGGCCACCATTGCGAAACCTAGACACGAGTCATCGCGATTTGCCCAACAAAAAACCCAAATTCACATTCTCCTTCAACCTCACCAATTCACACCTTCACCATCTTCGCGACACAAACCCATTAGCGTCGTTGCGATTCGTGAACCAACTTCACCACGACGTGTGTTGCTGCATCTACTCCTTTTTCGTCAATCGCAAGCAATATGTAGAAGATCAAACTAGAAACCCATATAAAAAACGCAACCTCCATTGCGATGAACCCTAATAGTGAAACCCAATTCGCACGACTATCTTCCATGGTCATCATCTCCTCTTTCGCGAGTTCTCCAACTTGCAAAAGTACTAAACCAGAAGCATCCAAGAACCCAGAAACACGAGTTCGAATTGCAAAACATCGCGCAAGCCAGCATCATCGCGAGTTCTCCACATTCATCTCCTCGTGATTCACATTTCAGAAACACTTTTTTAAAAAAAATAATAATTACACATTTTCCACTCAAGAGGTTCTGCATATGCCAAGTCATTAAATGATTCCAGCTCTCACTCATAAGTCACCAAAAATTTAACCTTGTTAACCTAATTTAATGACAGAGACCCAATTGCTTCAATTTTTCACTTTTAGGGACCTAATTGAAAAAAAAATAGACCTATTTGAAAAAACTCAATAGAAATAGGGATTACAAGATTAAACCTTTTTTAAACAACAACAATTAATATATAGATGAAAAAATTAAGGCATTAGAGATATCTAAACTCTTGTAAAACAAATAGTAATAGATATAAATAAAGAATGTGAATATGAAATTCCATTTACACTTGGGTCCACTCCTACCCAAATCAATACAAATAAACCTATTTAAACTTTGAGTATAATCTATAAGCAACATATAACAAAAGATGTACACCACAAACTCAAGTCTAAATTACTCCTATAGAACATCATTTCCAATGAAGTGAGCAAGAAATAGTTTTCTTTTTAGTATTGCTTTCTTTTTATGGTTTCAAAATACAACCACTTCCTTTCCAAAGAGATTACATAAAGAACTTAACAACGTAATAACAAATAACATAATTACTGGTTGGTAACAGAGGTTAGAATGAAAATAAATAATAACAATATTGTTTTTTGGATTCTTCTTTTTAATTCACTTTTGAACAATTTCAAGACAATTTGGATACAAGTTTTTGGATATAAATACCAAATCAAAGTATGAAAAGTTTTCTTTGATATTTTGTTTCACATTCATGCCCAAATTTTTTATTTTGTCATTCAAAAAATTTCCTTGCCATCCCTTTGCTCGTTCCTAATACAATCGCATTTCTATAGTCATTCATATAACCTTCTAAATCTTATTACCTTTTTAATATCTATTTGTTTGATGTCTTGGGTTAGCCAATGAGTTATAGATATGCAAACGAAATTACTCCATCATGTTTAACAGAGTGAAGGAATATATATATATCCTAATGTACATTTTTCTACATTTCTTCTTGAAAAAATAAATATTTTTTTATTAATATAAATGTCAGTCTAGTTCACATTAAATAAAAAAAATCAAAAAAAAAATCAATGATAGAATGGGTTAAACCTACCCTAAAATGAATGCAAATTTAAGTGAGTAATATTTATGAATTAAAAATTCAGAAATTTTGCTTTTCCGCCATATAAGTGGTCCAACCACCGTCTCTTTCATCTTTCACTTTCATCTTCATCTCCATTATCTCCTCCATCTTTAGTTTTCTTCTTCTTCTTCTCTAATAAATCTTCCACCAAAAACCCATCATGCTTCTAACTCTTTTCTTCCTCCTCTTCAACACGCACAATATAGGTTTGGCCATGTCATTTATAATATAATAAAGGTTTATTAGGCCTCAATGCTGAGTTTTCTGATACTTGTAGTTTCATTAATTACTTTTTAAAGTTTTTTTTTTTTCAATTTATTGAAACAACCACTCTCTCTCTCTATATAAATATCTTATTGCTGGTTTTTGTGAACAAAGATATAGACACAATGAGAAAAGCAATGGAAAATCCTCTTGTGAGTTTGGCAACTGTATCAATTCTCTTCATTGGTATTATGTTGATCTACCAATGCTTCTCCTATTTTTCCAACCAATTCATCCTATGGCAAAAGGAACCACTCTTCAACCAATCAAATCTTGTAAGTTCATTCAAATTTACTTTTTTTTTCAGTACTCGTCTCAAAATCTATCATGCATTATCATAAAAAGAATTATCTTCAATATAAAACTACACATTAATAAATGATCCGATAACAATCAAACAACAAATGACATGATATTAGAATAGATTTCGAATAACTGTAATATTATCTCAAAAAATAAAAGTTTATTTTAACCTTATAAAATTAATTTATAAAATGAAATTTATACTCATTTATTTATATACTGTAAATTTGTTTTACTTGGTCGAATTAGTGATTTCCAACATCAATTATCCCAATTAGTTCTTGATCTAGTTTGCATGAATTTGAACATCAAAATGTCATGAAAATGAGTGATCATCTTAATTATAATCTTACATTATAAAGTGAAGTGTTTGAGAAGTTTGATTACCTGAAGTTTGTGCAAACATTGTAGAACAATTCAAAGAGTGAAGCGTGTGGAGATGCCCTTGAGTGTGCTTTGGCGAAAACTGCAATGGGAAACAAAACAGTGATAATTGCTGTAGTGAATAGGGCTTATGCAGAGCAAGATGTGGAGAGTGACAACACAATGCTTGATCTATTTCTCAACAGTTTTTGGCTTGGAGAGGGAACAAGATATCTCATTAATCACATTCTCTTAGTTGCTGTTGATCAAATTGCCTATGAAAGATGTCAATTTCTGAAGATGAACTGCATCAAATTGGAAACAGAAGGTGTTGATTTCAAAGGGGAGAAAGTTTTCATGTCTCAAGATTTCCTCAAGATGATGTGGAAGAGAACTCAGTTCCTCTTGGAAGTTCTCAAACATGGCTACAATCTCATTTTCACAGTAAGTTTTTTTCTTCTTTTTTTCATTTTTGTATTATCATCAATTGCTCTTTTTCATTTTTAACTATAATATCCAACAAATTTCTCTTAACTATACCAAACTATAACATCTACCTTTTTATATTCAACAAAAGAACAGAGAGAAAATAAATTATAAGTATAAGTTTTACTAAATATAATAACATTTAATAATTTTCTATTAGATCATGTTTTTCCAATATTTAATATTAAATTATATAAATTCACAACATATTATATATTCAAAAAATTTATATTAATATGAAATTATTTTATGTCTCAATTAATTATTTGTATTAAAATTAAACTAGCATATATTTTTCGAAATATATTAAAACATAAACTATTAAATCACTTCATTATTATTTTGTTCAATTTTAACAAAATTTAACATAAAATTGCAACAATATAAAATTATAATTTATCTATTAGATTGAAAAATTTACTATTAATAGTTAATGTTTTGTAAATATATTATATTAGTGCAATTTTCAAAACCAATTTTTTTTCTTTTCTATTTTTTTAATTAAAATTTGAAACATTTTTCTCTTCTTCGTTTTCTTTCCATTTTACGTTACAATGGGTGAAGTCAAATGTGTTTAATTTATAGAATATACTAAAATGAGCCTACCTTACCTTAATGTAAATGAATATTTATTATGAAGTTGAGTATATAAGTACGTAATTAATGCATACAACTGTAATGTCAAAAAGGAAAGTTTAATATTAAGCAAGGTTTAATTGCGCCTCTAATTAAAGTACACTAATATCTCCCAATTCCTTCCTTTGTTGTTTTTTTTGTTTGTTTGAAATTTGGAGCAATTAATAACATTCTTATCAATGGTGCCGAAAAGGATTTTATTGTTCTCATTAAAACTTTGACTTTCGTACTTTCAAGTTTGAACAATAATATTACTAGAATTTATAATTATCTAGTTGTAGTAATAACATTACAAACAACGTACTTAGAATGTATCTAATTTGTTTAAATAAGAATTAAAAAGACAAGGCTGATCATATATTCATACATATTTTAAAATTTCAATATTTAATAAATAATCACAAAATTAGTTATAGATTAAGTACATGTTTAATGAAACATCATAATAAATAAGGATTATATATATATAATATGTGAGAAATCAAATAATATACCTAAATTTTTTAATTTAAAGATTAAAATATATGAAAATTTGAAAGACTTACAGCTTCCATATCTATGTTTAAAGTCTATAAAGATATTTAACCCTATATATAAAGAATATCAAATGCAACATTTTTTATGATGTAGGACACAGATGTTATGTGGTTAAGAGACCCATTTACAATGTTGGGGAAGAATGAAACAGAAGACCTTCAAATAAGTTTAGACAGCTACCTCGGTGATCCTTGGTCACAAAAAAATCCAATCAACACAGGGTTTTACTTTGTGAGATCAAACAAGAAGACCATTTCCCTTTTTGAATCATGGTATGCACACAAGGATAATTCCAGAGGGAAAAAAGAACAAGATATTCTTAGGGACCTAATTAATGGTGGTATAATCAATAAGTTAGGGCTTAGGGTTAGGTTTTTGGATACCCTTTATTTCAGTGCATTTTGCCAAGATAGCAGAGATATTAGGGCAGTCATCACTGTCCATGCAGCCTGTTGCAGAAGCATCACTGCAAAGGAAAGAGACTTGAAGGTAATGTTCAGTGATTGGAAGAGGTTTAAGAAGTTGCAAGCTAACTCTTCTGTAAGCCCTAAGTGGAGTAGGCACACTTGGTGTAGCCAATCTTGGGGAAAATCAATAACAATAAAGGGTAATTAAGTATCATATATATATATATATATATATATATATATATATAGTTGAATGAGAACCATTCAACATGAACAAAATCTCTTTTTTCATATATATATGTTTGTTTTAATTTATACAAGTGATAATATTTGAGTTGTTGTATTTTGTACCGTGATATGACAAAAATCAATAAATTTGAAGAGACAAAATCTTTGTCTTGATAAATTTGCAAGTACATTATTACATTTTTTTTTATTATCAAATTTTCTTTGTTTTGTTTTATGATCCTTGTTCAGATATCTAACTTGAGATTGTGAATCCTTATTTGAATATCTAGCTGAGATTAAATACTTTATGATGATAATTTCTATCTATGATGATTGTATTTTTATAAGAGTATATGATGATATAGGTATTGAGAAAGATACACAACAATAGAAGGAGTGATTGATATAAAAAACGTTTGGGATAATCTTTTAGTTTTTTAGTTTTATGTATTTTCTTTTCTTTCTAAGAAGTCTTTATAAAACAATTTTTTTTTTAGATTTTAAAAAAAGAAGGAATAAGCTTTTCTTTTAATTATTGTTGATTATAGATTTTACGAAAGGGAAAATTAAAATGTTATTGTCTCGTGTCATTTGTATTATTATATTGTCACACTCTAAATGACTTTCACACCAATTTAATGAAAAAGACTTCATCAACATTTTTTTAACAAATATAGGACTATATAAAGTCAAAAAATTTGAAAAAGTACATTAAATAATTTCCACAAATATTGAAATCAAAAATGATATTAAACTTAATTTGTAATAATAATCAACATTATTGATTTAAAATTTTAAACCAAAAAACATTTTAATAGAGTTTTTCTCTAAAAATTGAATTTAGACTTGTTTAATCATCATCATCATCATATATATATATATATATATATATATTAGCACTTAAAAAAAGATTACATAATTGAAGAAAAGAATTAAAAAAAGTAATATAGATTTAAATTCAATTTATAATTAAAATAACTTATCATTTTTTTATTGGTTATATCTAAATCATATAGATTAAATAGATTAAAAACTGAATAATATGTGAGAAACGGAAGAAAATTCTTTACACACTTGAAATATATTAATCGGTAAACGGGTATTGATTTAAATAAAATGATCTTGAGTTATAAAACTGAGATCTTCTTGTGATACTTAAGTTTAGACATACTTAAGATATCTAATTTATATATTTTTTTTCTTTTGATTTTGGGATATGTTTATATATTAATTTTATTTTTGTTATTTTACCCTATCTTTGTACTTTATATAATTTTATGTAGCGATTGTATTAAATACGTGAACAGATAGTAATATTGAGGAATTCTGATAGCATTGAAAACATTTTATTCATATAATTTTTATGAAAAAATTTATGTTTTTGTTAATTCAATATAATGACTAGGTTTATCTAATATAGGTTCAGCTACAAGTCTCTATTAAATAACTTTAAGTGAGTACAGTTAAACCTAACTCATTAACTCGTCCATTCTAATGTGAATATTAATTAATAAATTACATTATACAATTTGGGTAATTCAGTTTTGTCCCATTTCTTTTTCACAAGTCAAATTGGATTTAAATTTAAATAAATACATAATTAAAAATTGAGTAATATTATTAAGGATCAAGTCATAGTGAATATTAAAAAATACACAATTACATACATTCTATAAATAATGAAAGCATTGACTTGTACAAGAAATTATCGAACAACTTCTATAGTGTCTTTATAATTAATTTGAATTAGTAGGTAAAATTGAAAAAGTTTACATTCTTAATGCAAATAAAGAGAAAGATGAAATAGTATTAAAAAGATGGCTATGAGTTATTCTTTAATATATATATATATATATATATATATATATATATATATATATATATTTTGTCAAATCTAGAAATTATTAATATTGTATTTTTAGTATATTGTACAGTTTTGGTGTCTAAATTATCATTCAATGAATATTAATATTATAAATACTAATTTTAATTGTTTAAAGAAATTATCATATCTATAAAACTATCACATGTTTAGTTTTTATGCATGAAAAACTATTGCGAGCGTTATGGTTTAGTTTTCAGCGTTTATGCATGAATCATTCATGCATTAGTTTTAGTTTGCATCGCTATGCAATTCATGATATTTTATATTTGAGAAAAAAAAAACTTGTTTTTTTTTTCAGAAACTTTTAAAAGTTATTTTACAAAATATGATT